>QUSF01000010.1:26566361-26583710 GCA_003676055.1 Chloebia gouldiae
ACACACACACACACACACACACACACACACACACACACACACACACATACACACACACACACACATGCAAAAGCCCACACAGCATCAGGGTGTAATAGCTCAGCTGGGGTAATGCATTTGAATGCTCTCTGCAGCAGGCAGACCAACTCTTTCCGTTCTTTGGAAGAGTTTTTATTTTTCTGAGGCCTGAGATTGCTGCTGGTCTCTGGGGAGAGAGATGTTCCTCTCATGGAGAGAACAGTGCCATTTGCTCTTTGTAATCACACTTCCCTCGGAGCATCCTGGGACTGGGAAGAGGCTGAGGGTGTGGGCTGGAGTTCTGTAGATGCAGGAACTTGGAGATGAGGCATGGAGCCTCTGTGCTGGTCATCACACCTGGACAGCTCCTGTGAGACCCTGAGATCCAGAGGAGGACAGGCATGTCTCAGGTTCTGGGAAAATACTCCAAGGATAGGCTGGAAAGGCAAAGGATTCAGAGGAGGAGGTGAAGGCAAGGGACAGGACCCTCCCTCCTTCATCCCCTCAGTGCCTCCTCACAGCGCCCAGTTTTTATTCCCTGAAGGGACACACAGAAGCTGAGCTGGCTCTGGAGTTGGGTGGCACTGGGATCATCCTCCCTGAGGAGCAGCAGCTCCCAGCTGGAGCATGCAGGACTGAGCAATCAAGCAGGGCGTTTGCTCACATGCATCCAGTCCTGCTTTTCTCCTCCCTGATCATTCTCCCATCCTCTGGCCACACTTTGGCTGGGGATAGCCGTGCAACCACCTCGGTGCCTGCTTTCTGTGCTGTGGTTCCCCAGCCCCCTGGGCATCCTGCTGCCCCTTGGCCCTGCTCTCAGCCCTCCCTTCTGCCCTTCCCCAGGGAGTTTGCCAAAGAGAGAGAGCGCGTGGAGAACCGCCGAGCCTTCATGAAGCTGCGGCGCCAGCAGCAGATCGAGCGGGAGCTCAACGGCTACCGGGCGTGGATAGACAAAGCGGGTAAAGGACGGTGGCCAGGGGACATCTGGGGGGACAACGGGCACCACAGACTGCTGGTTGTGTGGGGTGCTGGGGATGGAAAGGAGTCCCTGAACCCTGAAGTGTCCAAGGTGCTCACGTGGTGATGTTGAGTGCATGGGTGAGCTTGGTGGGATGGTCCCACCAGGCTGCAAGCAAGGACATCACCAAGCTCCAGTGAGTCCTCATGTTCGGTGGCATGAAATTGTCACATTCTGTGCACGAAGCACGTTACATCTCCAGGGAGGCTGTGAGCAACACGGCTGTCAGCTGTGCTCTGCCATGGTTTTCTCTCTCCCAGCATTTGCTGGAGTCCCCTGAAGTGGTGGGCAGTGAGAAAGAAGAGCAGTCAACGAGGGGTTTTCCAGTTAAATCTCCTCCTGGAGCCATCTGGAGGGGTTGAACTTACTGGTTCCTACCTTGGGACTCCTGGACTTGGGCTGGGAGTGGTGGAAGTTCTAGGCTTCTTCCTGACACCAGGCATGACAGCCTGTGGGTGTTGGTTCCCAAACTGCCACAGCCCATGTCCTTGCTTGCTCCTCCTAGGAATGAGGCCAGTGCATTCAGCTCTGGGAAGATTTACACTTTCATCCAGTGTTCAGACTTGTTTTACAAGATGGGTGTCTTCAAATGACTCCTGAGCACCAGACCTCAGTTTTAGCCCTGGGCTGGGTTGTTTGAGCCCCAGACCTGCCCACGATGCTCAACTTCCTTCATGAGCTTAATGACAGTGGAGGGAGAAGGGCTAATCACAAGTAATTCTTCTTTCTTGATGCGATGTTTTGTAGCAGCCACTTGTCACCCTCCAGAATTTGCTTTTGGGCCCTTAACCAATACTTGGTAAGAGTTTGCAGAGCCAGCTTCTGGGCTGAGGGAAGTTCTTAAGTACCAGGCAGTGATATATGACAGTGCCTTGTCTCCTGATGCTGAACTGTGTGTTTTGCATAGAGGAAGTCATGCTGGCCGAAGAGAACAAAAATTCGGGGACCTCAGCCTTAGAAGGTAAGACCAGCAATGCCCTTAAAATCTGCCTGCCCTTCCTTCTGCCTGCCTAGAGCTGGAGGCTGAGACCCTACAGCTGTGATGGGGAGGCCCCAGTGGGGTCTGCAGCCCAAGAGAGGGGTGAGGGGAGGTGGATTGGCACCATAACTCCTGAGAGAGCGTGGAGGCTGGGAGGTGTCTGATCCCACAGAAGGGACAGCTGTGGACTAGGATCACTTGGGTCTCTGTGTCCTGTTCCAGACCTGAGTACTGATCACCAGGTCCTGATCCAGCGGGCTGGCTACTGGCAGAGTTGGGCCACTGAGGCTCCAATACTTGTTCCTCTTGCCTTCCCAGTGCTCAGGCGAGCCACCATCAAGCGGAACCGCACGGATGCCATGTCGGGCGACGAGCACTGTGTTGACATCGCCTCCGTGGGCGAGCGGAGGCTGGCACAGAGGAGACGTCTTAATCCAACCTTGGGTCAGTGCAGTCTGCAGCTTGCTTACCCCAAACCTCTGTTAGCTGATTGGGTTCCCAGAGTCCCACCCATCACATGGAGAGTGTCACAAACCTGACATCTCTGCTAGTTTAGCAGCAAACCTCCTGCTGCCACATAAAAATTCTCTGGATGAGTTGTGCCCTATAAGAGCAATCTGTCCTGTCTCATATTGCAGGGGAAGCTGGAGCATCCAACTCCTTGTTCCCCTTTTTTCCTTTAGGTAACCCCTCAAGTCACTCTGGCCTCAAAGGTGCCAGGGTGGACGGTGCCTCCTACTTACGGCACAAGGAGCGGCTCCTGCGCATCTCTGTCCGCCACATGGTCAAATCCCAGGTCTTCTACTGGATTGTCCTGAGCCTGGTGGCTCTCAACACTGCCTGCGTGGCCATCGTCCATCACAACCAGCCAGCCTGGCTCACCCACTTCCTCTGTGAGTTTGGTGTAGGTGGGAGAGTGTTGCAGCACACCCTCACTGCTTGCCTCGAGGCACACGGGGATGAGTCCCATCACAGTGGTGCTGGGTGGGGAATAACCTCAGCTCCATCCATTGTTGATAACGAACGACCATGTAGAGATGTTTAATTCAGCTTTGCCCTTGGCTCCATGGGCACTGAGGGCTGTCTCAGCCTTGGGAGCAAACACGGAGGAGTTGTGCTGACTCCGTGTCCTTCAGGTCTGATGAGAAAGAGAAACACTGCCAGTCTCAGTGGAGTTTATCCCAAACCTGTGAACAGTGGTGATGGAAAGCTTGCTGGAGAACCACTTTTGAATGTGCACAAGCCATTGCTGGAAAGGTGGAAATATGCAGGGATGGGACATCCTGGTTAAAATCCTTGTGCAGAGCATGGTGAGGGAATCCCAGCCTTGGAGATTCCCAGTTATGAAGCCTCCCTGAGCCCAGCATGAGCCAGGGCACAAGGTCAGGTCTCAGAAGCACTGCAGTATGGGCTACTGCAGAGCAGCATGGTCAGCCCCACGTATCACTCCTGAGCTGTTGCAGTGGGGACAGTGCTGCTTTCTCAGATGTGTTATCCTTTCTCACCTTGAAAATGTGTCACATGTCAAGCCCCAGCTCTACCCAAATCTGCAGCAGTAGGCTCAGGCCTGCTGGGCTCCCAGCACGCTGCAGCGTGGTGTGGCAGCTGGTCGTGGTGAGAAGCATCTTCTGGGAAAGATGAAGAGCCAGGCTCTTGCATGCTAAATGTTCATGAAATAGCTGGAAAGGCTTTTCACTGGCTCTTGGCTGTTCAGCTCTGTTTCCCTGGCCAAATTCCAGCCATGCAATGATTTTAATCCAGGTTGATAATATTCCCCTACAGTGTTGTGTGGCTGATGCCTTTGTAGGCTCCTCAGCCACTGTGGTTTGATGCCAAAAAGCTGCTCTGCTCCGTGCTGGCCATGTCTGGTCCTCTCAGTCCCGTGGGACACTGGGTCATCTTCCCTGAATGATTAACTCGTGGGCCTGATGCTTTTGACGTACAGTTTTGCTCCTCACAGATCAAATTCCCTCATCCCAAACCCTGAGAGTTTGGGGATGCAGCGTGGTCCTTGACTTGTCCCATCTCTGTGGCCTGCTGGATGCTCAACTGGTGGGTGCATGCAGCATGCTCCACACAGCTCAGTGCCTCAAGCACGCTTGGGTTTTGTCTTCCAGACTATGCAGAGTTCCTGTTTCTTGGGCTCTTCCTTCTGGAGATGTCCTTGAAGATGTACGGGATGGGGCCACGCCTTTACTTCCATTCTTCCTTCAACTGCTTCGACTGTGGGGTGAGCGGCCCCAGGGATGCTGTGGGTGTGGGGGGAGATGCTTGGCAGGGGCCTGCAATGCAAGGCACCAAGGGGGAGATAAGGATGGCCCTCACAGTGGGCAGGGAGCATTTTCTGCCAGGACAGTCTGAGACACCACGTCCTGCACTAGGTGGTAGGTGCCTCATCTTTGGGGATGTTAAGATTCCCTGCATCAGCCCATGCTGAGCCTGTCTTTGACTTGTGGCTGTGTCTGCTTCTCAGGTCACAGTGGGAAGCATCTTCGAAGTGGTTTGGGCTATATTCAGGCCAGGAACCTCTTTTGGGATCAGTGTCCTACGAGCTCTTCGTCTCCTGCGGATATTTAAAATAACCAAGTGCGTACCCACCATCAGCGCCTGCTGCCCTCCGTCTCAGACTGTGGCTGCAGCCCAGATCCAGTCACTGCTGCTCTCCAGCATCACTGGCAGTGTTCCAGCAATATCTCTGTTTTCTAGGTACTGGGCATCCCTGAGGAATTTGGTGGTCTCGCTGATGAGCTCCATGAAATCTATTATCAGTCTGCTCTTCCTCCTCTTCCTCTTCATTGTAGTCTTTGCCCTGCTGGGAATGCAGCTGTTTGGAGGCAGGTATGTCATTTCAAGGCTGAGGAACAGCAGTTTCTTGGCATAAAAGCCAAGTGATGACACCCTCTTCAGGGGCCCAGCAAGACTGTACCTTCCCCCTCAGTCTCTTCCCACACAAAAATCCCTACTTGAGGGCTGCCTTTGAGCTGTGTTGGTTCTTCTAGCCAGGAGACCTTCTGGTTTCTGGCACCAAATGCTCAGGAGACATTTTCTAGAGTGGGGGAAGGTCCTCCTAAACACAAGGGAACTGATAGCACAGCAGTCAGGGGTTTGGTGACCTTGGTATTTCACCTACCTGGTTCCCTTTCCAGGTTTAACTTCATGGATGGGACTCCCTCAGCCAACTTTGACACCTTCCCTGCAGCCATCATGACAGTGTTTCAGGTAGGAGCTGGGCTGCCAGGAGACTCAAGCAAAGGGACTTGGCACCAGCTGGTTTCTCCCCCATGGCTGGGAGGGGTTCTTTACACCAAACAAGTTTCCCTCTATCAGCTGTTGCTTCCTCCCTCTCCTCCACAACAAAATGGACAGAAAGAGATGGAAACTCTTCCACCTCTGTTACAGAAGATGAAGAGTTTCAAAACTCTTCTGAGGAGGCTTTAAGTCCTCATCAGTGAGCAGTGGGATCTGCCTCAGGTGCTGCAGAGCTGGGTTATCCACTGCAGGGGATCTCTGTGCATGCTGCCTGCCTGTTGGTGGCACAGATGTGCAGGTGATGGGCAGGTGCAGGGGACAGAGCTGCTGCCTTGTGTCCCTGCAGATCCTGACAGGCGAGGACTGGAACGAGGTGATGTACAACGGCATCCGCTCGCAGGGAGGTGTGCGCTCAGGGATGTGGTCCTCCATCTACTTCATCGTCCTCACCTTGTTTGGAAACTGTATCCACTGGGCTGCTGCACTTTCAGTGCTGACAACCCCATCTCCTCACCCTTTCTGGGGGCATCTCCCTCCCCTTCTTCCCCTCCCAGCTGAGGGACACCCACCACACACATGTGGCAGCGCTGAGTGTCCCAAAGGCAGAGAAGGAGCTCTGGGGAGGTGCACTGAGGGCTGTTTCTGTGGTATGGGTGAGGAGGTTGTGCCTTTGGCTGGGCTCCTTGGGAGCTGCAGATACACATGTCCTTAACACACGGCTTGTGCATCCTTAGCTGCTCTCAGATACTCTGCTGAATGTCTTCTTGGCCATTGCCGTGGACAACCTGGCCAACGCTCAGGAGCTCACCAAGGTACGTTCCTGCTGCTCCTTTTCCTTCTCCCGTGGAGAGAGTGGGGGCAAAGCCATTTAGGCTTTGATTTAAGGAAAACGCTTAAACCTGCTGGTCCTTCCAGGAACACCCACACTTCAAATATGGCTTTAACTATTTCTCCATTTAAACTCCCCAGTCCCGTTTGCCATCAGTCAGATGGAGATAACCCTCATCCGTTGGATGGGACCTGATGTGGGGACTGTTTTCTGCCCCAGCACTCTGGAGATGTGGAGTGGGAAGCATTTTCCAGTGGTGTCAATATTTATTCCCCATTTGCCCATAGATGTGGGCAGCAGATGTGATTTAGGATGCAATTTAGGCTGGTGCTCAGCTGCTTTTAAGACCATGCTGGGGAATATCTGGGGAACGCAAAATTGTTGGGGCACGATCTGGAGGACGGTGATTAGGAGAGAGCTGCAAGAGTCGTGTCCACTCTTTGGAGCAGACCAGTGATCCTGTGGTTCCCAGATTTTTGTGGAGCCCGTGCTATTACTCATGTGCCTGGGGCTCACTGAGGGGCTGTAAATCTGACCTGAAACGGGGCACTGGTGCTGGTTTGCCTGAGGGGTGTGTGCAGGGGTTCTCCCACAGTGGGAGGGTGCAGATGGGGTGGGAGGATGCAGATGGCACTTCCAGGGGCTGGGGTGCGAGGGATGGGAGAGCCCCACGGGTATTGGCAGCATCAATTAAGAGAGCGCTGAGTTTTTGAAAAGGCTGAATGCTCGCTAATGACTCCTAATGACATTCTTTGCTCCGGAGACACAACCATACTCATTAAAGCGATCCGGTCTCTGCCGGGGTCATTCATGGATGCCTTACCTCCCTCTCGGTTTGGGGGATGCCTGTCTGGCCCCTGTGGCTGTGAAGAAGGGAGGGCTGAGCTGGTCTGTGCTGTCTGGGGTTGTCCCACCATGCTCAGCCCAGCTCTTGCCTGGAGTGGGCTGGGTTCACTTATTTAAGCAGCACTGATGCCTTGGGGAGGATCTGGTGCAGTGGGGAACCTGCATTGCCACAGCACAAGGGAAATAGTGTCTCTGGAAGTAATGCCTTAAAATTTTATATTTTTCAAATCCTGTACTGCATTACTGCACAACTCTAAATTCCATATAAAGTGTTAGCTACTGTCTTCACATTTTGGTCACACAAAACAATCCCTCTGGGCCTGAAACTCAAGGACACCCTACTGCCTCAGGCCCTGAAAAGTATCAACAAAAAGTGAAATGAGGAGGAGTAAACTGGGGGAATATGACTTCATTACCCGAAGCTGTAATTGGAGGATTAAACCCTGATACATAAATGGACTGATTTTATAATTGTCTGAAAAACTTGTGAGCATTGTCCATATTGGGTGTAGCACCTGTGGGAGGCTTTGACTGCCCGAAGTGTGCCTATTGAAGGTGTATATCTGTTATCCTTTTTAAAAAAACCACGTTATTCTCTTAACCTTGTCTAGCCTCTGTTCTAGGTAGCCACTCCAAGGCATCAGAAGTACAGGTCCCCCTCAGTCCCTCACTGTGCAGGGCTGCCCTGTATATCCCTCACTGCTCCCAGTGGCTGAGCTTTCCCTCAGAGCCCTGACACCCCACTGAGCAATGCCCTCTTTTCTCTGCAGGACGAGCAGGAGGAAGAGGAGGCCTTTAACCAGAAGCATGCCCTTCAGAAAGCCAAAGAAGTCAGCCCCATGTCTGCCCCAAATATGCCTGCTATAGAGTGAGTGACTCCCTAGCACCACCCTGGTGACCCTCCTGAGCCCAGCCAGGCTTAGAAGGGCACAGAGCTGCAGCAGAACCTGGCCTGGCTGGTTGGGGGGCCTGCCACCAAGAAAAAAGGGGTCCCCACATGGAGTGACTCGCTCTCTGGGCATCTTCCTGAAGATGGATGGAGGTCTAGGAGTGTGCTCCCTATGAGCAGCAGTGCTTTCAGGGAGGTGACAGCGTGGGGAACAGCTCTCCAGGGAGCTCCTGAAATTGCCAACCTCTACACCAAGCTGCAGCCTCAGTGCTTGGGCATGGCAAAAATATGCTAAAAGAGGCTTTCTGCCCCAAATATAGAGCTCAAGCACTCAGGGCTGATGGTAGGAGGCTGGGGAGGAGGAAAGTATCTCAAGTTATTCTTGAGGAGGGGTGATATTCGTTCCTGGGGAGTGTTTCTTCATGGCAGAGCTGCAGGAGAGCAGCCAGGGCTGGGGGAGAAGGGAGCAGTGGTGTCACAAATCTCCCTCAGGCTCCTTCCTTGGGAGTGAATGCAGTTAGGAAAGATGGAGCATGTTTGTGAAACCATGTTTGATTGTTCAAAAATTTGATTTGGGTGAGAAAAAAAAAAAAGCCCCAAACCACGTAAACCTCCAGCATGGTGTTAAGAAGCCTTGTCTCTGCATTTCAGCAGGAGAAATTTCTGTTTTTCTCTTCCTAGCTGCCTTTTTTCTCTTTATTTTGCAGTGTCATATGGTCTAAATCACATAAAACTTTCAAAGTCAACATTGGAACGAGGCGTTTTGATTTGCTTCCCAAAACAGTACATTTCAGTACAGCTGAAGGGATTATTTTATTTTTTTCCCCTCTTCTTTTTTTTTTTTTTTTAATAGATTCCCTTCCCAGGGAATTTTAGGTTTTGTTATGCTTTGAAACCCAGCCAAGCTTGTTCACGGCAGAATCTCTTGCAGATTTGCTGAGAGAAACTGCTGTCTTCAGGCGAGTGCTGATCTGGGGGGCTCAGAGGCAGCCTTGGGAACTGTCCCCTCCCTTGTTTGGCAGTGGTGGGATGCTGTGGTCCCACATGCTGCATGGTTTTAGGGGCAACAGGAACAGGGTGTGCTTGTAAGGCCTGCCTGATACCCCAGCAGCCACAGATTTTACCCTGGATTTGGGCTGATGGGTTGTTCATAATAAATCTGTCTGCCCAAGTACAAAGGGGGTTTAGGGGAGAGGTGGTGGAGTCGGTATGTTGGCTCTGTTTCTGGATACCAGTGGGAATGTGTTGGATAAAGTGAGGGAATAGAGAGCTTTAGGCTGTGGAAGAGGCTGAGGAATGGACAGATAGGAGAGAGGAAGAGGGGGAGATGGAATATATTAGGGCAGTAAAGGATTTGCCCACACTGCACATCCCTGATAGAGCTCTCTAGTCATTGCCAGATAGAGCTGGTTGGGAAAACAGAGCTTTTCAACCTTTCCTTTTTGTTCTACTGGCATTGAAAGGGGAGGTACTGATATTCATGGGGCTTTTTTCCGGCTCCTCCCACTCGCCAGGATGGATTGGGGTCAGGCCCAGGCAGTAGATGCCATGGGTTAGGCTTGCTGATATGGTCAGCCTCAGGTCTGGTGTGCTTTTGGTGGTGCTGAGCTTGTGGGGAGACTGTGAGGACAACACCGTGGTGGCCAAGGCAGAGCAGAGCTGGCACACAAGGGGGCTCAGAGCCGGGCTCTGCCTTTGGACAAAGGTGGCTCCATTTCCATGTGGGTACCTGGCACCTGCAGGTTGGCATGGGCGTTCCCGCCGGCAGTGTGGGGATGGGTGGGTGTTCCCACGTGGCCAGGGATGGCGTGGGTGCCCGTGGGAGCGCTGTGTTTGTACCCCTGGGTGCAGATGGCTCGGGGCTGCCAGCTGGGCGCGTGCGGGCGCTGGCATGCGTTGAACAATGCACCAGCATGCATTGGTGCCGGACGCGCTGCGTGGATGCGTCTGGAGGCTCGGCAGCTCACTGTGGGAATGCTGTGGGTGCTGGCAGCTCCAGCCCTGCCTCGAGCGTGGCACTGGGCCCTTCCCATGCACCGGGATCCATGGAGACCATAAGCACCAGCATGACTGGAGCACCTCTCCTGGGAGCTGGGGCTGGGAGCATGGAGGTTGTTAAACCTGGAGACCTTGGAGCACCTTGAGAGAGCTGAAGAGGGACTTCTGACTTCTGTTTTTTTGACGAGTGATAGGACAAGGGGGAATGTCGGGAATGTCTTCAAACTGTTGGGAAGTGGTTACGACAGCAAGCCTGCCAGATCTCAAGAAGCATTTGGACAGTGCTGTCAGGCACATGGTGGGATTCTTGGGGTTGTCCTGTGCAGGGCCAGGAGCTGGATTCAGTGATCCTTGTGGGTCCCTTCAAACTCAGGAAGTTCTGTGTTTCTATGATTGCACATTCTCAGAGCAGTGTTCTTGAAGCTGTGTGTATCCGAATCTTTTCTATGTAGAGGCAAAGATTAAAGCCTGGAATCTCACCCTGCCAGCCCTGTTAAATTGCTCTGTGTGGGGGCTGCTCAGGTGACAGCAGCTCTGCGGCATCTCAACCTGGCCTTGTGCCTTGTGTTTGCTGGGGAAGTTCACCTTCCCCTCTGTGCTCCCAGGGCAGTGTGAGCTCATGGTGGTGGCTCTGAGCAGCTCAGGGCTGGCCTGATGCATTGCTTCCTCTTCCAATTGCCACGTGTTTCTTGGAAGAAGTGAATTTGGAGCAGTTTGAGACAGCGGTTAAGTATCCAAGGATATCTTGGAGGTTCTGAAGGACCGGAGCCTGCACTGCTCTCCCCGTGCACCATGTGGGGAAAGCTCCCAGGGAACGGAGTGCCAGCGTGAGTGTGGGCAGCCCTTGACCCACGTGCCCGTGGGGGCTCACTGTGGATGCACAGGGCCAGGATGAGCCCTGCCCAGGGAGGGGGGACAGCTCTCTGCGCTGCCCACACGAGTGGAAGGAGGGGATTGAACCCGTTTGTTTTTCCTCCGCAGAAGAGACAGGCGGAGGAGACACCACATGTCGATGTGGGAGCCACGCAGCAGCCACCTGTATGTGGGCGGCGGGGGCGCGTGTCCGTCTGTGGCTCCTGTGCTGTCTGTGCGTCCGTCCGCGGGGCCGGGGCATACCCCGCTCCCCTCCGGCCTGGCCGGCAGGGACGGGAGTGGGAATTCATTGTGTGTGTGTGTGTGCCGTATCCGTGTGCCCCGTGCTCCCCTCGGTGTGTGCGGATCCCCCCGTGCGCGGTGCCGCGGTGCCGGCTCCCGTCGCTCGCTGCCCGTGGGTGTGCGCGGTGCCCGTGCCCGTGTGTGCTCCTGGGTGTTCCCCTGTGCCGTGGGGGTGTCGGGAAGGGCACGTCTTGTCTTCTCCAGGGTGTTGCTTTACAACGCTGCAAAGGTTTCGTGGCGTAGCCCAGAAGCAGCACCTTGCCCTCAGACAGTCAATATTGCTGCTCCTCAAGCCTCAGGGCAGGCTTTCTACCCGGGATGTGTGGGAGAGAGGCGAGGAGAGGTCCCTGAATGCAGCAAGAGGGCTTGGCCCATATTTCAGGTGTCCCCAGGCAGTCACATAAGAGGAAGGTGGTCTCTGCCTGTCTGGGATAGGGCAAGACGGGATGCTGGCTGCTCCCAGAAACTGGACGTACTGCTTGAAAGCTTCAGGGCAGCAGCGAGGCTGCTGGGGCTGGTCATCCATCAGGCTGATGCTTTCTGAAGGGGCACAAGCACACTCCCAGCCCCATTTCCAGTCCCTGCCAGCACCAGAGGGACACTGAGGAAGCCTTAGCACAGCCTGTAACCCTGGCGGTGGCACTTCCTTCTGTCTGGGATTCCCAGATTAAATCCAGGGTGGGTGCTTCCCTGGGGGGACGGTGTGGGCAGCCGGGATGGTGACCCCTCGCCGTCCCCTGTTGCAGGCGGGAGCGTCGCCGGCGGCACCACATGTCGGTGTGGGAGCAGCGCACGAGCCAGCTGCGCCGGCACATGCAGATGTCCAGCCAGGAGGGCATCAACAAGGACGAGCCGCCCCTCATCAATCCCCACGCCAGCATCTTCCGCAGGAAGAGACCCGGGGAGGGTGTCACCCTGGAGAAATGCGCTGAGGAGCAGGGCAAGGGCGAGCGCGAGGGACTGGAGCAGCCGGTCCCAGGGGCCAACCCCGGCGGTGGGGAGGACAGGACATCGCCACGGGCCAAGCGAGACATGTGGCAGCAGAAGTCTTGCCATGGGAACTGTGAGCCAGGAGAACAGGACGGGGCAGGAGGCAGCATCGAGGACAGAGCGAGGATGAGGCAGAGCCAGCGGCGCAGCCGGCACCGCAGAGCCCGCATGGAGGGGAAGGACACGGCTGGCATCTTGGGGAGCCGCTCGGCCAGCCAGGAGATGGGGCTGGAGGAGGCCAGCACCGCCGAGGGGGCACAGGATGGGGACCGGCGTGGGGACATGGCTGCAGCAGAGGCGCTGATTCCTGGGGAGCCAGAGGCGAGCGGGGAGTCCATCAGGTTGGTGCCTGCAGAGAGCATCTGGCCGTCCCCACAGCTCCTTGTATTCTCTTCTTCTCCTGTCCCCATATCTTCTCACATCTCCTTTTCTCCCCTGTTCCTACTGCAGGACAAACGGGGTCCCTGCTGGCGATGCCGATCTGATTGGGACCGCCAAGAAGGGGAGCCCCCCACACGCCGCACTCGAGCTCTCCCAGGGCAAGACGGGCAACCTGACGGAGCAGGAGTGCAGCAGCCCGGACACGAGCGAGCAGGCGCTGCTGGAGCCCAGCCACACCGTGAGCCACAGCGAGCCCGACCTCTCCTCCATCACCCCCAACACTGAGAAGGCCACCGAGAGCACTGCCATCATGATCGATGTCCACGACTCCGCTGTGGTACAGAGTGAGGACCTGTCTCTCTTTCCTGAGCCCCTCTCCCAGCCCTCGGGGACCCTGTGGGGATGGAAAGCCTCTTGCATGGCTTTTCCTGTCCACATCCATCAGCTGGGGGGATCTCCTTGCTGCTCCTTGCAGTATCTCACCCCAGTTTTGCAGGGGGCCCCAAACGCTAATATGCCAGCATCCCCTGGAGCCTGTGTCCCTTTCTCACCTCTTCCCATCCACCCCTTCATCTCATCCATCATTTCTCACCACCCCTTCATCTCATCTATCATTTCCCCTTTCTCTCTGCCTGGGCAAAACTCTCACATTCCCTGTTTTTCCTGGAACATCTGTAGCCTCCGGCAGCTCACTGTCACTCAAACCCCTTAGTGGCATCCTCGCTGTCAAGGTGAGCTGCTTTAAACAGTGCTATTAATTAACCAGCAAGGTGAAAACTGGCCTTGTTAAACCCATTTCATCTGCTCCATGCCAGCAGCTGGTATGTTTTCTTCCTGCCTAGTGCCTCTCCCTGTAACAGCACAGGGATTCAGAGCAGAAATTCAGAGGAGGGTTGCCCAGGTGGCAGGGACACCCCAGGATGTCGTCTGGGTGCAAGGTCGGGCAAAGGCTCTCGCTTTCCTGCAGTTAGCAACAAGACAGATGGTGAAGCCAGCCCCTTAAAGGAGGCCGAGACCAAAGAAGATGAGGAAGAAATGGAGAAGAAGAAGCGGAAGAAGGAAAAGAGCGAGACGGGCAAAGCCATGGTGCCACACAGCTCCATGTTCATCTTCAGCACCACCAACCCGTGAGACGTTTTTCACACTGGGGCTGGGGAGGGCTGCAAGGGGAAGGACCCCCAGACATCATCAAAACCAGGGAATCCCTGTGAGAAGGGAGCTGAGTGTCTCCCAGACAGGCTTGATAAGCAGAGCTCCCCAAGCCCCACATTGCTCTCCCTCTGTGGCATGGCTTCTGGCTCTCTCTCCCAGCTGCTGATTGCTAAGCTGGGATTTTTATTCCTTGTTTGTTATATTTGCCTGCAGTTTTCTGCTGCCTTGTAGCTCTTCCCCCCATCCTGCAGCCTGGAAGAGTAAGCACCCCAATTTCTTAGGGACTGTCCCTGCCAGGCTGTGGGGTTGAGACAGCTGAGAAGAGGGACCAAAAAGCCCAAATGCCCCTTGGGCTCCCTTCTTCTGCTCCTCAGGCTTTGCTGCCCATCTCCCACCCTGGGAGGTGGCAATACAGGGTGGGCTTTGCACATGGGCTGTGGCTGTGGCCTGCCAGGGGCTCACAGGTGGGGTGTGGGCTGTGTCCCCGCAGGGTGAGGAGGGCCTGCCATTACATCGTGAACCTGCGCTACTTCGAGATGTGCATCCTCCTGGTGATCGCTGCCAGCAGCATCGCCCTCGCCGCCGAGGATCCCGTCCTCACCAACTCCGACCGCAACAAAGTGATTGCAACCCCCTCCCGATGCCCCCACCAGTGCAGGCAGAGCTCCTGAAGGATTTTAGCTCTGTAGGATCTGTGGGCAGGATCTGTAGGATCAGGGCAGCTGGTGGTGGCACTTGCACTGTGCCATGGAATCTGACTTCTCCCCCATCACCTTCCATTGTGAACCATGGGAGTCACTCTCAGCTTCCCACACATGGGGTTTAGAGCCTGGGGAGAGACCAGGATGCCTGATCAGCTGTAAAGTGGCTTGGAATGAGAGATACTGGTACAGGCACTGGTGTGGGACACATGATCCTGGCTGGCAATGTCATTTGCATGGGGATTATTTCCCTCCTGTCTGCATAGGCTGGGTTTGGGGCTGTCCTGAACTCTCAGGGACAAGGCTGTGTTTGGGACAAGTAAACCAAGCCCATTTTGCCTCTTAGCCAGGCAAGCTGCTGTAGCTGGGGGTCTGGGTGGGCACAGTTTGCTCAGCAGCAGCTGCAGAGTACCTGTGCCCTCTGTCTGCAGGTGCTGAGGTATTTCGACTACGTCTTCACTGGTGTCTTCACCTTTGAGATGGTGATCAAGGTAAGAGCCCTGACAGGATGCAGTATCCCTGGGAAATAGCTCAGTTTTGCAGTTCTGGTCCAAAAGTGAGATGGTGGAGACCTTAAAGTCTCTTTCTCAGCAGTGCTGGTCCAGAGCGCTCAGCACCTCCTTTATCAGCTTTGAGGCTCCCACAAAATATGAAGTCCTACACCCAGGACACTGGGATGTGTCTGCAGTGTCCCTGTCCCCCAGCTTTGTGTCTGAGCTGCTCATTCCCTGCCTGTTTTTCTCTCTCTATCTCCCCTCCAGATGATTGATCAGGGCTTGATCCTGCAGGATGGCTCCTACTTCCGAGACCTCTGGAACATCCTGGATTTCATCGTGGTGGTGGGAGCGCTGGTGGCTTTTGCCTTGGCGTAAGTGGCCCTTGTCCTTGTCAGCTCCCTGCCTTCCCTGGGCTGGGGTGGGAGAAGGATGAAACTCTGTGTCGTGGCTACTAGACTCTGATTTCCTTTTGTATTTTATTTCTCTGCACCCTTCTGCTCTGCTTCTGGTGTGGCTCCTGGCAGTGGTGTGTGGCTGCTCCAGAGATGTGTTTCTCCTTGTTTTTCAGAAGCTGGTGATAAAGCAGGCAGGGAGCAAGGCAAGGCAAACTGGAGATGCTAGGAAGAAGTTGGTGGTACAAGTGGATTCGAAGCAGAGCAGAAGGGGCTGTTAGAGAGGGGGGAAAATGGCCTAAAGGTGCCAGAGCTGGAGTTACACACCTGCTGTACATCTTGGGGTGCACAGCAAAAGCAGCAGCCTGCCAGGTGGACCTGTCCTCTGAACATGTTTGTGCTGGAAATGGCACCCCTGGCTGGTGACTTTTCCTCTGGTCTGAGGAGAACATTGCTCTGGAGCCCTACAGGAATGGGGATGAGGCCGGTGGGGTTTGTGTCAGCATTCTCTGAGGCATCACAGAGAGGGCTGTGTGCTTGCCCTGCAGCATCCCCATTGAGCCTTGCTTGGAGATGGGGCTCTGGCACTGAGCTTGTGGCACCTGTGGGTACTGGGATGCCCATGGTGCCCGTGCCATGGAGGGCAGGAGCATGCAGGGATGAGTTTCCTGCTGCTCTGATGTGCCCTGTGCTGCTGGCTGGGGCAGGGGGTGCAGTGAGGGATGTGTGGTGCCAAGGTGGTGCTTGCAGGGAAGGGGCATCCCCTGGTCCCCAGGGCTGTGCTGCCTCGTTGGTGCCCGAGGAGGGAGAGGAGGAGAGAGGAGAGGCTCAGGCTCCTTTGTCACGCTCTTGTTCTCTCTTTGTGCCTGTGACACTGGCAGCAGTGGCTGGTGACAGGGGAGGGCCTGGCAGCCATGCAGACGGGAGCCTTGGCCTCGTCCACAGCTCAGGTACCGTGCCGGGCTCTTGGGGTGCCCACGAGGTCCCTGGATGGATTACAGCCCGTAATCCATCCCTCCCACCTCAGCCCGGACTGGGCAGCAGCTCCTTCTGGTTCTCACCCACTTGTGCCCCTCTGGCTCGTTGCTTGTGCCTTCCTCACCCCACTCACCCCATTCCTCACCCAGTGCTTCCAGACCCTGCTCTGTCCTTGGGTGGAGCATGGGAGAATTCAGCTCGCCCAGCACAGGGATGAAGAGTCCCTGGGCAGGGCAGGGGGCTGACTGCAGACCCCGGCGGGGGGAAAGGGCTTGGGGCAGGTTTGCTGCCTGGGGACAATGCTCTCAGCCTCTGGAAGGCCACACAGGCCACCACGAGGGTGGATGGAGCATCTCCAGGGTCTGGCTGATCCCTGCTCTGCCAGGACAGCCCCTCAGAGTGTGTTTGGCAGGGCTCAAGGGCATCAGCAGCCTGAAGATGCACTGAGGGGTTTGAGGAGGAGAACAAGGGAGCCTTTTCCTTCCAAGGCGACTTCCATCAAGAATTTTGATGGCTGAAGGAGCACAGGTTGTTGGCTCAGCTTGCTCCTAGGTGGGGGGTGACCTCACCAATGCACTGTCCCTTTGCCCTCACCCCACAAGGGCGGCACAATTCCTGTGGTGGCCCCTGATGCTGGCAGGGCCCAGCACCGAGCATGTGGGGAAGCTGCCCGGCACCTTCCAGCCCTGTTTGCCACCTGCCTGCCTCCACCCATCCTCCTGAGGGAAGGATGTTCCCTCTGGGCATGGGGCAGCTGAATTCTCAAGGGTGAGCACCTCGTTTGCAGCAAGCACTGGTGTCTCCTGCTCTCTCTTGCAGCTGTAGCTGGGTAGACACTTTAGCTGCTTGTGCCATGGATGGGGCTTTTTATCATGCAAACTTGCAGGATTGTCCGTCTGCCCTGCCTCCAGCGTGGCTCCTGCTGGAGGAGATGAGCTCATGTCTCCGGCAGTGAAGGGAACAAAGGCACCACGGTGATTTCCAATGGGTTCATACATTATAAAGCATTTATAAGAACACCTGCCTCTCGCCTCAGCAGCCCAGCACTGCCAAAGCTGTGGGAGCTGCAGGATATTCACCAGCTCTCCATGTCCCAGTCTGCCACCCTCCCTCCCTCCTGATCTCCAGGGGAAAACTCTGGTGGTGATGTTCCAATCTGTCTACTTTTCTTCTCCCTCTGTGAGCGCTTTGAAGTGGGGCCAGGGCAGGGGGAATGTTCTCCTCCTTCTCCTCCTTCTCCTTCTCCTTCTCCTTCTCCTTCTCCTTCTCCTTCTCCT
>QUSF01000010.1:26583720-26643794 GCA_003676055.1 Chloebia gouldiae
CTCCTTCTCCTTCTCCTTCTCCTTCTCCTTCTCCTTCTCCTTCTCCTCTCCTCCACGGGGTGGGAACAGCAGTGCCCATGGAGTGGCTGTGGCAACCACCAGGATAAGAGCAGCTGGTGACCGAGTCCAGCACTTCCCAGTAGGAATGCTGGGATGTGCCATGCAGGTTTTCTGCTCCTTTTGCCTCCCCTCTGCACTCTGGTTTTCCCACAGGTGTCCTGGGTGGCTGTGAGCACAGCAGGAGGTCTTTGAGCTGGTTCAGCATCACCCACAGGCTTTCTGTGCCACATCCAAATCACTGAGAACCAAGTGTCCACCCACAAAGCCGTTCCTTTGTGAGCCATTGTGGCTTGTCCACTGCTCCCTCAGCAGCCACAAATCCTGAGAGAGGCTGTCTCCATTCATCTGTAGCTCTCCACATGGAAAACTAATACATCAATCCATACACAGCCTAAATAAAAAGCTGTAAATCTCCAAAGAGTTTAAATTAAATTAGCTGAAATAACCAGAACCACAACTAAAAACCCTGCTCACCTTTGTCTTCCTCCAAGGAGGCATTTCACAGCAGTTTTGCAGAGCTGTCCAGGGGTGGTGGAAAGGTTGGTGGAGAGGTTGAGTGGCCAGTGTGGAGCCCTTGGTGTGCAGGGGCTGATTACCCAGCAGAGGGGCCTCATTCCTTGTAGCATCTCCTTGTGCCCATTGGCACCGGGCTCTGGAAGAAAGAAGGACCCCTAGGTGCTGCAAAATAACCTGGTGTGAGGCAGGTCAGGGCAGAGGTCCCACCACAGAAGTGCTGCAAAGTTAAATTGTCACCTTTTCAGCACACCTCCCACATGTTGGACTGACACATAGACAGGGGCTGGTGTTAAGCTTTATGTGTTTTAGGAAATGTTTTACTTACAGGCTTTGCCCCCAGTGCTGAGCACCCTGTGTGCACATGGCAGGGACTTGGCTCAAACAGGGACAGAGGCTTGGTTACAACCAGGGACCTTGGAGCCCACCTTGGCTTGTCCCATCAAGTGTCCTGCTGGCTTGCAGGAGATTCTGCACGGCAGCTCGGGCTCTTAGTCAGTGGAGCTCTCAGTGGAGGTGATTTAGCAGAATTTGGATGGGAACTGTTGTGGCTTGCAGTTAGGTAACCTTGGAGGCCCTGCCTTTGGCTCACTGACCCCGCAACTCTTGGCTGAGGAGGACCGTGTGCCCTCCTGCTGTTGCCCTCCATCCACTTCATGCAGGTTCCTCTTGCAACAGAACTTTCACCACGTGCCCTCCACCCAAAACCTCCAGCAGGGAGGGCAGGAGGGGCTTCTGGATGAGTCCCTCCCTGGAGGTGTTCCCCATGCTGAAGGGTACAACATGGTCTACACGCTGTGCCTTTCTCCTGAAGTCTGGGGTGGTGGGCAGCTGCTGCAGGGTCCCCATGCAGCTCCTCTGACACTTTTCTTACCTTCCTCCTCTCTATCTTTTTCCCTCTCTCTGCTGGTGCTGCTTGGTGGCTGCTGGGCTGGATCTCCGACAGGAATGCTTTGGGGTAACTATGGTGCTCGAGATCTTGTGGGATGCTGCTCCTGGGAATGCAGGGGGGTGGGTGCAGGTGGAGGTCAGTCTGTCCCACACCTGGGCTGACCCTCAGCTGCATTTTCAGCGCCTGCAGCACGCTGCTCTGCAGGCACTGCTGAGGGCTGAAGGGATCCCTCCTCAGCAGGTGTCAGACAAGGCAGTTGGGGTGTCCTTGGTGGCAACTTGCACCACCGAGTGCTGCCCTCAAACCCTTACCCCAGCCCTCAATCAGATGCTCCAGGCACTTATCCAGGCCCTATTTCTGAGCAGAACAGGAGCAAAGTGAGTCCCAGGTCCATCTGTACAGTTGCTTCCCATGCATGTGAGGGCTGTGCTCCTAGGGAGGGCTATTAATTAGTGGTTTTGTTTACATCTCATAATGATTAAGCCCATTATTGTACTCCCTGTTGCATTAACCCTCGCCAAGGAGCTGTGTAATTGGGAGCATCTGTTGTTGCAAGTAATTTCCTTGACGTTTTTCAAGGGTGCCTGGTGGATCCAAGCTGTGCCACCTTCACCAGGACCTCACTGCTCCACCCTGAGATCCAGTCTTTAGTTAAAAGACAAGAAAACAAACATCTGGTGTCGTGGTTGGGGAATAATCATCACATGCAAGAAATAAGGGTCATGGGGGGGCTTTTCTAAAGAATTCTACTGGTAAGCTCTGTCTCCCTCAGCTGACTTGGGGTGAAGGCAAGCGTAGCCCTGATCTGGAGAAACCTTTGAGACCCTTCTAAGGGCCCAACCCCTGTGCCTCAGTTAGGGACACTTTCCACTAGACCAGGTTGTTCAGGACTCCATCTAACTTTGCCTGGAACACTTCCAGGGATGAGGCACCCACAGTTTCCCAGGCAATGTAAACCCCATTGAGTGAACCTCCCTCATTTTATACTGAATTTCTTGCAACGGGTAGGAAACAATTTTCAGCGCGAGCCCGAATTGCAAAGAGCGTGTGCCCGAAGGAAGGAAGCAAATCCTGTGCCCTGCAAACCTCCTGGCACTGCTGCCCCAGCCCTGGCATGCTTCCCACAGTGAGGGGTTTGTTAATGTCACTGGAAAAGTGCTAACCCCAGGAAAGAGAGGGTTGCCTTGTTTTCCATCTCTGCTGGCTGTCAGTGGGTGTGTTGGAGGAGCCGTGTTTAGGTGGGCTGGGAGCTCAGCAGTGTTTGTGCCTCTCCTGTTCCCATCTTCACACGTGCTGGGGGGGGTGTTGTTAGCATTTCAGCTCCCCAGGGCACCCAGGTCTACAAGGTTATTGTCTCTCTGTTCCATTTTTGGGTGTGTGTGCTTCCCTCCGACATGGCAGGACCAACAAAGGCCGGGATATCAAGACCATCAAGTCTCTCCGTGTGCTGCGGGTCTTGAGGCCCCTGAAAACCATCAAGAGACTGCCCAAGCTGAAGGTAACGAGCTCCATCTCCTGCCTTACTCTTCTCCTCTTCCCTGGGAGCGGGGACCACACCAGTGGTTTGCTTGTGAGCAATAAACAAGTTGTTTTCAAAGCTTTTGGGGTGCTCTAGGAGCCCCGTCTGCAACCACAATGCCCTTCAGGCTTCTTTGTGTCTGGAGGTGCAATAAGTTTTTAAAAGCAAGCCTGGACCACTGCAAGGTGTCCAGAAGTAGTTCCTCTGCCAGGGAAAGTGGGGCTTGAGTGGACAAAATGGAGCAAAGCCCAGATGTTCTGCTGAAAAATAGGCTGCCCTGGTTTTGGAGAGCTCAAATCTCTTTGCAGCGTTTTTCATCTTTCCCACCAGAGCAGGTTGCAAACAGCTCAGGGTTTTGTGTGCTGTGCTGTCACAGTGTTGCACTGGAGAGGGATTTCCCATCTCAATAATGGGATTATTTCTGCATCACAGGTATGATTATGAATTTCCCTGCCTTAGCTGATGGGGTACAGAAGAAAAAGAGTATGAGAACAAGGAAGCTCTTTTTTTTTTTTCACTTGCAAGTGGTTTAGCTGATTAATGAGACCCAGGGTGGCACCCCAGAACCATGGGGGTTGACCCCAGCTTTATTTCCTGATCAGTGGATGGAGTCAGCCTGTGTCAGTTCCTTTCTGGAAGTGCCTGTCTCCATCATGAAACGGGGATAAGGACAATCCCCACCTGAAGTGCTGTGAGAGCCAGGGCTGAGAGTAATAAGGAACATGCTGCTGTGGCAGGCAGAGGTATTTGCTCTGCCTTGTTATTTGGGGTGATGCAAAATGATAAAGTGTTTGCTAATTAGTCTTGAGTGCTGCTAATTGAATCATTAGGATGGTCCCCCGTCTGTTTCCCTGGTTGCAGAGAACACAGAGGACACAAATATCCATTCCTGGTGCTGTCTCAGGGGCTGCACGTGTGCTGTGGGTGCTCTGGGTGTTAACCTCATTCACAAAATAGCTTTTGGCCTGGGAGAAAATCCAGCTCTTTCCTTCTTTTCCCAGCAAGTACTCTGGTCTTGGTCCAGGGTTGTGGGTTCCCCAAGGTGAGCTCTTCCCTCTCTTCCAGGCTGTTTTTGACTGTGTTGTGACATCTCTCAAGAACGTCTTCAACATCCTCATTGTCTACAAGCTCTTCATGTTCATCTTCGCTGTCATTGCTGTTCAGCTCTTCAAGGGGAAGTTCTTCTACTGCACTGACAGCTCCAAGGACACGCAGAAGGACTGCATGTGGGTGCCCTGTGGAGTAGCTCTGGTGCTTCTGACCCCTCTGGCAAGGGCAGGGCGCTGGGTCATGTCTGCTGTGGGTCCATCTTAAGTCCTTGGCTGTGATTTGCTCCTGGGGACAGCATGGGCTGAGCCCTGTCCCCAGTACTGTGGCCCATCCTTCTGTGGGGTGCAGACCCTTAATTTCCTTATTTTCTTTTCTCCTTCTCTTTTCTGTTTTACTTTCTCCTTCTTTCTCCCCTTACCTCATGGTTGTTTTCCAGCTTCTCCCCATCTCTACCTGCGGGAGGAGAGGTGACCCCCACACACACCCACGCTGCCCCCAGCGTTCAAACCCACCATCCCATACTCTGGCAGCCCAAAAACCCAAGGTCACTACTCCCTCTCCACCTTGCAGAGGGAACTATGTGGACCATGAGAAGAACAAGATGGAGGTGAAATGCCGGGAGTGGAAGCGGCACGAGTTTCACTATGACAATATCATCTGGGCTCTGCTCACCCTGTTCACCGTGTCCACTGGCGAGGGGTGGCCCCAGTGAGTATTCTGCTCCATCTGTCCCCTTGAATTGGGGTGGTCACCCTGTTGGGATGGTCAGGTTACGCCCAGTGAGACTGAGAGAGGAGCTGCTGGGCAGGGAGGCCAAGAGAATAAAAAATTATACCAGCACAGAAGAGCTTTTAGCCTGCTATGAGGCTGGGTTTAGCTTCTTCCTTAGGGAGTGAATGATGGATAATGCCTTTTCTGCGTGGTCTGGAGATATATTTTAAGTCAATATTAGGGATAACAGTTGGACTGGACCTCTCTAAATGCTCATGTGAGTTTGGGCAATATTCTTTTCTCTGTGTGCAGATATGGGAAAATCCCTTTTCCATCAGGCAAAGCGCCATAAAACAAGCTGTAGCCATTTAAAAGTGTCAGCCTTGAAAGCAGATTAGGACAGAGCTTTACCTGGTCATTTTACAAGCATGGACAGACAGAGCTGGGTCCCACTGGAAGTGATGAATGTATCCCTGGTTGCTTTTCTTCACCTCTCTGCCCACAGGGTGCTGCAGCACTCGGTGGATGTGACGGAGGAAGACCGCGGGCCCAGCCGCAGCAACCGCATGGAGATGTCCATTTTTTATGTCGTCTACTTCGTGGTCTTCCCTTTCTTCTTCGTCAACATTTTTGTGGCTCTCATCATCATCACGTTCCAAGAACAAGGAGACAAAATGATGGAGGAGTGCAGCCTGGAGAAGAACGAGGTATGGTCTGGGGAGGGGGAACAAGGACATTTCCATGGGGTTTTTAGCAATCTGGGAGCTTGGAACTCCCTTGCTATCGAAAAGGTGAGATAACCCATGAGCCAGCTGCCTTCACAGATCATGAAGGAAAGATCTGTGGCAGCCACCAGCACGTCCCAGGTGTCCATGGGGTCTGATGGGTGTTATTTTGTTGCAGAGGGCCTGCATTGACTTTGCCATCAGCGCCAAGCCCCTGACGCGGTACATGCCCCAGAACAGACACACCTTCCAGTACCGCGTGTGGCACTTTGTGGTGTCCCCATCCTTCGAGTACACCATCATGGCCATGATAGCGCTCAACACCGTGGTGCTCATGATGAAGGTGAGCTGGTGGTCAGAGGCAGGCTGGCCTCTTCGTTTGGAGCAGTAGGATCAATCAGGATGGGAGCAGAGGGAACTTTGGTTGTGGAGATGCTTTGGGACAGTGTGTGAATTCCCTGGGCACATGCATGTGAAACAACACAGGACCCAAAGTGGAGGTGGCACCTTTTCTGAAAGAAATTAATTAGACCTCCTAACTACTGCAGGCAGATCTGGATTTCCTCTGCGCTCCCTTCTTAGAAGAAGTGGCATCTGTCCTGGGAGAGGGATGGAGACAGTAAGGAGGAGATGTTCTTGAGGCCCCTAAGGCAAGGAATATGGACCATCACAGGCCTGTCCTGAGGGAGGGGTGAGGAAAGGAAGGAATTCTGGAGGCAGCCAGGGCAGCAAACATACGCCATGTCAGGCTTGTGCTGGGACAGTCATCAGCCACAAGGCTGGCAGACCCCCTCCTGGCTAGTGCTGTCTCTGTTTCCATCAGTACTATTCTGCTCCATACACCTATGAGCTGGCCCTCAAGTACCTGAACATTGCCTTCACCATGGTGTTCTCCTTGGAGTGCGTCCTCAAGATCATCGCTTTCGGCTTCCTGGTGAGTGCCTGCTCCTGTTCTGTATGAGGCTGTTAATTTGCACTTTGGCAGTGCACAGATCACAGAGGGAAGGTGTTAATAACGTGAAGTTGCTGTTACTTATTTTGGATCCTGGCCTAAGAGCTGCTTTTGGGCTGGAGTTCTTTGGTTCTCATTGCACTTCCCAGTGCTGGACGCTGCTGGTGGAAGAAGCCACACTGCTGCTTTATTTCTCTCCTTGAGCTCTGTGCCTGGACCATGCATGTTCTGTGCTGCTGCTCTGTTGGAGCTCCCTGCTGCTGCACAGGCTGGTGGCTGTGCTCCCTTGTCCCCACAAGTCAGGAGGTGCTGGTGCACTTCTGTCCTTTGGCTGTACCTGAGCAGCAGTGAGACCTCCCTGACTGATTCACAGTCCTCGAGCTCCCAGCTGCTCATTTAGGATCTGAAACCATGGATTGTTTTTTCTTCAGCTATTCTTTGCTGCTTATGGAAGACAAAGTCAACTATCAGGAGGGTTTCTAGCCACCCTCCTTGCTCCCAGTAGCACCAGTCACGGTCACGTTTGGTCTTGTGCCAGCTGCTGTGCATTTGGAGTTTTTCACAAACGGGACGGGACTGCTGGGATTTGTTCCTTGAGCTTTATTGCAGCATCAGCCTCATTACAGGGTTGAGACAATAGAAAGATGGCAAAAACTCACATCTTGCCAACAGCAGCCAAAGATTTCTTTGTTACAGAACATGTAAAAAGCTTTCTGGCTAATAGTATATTGCCAAAGCAGACAATTGTTCTAGCCAATCATTAAAAGCACACATACACCTGCTTCACACAATGCTTGCTTGTCTGCTCTCTATTAACAATACACAATACACCATTATTAAGCTTAAAACCTTCTACTATCTTGCTAAGCATATTTTTCTGCAGTCTTAAGCTCTATCTTTGCCAAAACTCAAAGCTCTATCTTAGCTAAAACTCAAGCTATTGTTTCATGTCCTTGCTTGCTGTACTATTGTAACTTCTTCTACTTTCAGACTTTGCAGCTTGTAGTTAGTTCTAATTTCTCTGCTTTTTCTGTTTCTAAGGCCTGCTTTTACAGCTTTCTGAAAATCTTCTTACCTTTACTATTTCCCACACTGCTGCACAAATAGCAGGGTCTGAGGTGTGTCCTGGTGTCTGTGAAGAGGAGGGCAAAGCAGCCTCCTGGCCACGAGGGTCAATGTGGCGAGCTGCTGCAGCCTGACCTAAGCTGTGGCTACTTTTCCTGCTCCCATTTGCCAGGGTGATCTGTTGGATGCATGAATCATCTCCCAGGAAAAGCTGCTTGCTGCAGGCATGCTCATGCTCAGACACAGGACGCTGTTCCTGACTGTGGCTGCATACAAATGGGCTGCCAGGTCTCCACCACTGGCCATGAGCAGCTTTGTCCCGTGGCCCAGCACCTTCAGACCTGCCATCCCTGAGCTCAAATCCCTGTTCCCTCTCTCCCTGTTTCTTTTGCAGAATTATTTCCGGGACACCTGGAACATCTTTGACTTCATCACGGTCATCGGCAGCATTACGGAGATCATCCTGACAGACACCAAGGTGAAGCAGGGCTGGGAGCAGTGGGCTGTGGGGTGGTGGTGGGAGCTCCCACCTCCCTCTGATCCTCTCATCTCCTCCCAGCTGGTGAACACCAGCAGCTTCAACATGAGCTTCCTGAAGCTTTTCCGGGCTGCTCGGCTCATCAAGCTGCTCCGCCAGGGTTACACCATCCGCATCCTGCTCTGGACGTTTGTGCAGTCCTTCAAGGTCAGTCTCGTGTGCCCTGGCCTCTTCCCAGGCCATGGGGATGTGTGCTGCTCCCAAATCCAGGCTGTTCCTACGGCCTTGTAGGACAGATGGACCAGCACAGCTCACCTGTGTGTTCTGTACTCCTCTGGGGCTGGACCTGTGATAGATGAGATAACTCATCTGCTTTTCTTGCAGGCACTCCCCTACGTCTGCCTGCTGATTGCCATGCTTTTCTTCATCTATGCCATCATTGGAATGCAGGTGAGACAGACATGTCCGTGCGTCCCTGTGGCACAGACGGTGACACCAGCGTGTCCCCAGTGTTGCATACAGGAGCCTGCCTGTCATTGCTGCACCCAGCTGCGGTGCCAGGAGGGTGCTGAGGATGGAACAGCTCCTCTGGGAGCTGCAGGGCCCTGGGGAAACTGCCATGGGCTTGTTCAGTCGAGCTCCACAACTGCCTTCCCAACTGATACCTTTGGAGATGTGGCCCTGGGGACTCAGCTGGGCACCTGCCATCCATCTTGTCCCTGTAGCTGCGCTGCCGTCGGTCTGTTTGGTTGCTCACATTTCGGGCCCTGCCGTGATCTCCCAGCTGCTGGGGGGTCTGCAGAGCACGGGGAGGCCTCAGCTTCACGGGCTCCAGCTGGTGAATAAGAGGCACGTGAGCTGAACCCCTCAGCCCTGCATGTGCTGCAGGGCTGGCTCGCCTCTGCTGTGACTAAATCCCACGCTGGAGATGTGACAAAGCATCCTCGACGGCGAGCCCTGGGGATGTGGAGCTGCCCGACGAGCTGCCACAGTGCCCAATGCCTCATTTGGGGGTGACAGAGGCCCCTGGTTTGCTCTGCTTGGCAGCTCTGCTGTTTAGGATCTTCCAGTGGCTGATTTTTTGCCACCCTGTTCTACTCATCCCAGCACCGGCTCCAGGTGTTCTCCTAAACAGCCGCCATCTGACTCAGCCCCCCTCCCTGTCGGGTGGTAGTATTAGATTTATTTTTTTTATTTTTTTTTAACACCATTGTGAACAAATCCCCAAGCAGTAAAGTCTGTGGGCGTTATTTGAGCAAAATAGCTGGAGGCAGAAAATATTCTACAATTACACATTCCAAAAAACCTGTACAGGGAAAAAAATACTCTGCAGTTGGTGTATTTTTAGGTTCAGGGAAAGGGGAATAAATATTTAACAGTAATAACAGCACATATTTCCAATTTGAGGCACTTTACGAATGTTCAGTATGTCTTACAACAGCCTTGGCTGAGGGTTGTTGTTAGAATATTGTCCATAGTTTGATCTTTGTTGCCCCTCTTGGCCCTGGGGATGGTGGGGTCTGTCCCTCCCTCCCTGAGCCCTTCCCCACCCTTTTTGCAGGCCTGTGCATGACCCCAGCATCACAGACCATTTCTCCACTGAGGGAAAAGCTCCTGGAAGTGTCCAGGAGTGTGACCCAGCACCCACCCAGGACGGTGGGACTTTGTCCTTGCACCTCCAGCGTAGCTGGGGTCGCTGGGTGCCGTGTGGTGCTCAGATGGCATCGAGGGATGGATGTGGAATGGTTGGACTCAGCTGATCCCAGGCCCTCCGTGCTCCTGTTTCCATGGTAGCTCAGCCTCTCGCAGCCTTTGCCACCCACAGCAAATCCCTGCCAAGGAGAGGAGAATCTCCTTCCCCCATGGCTGCCTGGCACCAGCTCCTTGGCACGCTGGCTGTGCACCAGCCTGTGTTTGCTGGGGTACTTTTCGAGCAATCACAGAGTCAGAGAATGCTTTGGGTTGGAAGGGAATTTAAAGGCCACCTTGTCCAACCCCATGGCAGGGACATCTTCAGCTAGATCAGGTTGCTCAGAGCCCTGTCCAACCCAACCTGGAATGTTCTCAAGGACGGGAACGCGAACGTGCAGCTGCTTCCTTGGCTGATGAGCTTTTGCCTGAAGAGCTGAGCCCTTTTTCTCCCTTCTGCAGGTTTTTGGCAATATCAAACTAGATGAGGAAAGCCACATTAACCGGCACAACAACTTCCGCAGCTTCCTGGGCTCCCTCATGCTCCTCTTCAGGTGAGCAACCGTGGAAAACGTTCCTCCGCCTGCCAGAGATGCGTTTAACTTGGTGGTGAGGTTTCTCCTGGGGACATCCTGACCCTGTCCCGTGCCACCACGAGCTGCTGACAGGGCTGTGTTGGGAACAGGAGTGCCACTGGAGAGGCGTGGCAGGAGATCATGCTGTCCTGCCTGGAGGGCAAAGGCTGCGAGCCGGACACGACGGCCACGTCCGGGCAGAACGAGAACGAGCGCTGTGGCACTGACCTGGCCTATGTTTACTTTGTGTCCTTCATCTTCTTCTGCTCCTTCCTGGTGAGTTGCCTCCTCTGAAGGCTCTGGGGATCCCCCTTGTCAGCACCCAGCCCTCAGGTCATCTTCCATCACTTTCCCACAATCACTCCTTCTTCTCTCTCCCTTCCCTTCTCTGCTCCCTCTCCCCATCATTTCCTTTCTCTCTGCCTTTTCCCCTTTTGATTTAGATGCTCAACCTGTTTGTGGCCGTCATCATGGACAACTTTGAATACCTGACACGGGATTCCTCCATCCTGGGCCCTCACCATCTGGATGAGTTTGTCCGGATTTGGGCAGAGTATGACCGAGCAGCGTGGTATGTAGCCAGCTCCTTCTCTCCCAGGCAACCTCTCAGAGCTGGTTTTAAACCAGGGTCTCTGTGTTCTCCTAATGGAAGTGTAGTTCTCAGTGATGTCTGGGACAGTCAGGGATGTGCTGCTGTCACCCGTGGTCACAGCAGCTGATTCTTATACTGGTTGGTGGCACAGGCGTCTTGGGTGATGTTCAGTTTGCCTTGGGGTGTTCATCCTGAGTGCTGGACGTTCCTGCTCTTCCTCTCCTCCCTGCCCAGCAGGCAGATCCCTCTCAGCCTCCTTTCCTGTCCCCATGCACCAGCTGGGAGCCTTTGCCCTGAGGCTGGCTCCATCCCTTGATCCTCAGCATCCACAGATCCTGATAAAAGCAGGGCTGAGCAGGGCTTATTCCCACCAGTGGGGATCTGCTGGGCTCCTGCCAAACCACCTGCACAGGACCTTGTTTGGGGGGCTGTGTTCTGTGCTGGCCAGCCCACTCACCCTTCTGGGTGGGAGGGCTTTGGCTGCTGCACTCCTGCCCTTGCTGATGAGAACCTTGGAGAACAGGGCTCCTGTTTGGAGGCAGCAGCCTGTTCCCAGCAGTGGGATGGGCTCACAGGGCCCAGACACACCCTGAGTGGCCAGATTTTGGCCCTGCTCCTCCTGCTGCTGCTGCAGAGGCCTTGCTCTCCACCTCTCCTCCTCCTTGGATGGTCCCAAGCATTCCTAGAGCAATGGGGGACCCTTGTCAGCTCTGGGAATGTGTTTGCCCTTCACTCAGCCCCAGCCCCTTGTGTGGCCCCTTCCAGAGCCCAGGGACTCCTTGGGGCTGTGATCCACCACGGCCAGGGAATCTGTGCCATCTTAGCTCTTGGCCTTGGCAACCCCACACACTCCTTTTGGAGACTCTTTGCCTCCATGTCCTGCCCTCAGGAGACCAGCCCCAACCAAGGTATTTTTTTATGCCAGCCAGAGAAGGGAGAGGAGGTGGAGCAGTGAAACACCCAGCTGCTTGCTCTGGGGTGGCTCTTGGGAAGGGTTTCTTCATGCTGGGCACTTTATTCCCTCTCATCGCCCATGATGGTGGCCTCGGTGTCCAGGAGCCACTGTAAAACAAGCCTGAGCTGTCCTGTCCATGCCATGTGCCCCTCTGATACAAGCCATGCTTGTAGCCAGTGGTTAGGGGACACGGGAGACAGTGGTGGCAGCCCTGGCCCCGGTGCCGGGCCAGGAACGGGTGAGTACATCCCAAACAGCTCCCACCACATCCCAACAGCAGCACCACCACACGGAGCTCTCCTGGGGAGAACATCCAGCACCAGGGGGGAGCAGGGATGGGTTTTGTCCAGATGGTTGGGGTCTGGTTGGTTCTTCATCTCTGGCCAGCAATGGAGAGGGGATGGGAGAGGAGCAAGGAGAAAGAAACCAGAGGCAAAGGCGCCGGGTAGGACGGTGACGCCGCTCTTTGCCTCCCCGCCTGGTTTCCCTCCAAGCTTGTCCAAGGATGCCCAGGAGGCTGCAGCAACTGCACCTCAGCACTTCCACCCCACGCTTCCCCAGGGGGGCTCTGGGCTGGAGCAGAGTGGGGAGCTCAGCATCCTGCACCCCCTCCTGCCAGCTCTTTGCCTCGGCTGCTTCCTCGTTCCCGTGGTGCTGGAGGATACAGCTGTATCCCGGGATGGCTGCACCGGCTCTGGGCAGATGTGCTTCTGTGGGAGGTGTGGGTGTGTGTCTGGGGAGGTTTGCTTCTAATAATGTGCACCCTTGGCAGAGCTGGGCTGGTGGTCAGAGCACAGGACTGGACTGGAGAGCGCCAGGTGCCACAGCCCCCAGCTGGTCACATTATCCCTCCCTGTCTCAGGTTCCCCAGATCTTGGAGGCACAAGTGGCTCAGCTGCCAACCTCACTGGGACCTCGTGGGTCTCAGAGGGTTGGCTGTGTGAGGACAGGGGCTCTGGTGATGGGGCACAACTCCTTGGGTTAGAACTCCACCAAGCTGCAGGCTCACCCTGTCTAAAATCCCAGCCTTCCCCCACCAGGTGCAGGGGTCAGGGGCACAATGAGGAAGGGTCACGGGGTGGTGTCCACCACCAAAACTGTCATTCTCCAGGGTGAAGATGGGACAGTGTGAGGAGATACGAGCCAGTTCTCATGGTGGAAAAGGCAGTAGCTGATGCTCACAGCTTTTTCTCCTCTCTGTGTCTGACAGAGCCAGAAGGAGAAGAGCTGTGCTCTTCTGGGGGTCTTGCCCCACAGATGGCCCCAGCATCCCCCCGTTAGCTCTCCATCCTCCCCTCCACCCTCTCAGTGTCCTATTAACCCACCTGTGCTTCCTTTGCAGCGGCAGGATCTCGTATAAGGATATGTACAAATTAGTACGGGTGATCTCGCCTCCTCTGGGCCTAGGAGAGAACTGCCCCTACAGGGTGGCGTGCAAGGTTTGCCTCCCAGTCCTCTGCCACCACCTGGCCACGGGACACACCATCCACCCCTCCTTCCCCCGCTCCACTGCCACCGCGCCTCCCCAGGGAACCCTGACGTTGCTTTCCTTCGAGTTTAAAGAGGTCCACTGCCTCCCAGAGCCAGCAGCTGTTCCCCTCCAGGGGAGGCATCAGTGGGGCTGGGGGGGGCTCAGAGACTCCTGGGGTGGGTTTTGACAAATTGTGCCCCCCAGCAAGCCCCCCGCCCCAGTTCCACCGGTGCAGAGAGCCCTGAGGGGTGCCAGGCCAAATGCCGCTGTCCCTGCTCGACCCCTCAAAGCACCTCACGTGGGACAACGAGGCTTTTGGGAGGGTTTGCTCCTCAGGAGGGAAGGAGGGAGCAAAGGCTGGAGGATGTTGGGGGCTTTGCCGTTGTTTTGGACAGTGAGGGCTGGGGGAGGACGAGGAAGCCAGGGTGACCCCTGTTCCTGAGGGATGTTGTGCTCTACCCAATGGCCCTGTCCTCAAGTGTGGCACTTTGGAGGACAAACAATCACATCTCTGAGGAGCAGCACTCTTGCTAGTCTTGCACATAGCTTGCTGGATCTGCACGGGAGATGGTGACACCAGGACACACCTCTGGAGCTTGGCAGCTCCTCTCCCTTGAGTTCAGCTCCTGGCTCCTGGCCATGAGTCCAGGGCAGCGATTTGGTCTCCTTGTGTCTCTCGGACTTGAAGGGTTTTTAAAAAAAAATTATTTTTGGGTGACAGTTGAGCAAAATCCCTCTCCTGCCGCATTCTCTGAAGTGCCATGACACCTCTGTCATGGAAGGATGAATCACAGATCCTGCTCTTCCTTCTGCATCCCTCACGGCTTCTGAGGTGCACGAGGGAACTCAGACAACCCCAGCCCATGCTCTTGCCTCTGCAGAGGAGGAGGGTTCCTTGCTGCAGCGTGGTGTAGTCACCACATCCTTCTGGAAACATCAGAAAGGCTTTCCTGACAGATGTCACCCCTGGGACAGCTCTGTCACAGCTGGACGTGGGGGCAGTTTTGCCAGAAGCAAAGCAGTACAAAGAAGACAAGGCCTGGATGATTGGTTGCCTCATTTAGGAAGATGGATTTAGGAGCAGGAGATTTCTTTCAAGAATCTCACATGGGGTCATCTGTTCTAGGAAGGGCTTCTTGGAGTCTTTCCAGCGTTCACTGCTGCTGCATCCCTGGCAGAAGATGGCAGCTTGGCTGAGGACACTTGCTCAGGTCCCTGCAGGCAGAAGACACCTTCAGGAGGAGTGCTGAGCCCTTCTCAACAGGGCTCCATGTCAGATGCTGCTCTCCTAAGCTGGATCACCTGGGGCTCAGAGGGGTACCTGTAATGCCTCCTTGGAAGAGGAAGTCTCAGAGCAATTGGATTTCTGCTGACTGTGGATGGGCAGAGCAGTGAAGGTGGATAAACTCAAAGAGAGGCAGAAGCAGAGTACTGAGAACAGCTTCTGTTGTCATGTGGGGGAGACCATTCCCATCTCTACCTTGTGTTACTTGGTCTCCTCCTCCCTGTACAGGAGATATTTGAAGAATACAGGATTTTCAGGAGTTCCTGTTGTCCTGGAACAATTCCCAAAAGATTAAAAAAAAAAAAATCCATGTGGTTTTTGCATCTTGCTAGATCCCAAAATGCCAAGTCAGCTTGCACACCTTTCAGTTCAGAGAGCCTGCCCTGCCTGCCAGGTGAATGCTCCACAGATAATATCCCTGTGGACTTCACCTCTTCTGAATCTACTCTCACAGCACTCCTGCTGCTCCCTTCCTAGCAGCCTCTGTGGCACAGTACTTATTTCCTAACCACAGGAGGACAGATGTCCTGTCTTCCACATTTCCTCCTCTGCCACTCACAGGCTTCTCTCAGGGCCGAGCCATTAATCCCTGGTGGTTTTACAGGATTTAATCCCTGGTGGCCACCTTGTGCTGTAGCTGTGGGTCACATCTCTGTCCAGACACGGATAGATGGGTCAGATCCCCCATCCCGGGTGTGCCCATGCTTGGACCAGCTTGGGAGTCATCCTGATGCCTCAGGTTTTAGCTTTTACATTTTTCAGATTCTGTGCTGCTTTAGTGTGTGGGTCTGGGCTTCACATTAGGGGATGCTGAGCTCTCTGCACAGAGCAGGGAGACAAAACAATTCCTTCTCCAGCTGGGGACCAAGGACAAATGATCCAAACCTCAGGCCCAAGAGCACAAACAACATGGACTGAAGAGAGAAAAACAAGCAGGATGGGACTGCCTGGGCTAAAGCTGGAATTGGACAATTAACTCCAATGTGCAAATGGACAAGAACTTATAGAAAAGTGAGAGATCACATGACTGGCTGTCCATTTTGTGACCATTTTGGTCCATCTTGGCTGCAGCCCTGGCTGGGCTGTTGTGCTGCCCAAGGTGGATCCATTGAGACATTTTAATAATCCCTACTTTATTTTTTAGCTCCGTCTAGTCTCTGTTCTAGGTCAGCCTTCACAAGGCATCAATCCTGCTCAGATGGGTGTCATTCTATGTGCTTGCCTGTGCTTCACTCTACGGGGAAATGGTGTCTGGGCACAGCTGTGCTGCTCAGAAAGCTCCAGGATCTCTGCTCTGAGGAGCAGCAAAGTGTGCAGTTCTCATGTGAACCCTCTTGGTCACTGAGACATAGTGTTCCTTTCATGGACTCCATTCTTTCTTTGTTGTGAGGAGAATCTCAGTCTGAAAGGCAGTGCCTGTTTTGTTCTGTGTTCCCTAAAATTCCCCCCATCAGGAAGAATGGCTGGAAAATCACTGTCTTGCTTCCTTTTTTGCACTGAATTAATGCATTAAAATTTTAGTCATCTCACCCTGAGCTGGTGCTCATCCAGCCCTGCCAAGGTGCTGCTTGCAGACTCCTGGATATTTCCTCTTGATCATCCTGCTCATCATTCTCCAGAGTTCTTATCAACCATCTTTTGTGTGTGACTGGCCCAGCCCTTTCTGTGCCTGCACCCCAAGTAACTCCTGTCACCAGTTCTGTTCACATCTGAAATGTCAGGACTTATCTTGACAGGGGCCATTTTGACCAGGGCGCTGCTTCCAAACCCTGAGAAGAGGAGACCTCTTCTCCCCTTTCCACACTGCTCTCAGTGCATCCTAGGGAAGAAGCCAAGATCCCATGAGGATGCTTAATTTTTTGGCTGTGCCCTCTCTCACAGGGCACCCCAGCTGAGATGGGCTCCTGTCCAGCAGTGAGGGTCAATGCCTTTGGTGTCACGAGGTTGCCCCAGCCCACTGACCATCCTGAACCTTGCAGTGCAGGCTGGGGGCCTGGCACGAGGGGAAGAAGAGGTGACCAAGCCCAGGATCCCTGGGAGATGTGGACGTGCAGAGAGAGGGAGGCACAGCCCAGCTACCCCAGCCTGGCAGAGGGCAGCCTCGGCTGGCCTGATTTTGGTGGCATTCCTTGCTCAGCAATCCCAGGCAGGTCCTTCTGGAGCAGAGGAGTGCAAGGCAGGGAGGGGGGGGTCCTGCCCTAACTGCTCCCGTGGGAAACCCAAACAAACCCCAATGTTGGAAGGCCCAAACAGCTGCCTCTGCTGAGACTCTTTAAACTCCAACCTGGTGGAACTTGCAGCCGCATGTGGGAGAGAGCCAGGGCGGGAGCATGGCATGCCCAACTTTTCCTCCCGTTTTTTTTTTCCAGCCGATTCAGCATGCCTTTTGCACTGGTGCATGGTGGGAAAGTGGTCCATCCGCAGAGCCAGACGGAAGCAACTGGGCATCTTCCTTTGACAAGTGACCCTGGCCCACTGCCTTCTATGCAAGATGCTGCCTCCCAATTGCATAGACCCCACCAGCTGGGGATACACAGCCTTTGGCTATGGGTTAGGTGGCCATGCCAGGCAATACCAGGCACCCCCCCTGGGAGGGAAGACACTCCAGAGGCCACAGAGCACCGTGGTGCAAAGCACCCTTATCTCAAATAACCCATGGCTCGAGTGCCGTGTATCTGATTTATACCACTCGCACACAGCCCTGGAACCTGTGGGACGAGGTGGGGGCTGCTGGAGGGCTTTAGGAGAGGGGTTCAGAGCAAGGAGTCGTCCCAGGCTGGTAGCGAGACAGGCGCTTGAGGCCAGCAGCAGAGAGGAGAGGGGTGAGTCGCTTTCTGCCAGCATTCCTGGGTCTGTGTGAGCAGTGCTATAAATCCACATCAGGACAGTCTCTCATGTATGATTTGCCTTGATTAACGGGTTTCCTGTTCTTTTCCTGTTTGTCCGTTTGTTTATTTTTTTGTTTTTTTTTTTTCTCTCCTGTTTTCTCCTGTACTATTTTTCGTTCGTACGTTTTTTTCTGCTCTCTGGGAATGCCTCCTCTCTCTGCATCTCCCTCCCTCCCCTTCCCCCTCCATGAGCAGTGGCCGAATCCATTACACTGAGATGTATGAAATGCTGACTCTTATGTCACCACCGCTAGGCCTCGGCAAGAGATGTCCTTCCAAAGTGGCCTATAAGGTAGATCAACCCTTCCTTCTCTGGGGGTTAGAGCCCAGCAGGAGCCGGGGCACCTGTGGGAGGCGGGGAGCCGGGGAAGCTGGGGAGTTTTTGGGGTGTCCAACGTGTGTTTGGCTCACTCCTGGGGAGCCCGGTGTGCCCACAAGAGCCCTGGCCATGCTGGCTGCTCTCCACTGCCCACGCACGTGATGCTGCCGTGCTCGCTCGCAGCTCCGAGGGGAAAAGGAGAGGCAGGATCAGCAGTAGTGTGGAGGTGGGAGGGCTGCAGGAGGTGAGGTGAGGTGAGGTCAGGTGAGGTGAGGAGAGGAACAGCCCTGTAGCACAGTTAGGAGTGTGAGATGTCCTTAGGAATTCATGCCCAGGGGCTTGGAACCATCCTCATTCCCGCCAGTGCAGGAGCCCATGGAGATGGGAAGCAGGTGGGCAGTGGGGACAAATCCCAAATCCCATAGGAGCAGGCCTGCTGTGCCTGGAGCCAGGACCATCAGCAGGGGCTATCCCAGGAATGGCTTGTGCAAGGCAAAGCCAGGGGCCTTCCAAAGGCAGCTCCGAGCTGTCCCACCCAGAGTGGTGGCTGTCAGTCAGGTCCCAGCTGCGTAGGCATGGATCAGGAGCATAGGAAGCCATGGAGGATGTGCTGTGGGAGCAGTGTGGGTTTCTGAGGGCAGCAGCTGCCAGGACAAGACCCAGAGCTACAGGAGGATCTGCTGTCCAGGAGGAAATTGGAAATTAGGGTTTTTCTAAAATTAGGTCTTTTAGCAGGGCTAGCACAAAGGGATTCCTGAACACTTCCAGACACGCTTCCACCCTCTCCAGCTCTCACGTGTTTGTTCACACGAGCATACATCCACCATGAGACTTTTCCAGGGGGTAAAAGGGAGGCTTGAAAGCAGGAAAGGGACGTGAGAAGCTGGGTGAAAAGGAATAGGCAGGGAAGGGCTGACCCAAGGTATTCACAAAGCAAAATATACTCTCTGGAAAGTGGATCTGGTCACTTCGGTTTGCACCCCGCCTTGCCAGGGTGGGGAAGGAGCATGGCGTGTCTAACCTGCCTTGGTTGCCCTTTTCTCTTTCCTCCTGCACTTTTTCCACCCTCCCCTTCTCTTCCTTTCCCTTCCCCACCCATGGATAATTTGGACCCCCTGCATGTGCTGGCAAACTTCATCTCTGAAAGACGCAAAAAGGGAGTGCCAGGATGTAGCATGCTAGAGGAATCCAGCCGATCTGAAGTCCCTGAAGGTTAGGGACCCTCCTCTCCCCTGCCCCAGCTGGGAAGGGTAGAGAGCTGGAAAGCCAAGCCACCTGGGAACGGAAACCTGAGCCCATCTCCCCTTCCCGCACATCCCACATGCCCGCATCCCTGACGGATCAGGTGTGTCTTCCCAAAAGTGCCAGGGGGTGCTGTGGCAGCCCCGGTGCCGTGGGGAGGGGGGCTCAGGGGCCGTTCCTGGGGCGCAGGAGGAGCCCTGGAAGGCAGTGAGCCGGTGTCCTGGGGTGGAAGGAGCCGGGGAGGGGGGGGGGCGGTGGGGTGATCCTTGCCCTTCTTTTTTGGCTGTGCTGTTTTGACACTCCTTGTTGCTTTTTATTTTTTCTTTATTTATTTCTTTTTTTCTTTAATTTTGATTCTTTTTTTTTCCCCCTTTTGTTTAATGTTTAATTTCTTTTCCTCCAGCCTGGTCGATGTGTTTTTCGATATTGTTTTCCGTCCGCTGTTTTCTTCTCTCTCTTGCGCAGAGACTGGTGCTGATGAACATGCCCGTGGCCGAGGACATGACAGTCCACTTCACCTCCACCCTCATGGCCCTGATCCGCACGGCCTTGGACATCAAAATTGCCAAAGGTAAAGGCTGTGTCAGAGAGGGGCACTCTGCAGAGTGCCCATCGTCCTTTTGTAGAATCCCAGCATGGGTTTGTGTTGGAAAGAGCCTCAAAGATCATCCTGTTCCACCCACCCTGCCATGGGCAGGGACACCTTCCACCACCCATCCAGCCTGGCCTTGAACACTTCCAGAGCAGGGGCATCCACAGCTTCTCTGGGCAATCTGTTCCAGGGCCTCGCCACCTTCTGAATTTCTTCCTAATATCCAAGCTCAATCTACCCTCACTCAGCTTAAAATCCTTCATCCTTGTCTTATCATCTCTCAAAAAAGTCCCTTTCCTTCTGGCTGGGCTGAGGACCTCACAGCTAATTTGCGATCCAGAGCCTGGATGCACACGGATGGAAGGAACTTCATTGAACAGGCAAATTTCTGCCACTTTCTGTTAAAAAAAAAATCTATCTCTTTAGGGAAGAGGTAGAGAATTCTTCATCAGAAGCTGTTTTCAGAGAAAATAAACAGATTGGTCCATAGACGAGAGAGAGAATTCCCCTTCCTCCCCATGTAAGAAGCCAAACCAAGGATGGAAAATACATGCTTGGCTTCCTTCGGCTTTGGGGAAAAGAAACCTCTCTGTCTCTCAGGGAAGATAAAATGTTCAGAGCAGGAAAACCTCCTTTGTTGTTGTTACTGGAAAGGCTGTGATTCATCAGATCAAAAACTTCCTGCAGAAACATGGCATTTTCACTAAAACCTCCTCTAGGAACAGCTCAGCTACTGGGAGAAAACCCAACCCAGGGTGAGATGTCATCCAAAGCCCAGTGCTCAGACAACAAGGATGGGTTCAAACCCCTCCAGACAAAGCAGAGATTTGAACCTGGGCGTTCTACAGCTCACCCAAATTGCCCTGTGCTTGGGTGGCTCTGCTGGGGCACGTTGACAGCTTCCGATGGTCCCGAGCTTTCCTAAGCTCAGCAAAGCCCTGGCCAGAGAACTCTGCTGTGTGTGCGCAGCCTCGCCGAGCATGTCAGGATTTACCAAGCGGAGCTGCTCTTCCACCGGCACATGATCTGCTCACCAGCAAAAAGAAAGTGGGGCAGCAGCAGGTGTGTGTGGGCTGGAGTAGGATTGGAGCTTCAGAGATGGACCCAAGGCAAGCTTGAAGGTGGCAGCTTTGAGTGGGAGGGCAGGGGATGGGGAGATGGAGGCACATATGGAAGGGATGGTAGGAAAGTTTCCCTGTGGGAGCAGGAGACCAGGCTCGCTGAGGGAAGATGGCCCTCCCAGCCCAGAGAGATGGATGCTGAGGTGGAACCTGACTTCAGGATGGGAAAGGGGGGGTTGGTTGGACCCTGGTGCCAAGGTTTGATGTGTGTGGGCCATTTTTGCTCCCTGCTGTTGAAGGTGGTGCAGATTGGCAGCAGTTGGACTCTGAGCTTCAAAAGGAGATCCTGACCATTTGGCCTCACCTGTCCCAGAAGATGCTTGACCTCTTGGTACCCATGCCAAAAAGTGAGTTTCTGGGGGGCTGTCATTGCTTTCAAACTCCCCTCATCCCCACAGCAACTTCTTCCCAAAAGGATGTGGGGACTGGTCTGACCCATCCCCAGCTTGGGGAGAAGTTGGGAGAAGGCTTTGTTCTGCCTTGTTCTGCTTGGCTGCTTGGGAACTCTCTAGAAATCCACCCAGTTTGCAGGGAAAGCCACAGGCTCCTGTGAATCCTCTCTGGAGCTTAGCAGGGAGGGAGGCTGAGCACACCTGACGATATGATGAGGCTGTGTGCCTTGGTGGCTTAGGATGATGATGATTTCAAGTCATCTTCATCTATTTTATCTCCGTGGGGACTGTCTGGGTGCTCAGCACTCTCTCTTTTGGAGCGGTGAGAAGAGTTTGAGGGTCAGCAGCATATCCCAGAGCAGGGCTCTTCCCAAGAGATCCACGCTGGTGCCTTCTCTTACAACACAAGTGACCCCATTTTGTTCCCTCTCACGCTCCCAGCCTCTGACCTGACTGTTGGGAAAATATATGCAGCCATGATGATCATGGATTACTACAAGCAGAGCAAGGCGAAGAAGCAGCGGCAGCAGCTGGAGGAGCAGGTGAGGCTCAGCCAGGACAGGACAGGGACATTCAGATCATCCTCTCTGCTTCCCACCACCTCCCAGCCCAAACATGCAGCCAGCTGGGATGAAAACAACAGCACAGGTCGGGGTTTGGGGGCTACAAGGCGTGTCTGTGATCATCCCCAGTCCCTGACAGGGAACACGAGCACTGTGTCCTCTTTCCAATGGTGGGAGCTTGGCTGGGGAAGCACTGAATGTTCATCCACATTTCCTACAGGCTCAGTTTCTTCCTTTCCCCAATGCAGAAAAATGCCCCCATGTTCCAGCGCATGGAGCCGTCCTCTCTGCCACAGGAAATCATCTCCAACGCCAAGGCTCTGCCATACCTCCAGCAGGACACCCTCTCAGGCCTGTGAGTGCTGCCTGTCACTTTTCAGTTCCTGCAGCCCTTCCTTCTTTCTTGGAGTTGGCACTGGGCTGCAGAAAGGGTTAAATTGCTGCTGGGAGCAGGGAGACATCTCCTGGCACAAAGCTTTTATAGGATTCCAGGTACCTGGTGTGTGTCAGCATTGCCAGCAGCAGCCGAGGTGGGAAAAGGAGATGGCCAGGGGTCTGTGGATTCTCTTCCTGCAGGATCATCCTGGCACTCTTCATCCAGGGTGAAGCTGGACCCCAGGAGCTGTTGAGCAGTGCACTGGGGAATTCCAACACCCTGGCTGGTGGGAATGAGGTGTTAAGGGTTTCTGTCACTGCTCTTGGGATGTCCCTCTGCTGCTGCAGGACTTGGGGCACTGGTGTCCTCTCTTGCCTTGGGGCACCACTTCAGCTCTCCAGGGACCTTGATGTTTGTCTCAAACATGGGGTCTCAGCAGCCTGGGGGACAGGCACGGGGCTCCCCAGCTCTGAGCTGCAGGAGAGGTGATCCCAGGGTCATGGCCTCCCTGAAGCTGGGCTGTGTTTGCAGGAGCAGCCGAGGCGGGTTCCCCTCGCTGAGCCCGCTCTCGCCACAGGAGATCTTCCAGCTGGCGTGCATGGATCCGGCCCAGGAGCAGTTCCAGGAGCACCAGTCTCTGGTAAACTCATGCACTGCTCCTCTGCAGCCCCAGCACGGATGCTGGTGGGCACGGGGAGGTGTGGGGAGTGAGCACAGCACAGGGATGGCAGCTGCTGGGTCATGCACAATCCAAAACGGGACAAATATCCCCGGATGTCCTGTCCCTCACCTCTGGCACTGGGGACACGGCCATCCCTGGACCTGCCCTGATCCGTGGGGCCAGGCAGCACAAGTGCTTTTGGGGCAAGAGCCATGACAAATGTCCTGCAGTAAAATATCCTTCTCTCCACAGGCTATTTTTCCACTGAGCACTCATGTCAGTGGGTTACCCCGTGCTGAGTGATGGTATCTGATGTTTTCGGATTCATGTCCATTTTGTTGTCAGTGGTGGCGTCCCCAGCCAAGCTGTCAAACTGTCTCCAGCAGGAGCAGCCCTCTCTGGCCTCCTGTCTGTCTGTGTGTGTATATATATATATCACATATTTATATATATCACACATCTATATATATCACACATCTCTATATATCTCTGTGTCTGCGTTCCTGCACCACCCGACGCAGTGTGGCACCACTGTGTGTCCCCAGCCCAGTCCGTGTCCCCAGGGTCTGTTGCTCTGTGTCACCTGTGTATGACACAGGCAGGTGTCCCCTGCCTCAGCCACCCCAGCCACGTGGGGAGGTGGCAGATCAGACTCCCCCTGCCCCCATAAAGTCACTTTCTAGTGACCTCCTCTGTGCCCATCTCCTCGACACTGTGAGTGAACGTGAGCATCCACAGAGTCCCCAAAAACTGGGAAATAACCAAAGCATTTAAGTGCTATGGGAAGTGTGTGCTCTTTTAACAGGGATGTGGCCAGGAAGCTTTGATTTTTTTTGAAAATTCTATCCATTTGTCCCTTCCTGGCAAAAGAAGGAGTTAAACCCTGAGCAGTCAGGGTGCCCCCAGACCCAGGCAGGGTTTCCACTGTCACTGTAGAGGTGCAAGGGCAGCTGGCCATCAGGCATGCCTGAAGCACCACATCGGGGCTCACCTGGGGACTGTGAGCTGGAGGGTATTTTTCAGTGGCAATGTGATGAATTCTAATGGCTTAGACTCTGTTTTTCATAGAATCATCAAATAGTTTGGGTTGGAAGGGACCTTTTAAAACTCATCTATTTCCAACCCTCCTGCCATGGGCAGGGACATCTTCAACCAGACCAGGTTGCTCAGAGCCCCATCCAACCTAGCCTTGAACACCTCCAGGGAGGGAGAATCCACCACCTCTCTGGGAAACCTGTGCTAGTGTTTTACCACCTGTTCTTGGCCAACTTAAATTCTGCCCCTGGCTGAGCAAGCAGGGCTGTCCCCTGCCAAGAGGGCCAAAGCAGCGCGCTGCCCTGCTCCAAGCCCATCCCAAGAGCTTGGCTGTGTGTTTATTTCCAGGAGCCAGAGGTTAGGGAGTTTCAAAGAGTGCAGCCCTCTAACCGTGGCAGCTACCTTCCCGTGGACACTCAGGACCATGCTGTCTCTGGGAGGGCCTCCTCCATGCCTCGTCTGACTGTGGATCCCCAGGTAAAACCAAGCAGAGCCCCCACAGGTGCTGGGTCTGATCAAAGCCTGCCAGATAACACTGGAGCTTCTCTCTGTGCTGAGCCCTGTGGCACCCCCAGCACCCTGATACCAGAGCTTCTCCCTCTCTTTGGGTGCTGCAGAAGTAGGAGCTGCTGTTGCCCTACAAGGGGGATGCTGGCAGCAGAGAGCAGCCTGGGGGATCCATCTCCTGGCTCGTGGGAGAGGTCCAGGACCACACCGGGAGGTGGAATGTTCTTCCCACTGTGGGACACCCCCTCCTTTCCTGCAGCCCTGGGCACTGGCTGAGGTTTGAGGAGCCCCAGCCCAGCTGTCAGATGACCACAGGTGATGAAATGACTTCTCCGTCCTTTCCCATCGTCCCAACACATGCACTTCTCTGTCTGTCCAGGGGAACCCAGGCCACATCTCACCTCCTCATCTGTCTGCCTGGTTTCTCTTTGTTCTGTCCTGTGCTCAGCCTCCCCCAGGATGCAGATGTTTTTTGGGTTTGGTGTTGCTGTGAAGTCTCTGGGTCTGCTTTCTCACCTTGGTGCAGGCACCAAGTCTTGGCATGGCACTTTGTGAGGGTGTGAAGACAAAGGGAGGCTTTGTCTCATGGGCTTTCTTGGTCATTCAGCAGCAAAGGAGATGACCAGGAGGGGATGGGAGCAGGAAAAGTGAGAGGAGATGGAGAACAGACTGAGTGAGGCTGCAGTGGCAAGGAGCTGCTAGAACTAAGCAAAGGAAGTATGGGAGGAGGTGATGTTTTCTCCATAACATGAAAACACAGGATGTAATGAGGGGAGAAGGTAGGAAGGAGAAGCATGGGAGGGAGAAAGAAAAGGAAAGGGAAGATAAAACAACAGCATGAGCGGGGAGATAGGGAATGAGTACAGGGGAAAGGGTTGTGGATGTGGGAATAAAGAGGAGGTGTGTGGAAGAGTGGTGACAGCTGGAAAAATGAACACAGAGCAAGGGGCCCTGGGGGACCCCTCTCTGCCAGCAATCTTTTCAAGGATTGCTCCTCTTGATGCTGCTTTCCTGGTGGGGAGGGATGCCGGGAAGGCAGTCTGGGGGGCAATGCTCTGGTGTCCCCACACATGGCGGGAGGTGCTGCTGCTCTCCCCCCAGCCCCGGGCTTGGCTTTGCCTGTGCAGCACAGCTCCAGCTGGCTGGGGAAGGGGAGCCCACGAGCTCCAAGGCTAAACCCCGCTTTCCTCCCACCCCTGATTTGTGCAGAGATGATCTGAGGGAGCTGTTCTCAGGCTAGCTGTCCCCACCCTGAATTTCCCCATCCCACAGCGTGGCCATCCCTGTGGTGGGGGTGAAGCGGCCATTCCTGACCCCCAGCCCTGCCTGGCGCTAATGCTGTCCCCGGCTGGCCGGGGTTGCTTGCAGGTGGTGACAGACACCAGCTCCATGCGGAGATCGTTCTCCACCATCCGGGACAAGCGGCCCAACAGCTCCTGGCTGGATGAGTTCTCCATGGAGCGCAGCAGCGACAACACCTACAAGTCCCGCCGGCGCAGCTACCACTCCTCGCTCCAGCTGTCCGCCCGGCGCCTCAACGCTGACTCGGGTGAGCCCAAAAAAAACCCCAAAAAACCCTCCAGCTGAGCTGCTGCAGACGGGGTGGTGGTGGGGACTGATGTGGGTGTCCTGCAGGCCACCGGTCCGAGGGGCACCGCTCGGGCAGGGAGCGGGGCCGGTCCAAAGAGCGCAAGCACCTGCTGTCCCCTGACATCTCCCGCTGCAACTCCGAGGAGAGGAGTCCCCAGGCACAGGAGGAGTCGCCAGAGCGGCGGCGCGAGTCCCGGTCACCCAGCGAGGGCAGGTCACAGACACCCAGCAGGCAGGTGGGTGACGGAGATCCCTTCCTGAGCATAAAGGGAAGCACAGAAAAAGCTCCTTGGCAAAACTGGGAAGATAAGCCCCAGTTCTGGGAGCTCTGAACCATCTCATCTCCTGGTGGTGGCATCTCTGTGTCTGCTGTGAGCTGAGCAGGTTGGGGCTGCTCGGGCACCCTGCAGAGTGTTTGGGGACAGGGGTGGATTTCATGCTGATCCTCTTGCTGCTATGGCATCTGCTCCCTGCCAAGATCAAGGTGTCCCAGCCTGGAGGGGCCAGAGCTTGAGTGATCTTGAAGCCACCCATGGAGATGCCACCCATGGAGAGCAGCAGATGGCAAGCCATCAGCTCTTCCTGGGGTGGGTTTGGGAGTGCTTTTTGCTTTTGAGCACCAAGAGCATGGAATCATAGAGTGTCCTGAGTTGGAACAGAGCACAAGGGTCATCAACGCTAACTCAGAATCCCATCATGTGCCCGAGAGCATAGTCTGAATGCGTCTTGAGTGCTGTCAGTCTTGGTGCTGTGACCACTTCCTTGCGGAGCCTTTTCCAATACCTGACCACCAAATATCCAACTCAAACCTCCCCTGGCACAGCTTCGTGCTGTTCCCTTGGGTCCTGTCACTGGTCACCTGGTAAATCAATTCCTGCCCATGTGCTTCTCTTTGGGAGGAAGCCACAGACCACGATGAGCTCATGGGGCATGGATGGGGCAGAATTGCCCTTTCAAGACAGAGGTGGCTTCTGAGAGAGCTCAGGGTCGGGGAGAGGGTGTGTGGTGTGGTGTGGTGTGGTGTGTGTGGTGTGCAGTGGTGGTGCTGCCTGCATTCCCCAGCGTGTCCCGGTGCGTTGCAGGGCATGGGCTCCCTGAGCGAAAGCTCCATCCCCTCCATCTCGGACACCAGCACGCCCCGGCGAGGCCGCCGCCAGCTGCCGCCGGTGCCCCCCAAGCCGCGTCCCCTCCTGTCCTACGCCTCCATGCTGCGACACGCCGGGGACGCCTCTCCTCCAGCCGACGAGAGCGAGGGCGGCTCGCCGCTGCTCTCCTCCAGCCTGGATCCCAGCACGGCCGGCCCGGCCGAGTCTTCCAGCTCCCCGGCGGGGAAGCAGAGCCGGCAGTCCACGCCGCAGCGCTACATCTCGGAGCCCTACCTGGCGCTGCACGACGACTCGCACGCCTCAGACTGCGGTGAGGAGGAGACGCTCACCTTCGAGGCGGCCGTGGCCACCAGCCTGGGCCGCTCCAACACCATCGGCTCGGCGCCACCGCTGCGGCACAGCTGGCAGATGCCCAACGGGCACTACCGGCGGCGGCGGCGAGGAGCGGCGCAGGGCGTCATGTGCGGGGCCAGCATCGACGTGCTCAGCGACACCGAGGAAGATGACAAGTGCTAGAAGTTGCCCCCCCCGCCTCAAACCCACCACCCGACCCCACCTCGGCTGCCCCGTCCCGCCCTGCCCTTCTCCAATGCATGCTCTTCGCCACGCCTGGGAATGAAACTAAAAACCAAAACCAAACGCAGGGGGAAAGAGAAACAAAACAAAACAAAACAAAAAAAAACCCCAAACAAACAAACAAACAAGAAAACCAACCCACCCCAAACCGACCGGAACGGAGGGGGAAGGAAAAGGAGAGGGGGAAAAAAAAAACCAAAACAATGACAAAGAAAAGAAACGGAAAAAAAAGAAGTCTTTGTGCAAGAAAAAAAAAATTAAAATCTGTCGACTTTCATTTATTACTATCACTTTTTTTTTTCTGCACAGAGAAGCATTTGATGGGTGGCAGAGCGGCCCAGCCGGGTTGGTGTGCTGGGGGACAAGGGAGAGTCCCCCCCAGCCACAGCCCTGCTCCCTGCCCCAAGAGGGATCCCCGGGAAAGCTCATCCCGAGGGCTTTTTGCTCCCTGTGGCCGGAGAGTCCCAGCAAAGGAACGCAAGGGACCCCCTTTGCTCTGTCGCTTGGGCTTGTGCTGCTGTGGCTTTGAACTTCCCTCCCCGAGGGTCTCATCCTGCCTGGAAAAGGGGCAAGATGCGACGTGGGGTGCAGGGGATGAGGGGTTGGGATGCACCCAGACAGACCAGAGCAGCTCTGGCTGCCAGAGGGGGCAAAATTGGTTTGTACTGGGGGTGGGGGGCTCAGTGCTGCCGAATGTACCCTGTGTCCCGCCGACATATATTTATTTCTATACGGAGAACTCTAGGTGTGCCTGTGTGTGTATATACGGGGTGTGTGTGTGTATATATATTTATATGCTGTATATATAAAGATATACACATACATAGATTTGTTTTAATCACCTGACAATGCTGGGGAGCCCCTTGGGGCTCCTGCTTGCCTGCACCCTGCTTTGGTGGGGGCAGGACCGAGCCTCCCCTGGGGGCTGCTGTACAGAGCACTGGGAATGTCACCTTGCTCCCTCTACCAGGTGTTTCCAGCAGTGGGAATTGCATTTTCTGTTAGAGATGGCTGTGGCGAGGGCTCCTTGGGCAGCTGGGTGCCTGCAGGAGTGGGATGCCCAAGGGATGAGGACAGAACTGTCCCCAGGAACACGGCTTGCTTGGCACCAGCAGTGCCAAGGGGGTGATGGCAAACCTCTCTCTCAGAGGCCTCTTTGCTTGTTTTCCCAGGAAAAGGAGATATCTGTGTCTGCAGGGCAGTGAAAATGTTGTGAGTGCATGATGTACCTTAAGATCTGTCCTCTGGGCAGAGGCATCTGGCTTTGGCACCAGCCCTGCCTCAGTTTCCCCTGCAGCCATGGCCTGTGCCCTCTCCAGGGGCCTGGCACCCCTTTGGAGAAGGGCTGCCCTGGAGGGCTGGCTGTGCAAACCCCATGGCCCCAGTGTGGGAGCAGGTGGGTGTCCAAGAGCTGGGGAAAGAGCTTTGTCCTGAGCAGGGTGGCTCAGCCCTCCTGCAAACACTGAAAATGCAGCACAGGGCCACCTTCCAGCACCAGTCATTAATTAATCTGCTAATTATATGCTGACAGCTCTCAACGATCCATGCTGTGGGTGCAGTGCTGTGCCTGCCAGCCCAGGGAGGTGCTGCTGGTGGCCCGTGCTGATGGGTGGCTCGCCCTGGTGACTAGTGCTGTGTTTCTCCTATGAGCTGTGTCTGTCGTCAGCCTGAGCGTGGTCCTGCGGAGCTGGAGGGTGCTCCAGCCTCCTGTGCCTCCCTGTGCCTTTGGAGCCTCAGGGAAGGGCTTGTTCTGTGGGCTGGGGGATGCTCGGTGCTTTTGGACTGGCCGTGGTGGTCGTGAGTGGAGATGGGACGTGGGGATGGGCAGGTAAGGGCAGCACAGCCCTCACCCTGCCCTTCCTCCTGCCCACGGCTTTGCTTTGCTGCAGGTTGTTGTGGTCTGGGTCTTTGGGGCTGTTGTCCAGCTGAGCAGCAGCCCTGGCCAGGCTTTGCTTTGTTCCTGGATAGCTCCTGGCTTCTCCTGACGGAAAGATGCACAAACTGCCCTGATCCTGCATGTGCAGATCATGCCCTGATCGCTTTGTGAGCTGCCCGGAGGCAGCTCTGCTTTGTGAGAAGCAAATCCCAGTGGCTGTGAAGGCTTCCTGCTCCAGGGCTTGTGCATGGACCAGACCCCCTCCTTGTCATGGCCAAAGTGCCCTCTGTGCACCCTCACAGGCCCCAAAGCTCCTCCTGCCTCCAGCGGTCCCTGATGGCGGGGGGCACCTCTGCCATCCCTGCTGCTTCCCAAACAGACACTTCCACCTGCCCAGGCATCCAAAAATTCCACAGGCAGGCCTCTCCCATGCCTTTGGCTCAGACCCTGCATATGCCCCCTCTGGGCTCTTGGGCACAAACCATGTCCCACGCAGCCGTGGGGAAGGTGCCTGGTGGTGGCTGGGGACACGGGCTCCACCTGTGCCCTTCCAGCCGTCCATGAGCAGTTCGTGGCTTCACGCTGAAGCTTCCGGAGCGTTGCTCCCAGTGGCGGAATTTGGGAGAGCCGGGTCTGGCGGGCAGCGCGGGACCACGTGGGACCGGGGGCCAGGGACGCGGTGCTGCTGGGGGCCGGGGAAGGCGATGCCGTACCTGCTCTAAATATAGGTGTCGGTATCGTCTCCTTCTAAATGCGGAAAGGTGTCTGACAATGCGCCGGGCTCTGAGTAAGAGCCCGCGGAGGGAGGGAGGAGGCGGCTTTTTGTGTCTGTGCCTGGCGGGTGGGAGGGAGGCAGCGATGCTCTCCAAGCGGGGGCACGTTTCATGCGGATTTCGAGCTTTTTGGGCGCTCTTCTTTCCTCAGCCCCGTTGTGGGGCCGGCGAGCGGTGTTGGTGATGCTCCGCCGCGGTGGCGCAGGATGGGGCGCAGCCCCCCACTGCCACACCGGGCTGCAGTGCCCGAACCTGAGCTTCTTCTTGGCATGTCAGCCCTGTGTTTCACTAACGTACAGAAACTGTGTGGAACAAAACACAGCCCCTTTTTACCCGGAAAGGGTCCGAAAACGCTCCGCTTCTGCCTCTCCTGAAGCAGCCACAGCGCTTCTCCCGCGGTGGGGGGACAGGCAGGGACCTGCGGGGACATGGTGGCACCTCCACAGCACGTCTCTGAAACCAAAAACAACCCCCAGGAGAACCACGGGAAGGACTGTGCCGAGGGGGGGAGGCAAACCAGCCCCAAGGCACCGCTGCAGCCTGTGCCTTGCTTTTCAAGGCGCTGCTGGACTCGGCTTTGCTGCTGTGCAATCTCTCCTCTGTGGAGTTTTGGACATTTCCGCAGCATCTCGGACACCAGGACTGTGCCACTCGGTGGCTGCTGGCCATGCTGGGCCACGGGAGGCAGGATGGGGATGGGGGGGATGTATTTCAACCTCTGCCTGCATAGGACATGCCCTGGGTGGGCAGGAGTTCACCGGTGGCATGCAACTGGTTCCCAGTTCGGTGCCAGGACTGGGTTCGAAGCCCTGCAAATCTCCTGGGGGGGCTGTGGTGGGTGTGCGAGGAGGTGTGGCAGCCCTGGCACACGGAGCCCCGCTGTCCCCTCCAGGCTGGCTGTCCCAGCACCATCCTGCTGCCCCCCCAGGAGGCCTTGGATGGCAGAGCCCCCCAGGCGTGGGGCTGGTGTCTCCTGGGGCCGTGGGAGGGTGGGTGGGAGATGTCTGCCTTCATCCCCCAGGCTCTGGGGTGGGATGTTGTAACATAACTTGCTCGTTTGGACCCAAACGGGGAACCGAGCTGACCACCAACAATGTACAACTCCTCAATGTTTTTTGTCAAAAGGAAAGAAAAATAAAACATTGTTGTAAAGAAACGCTGCAGACTTGGTCTCATTGGCACACCGTGTGATGGGGGGTTGTGGGGACTCTGGGTAATGCCATGGGCCCCTGAAAAGGTCCCCATGGCAGGGAGGAGGAGGCACAGAGCCTGTGCTGGCACTGCCATCACATGGGATGGTGCGTTCTGCAACCCCAGGCAGGCTGTGGGGCTGTGGAGGAGAGGGACAGGGAGGATATTTGAGATCCTGGCCGAGCTGTGGCTCGGACCTGGCTGGGGCTGAGGGGTGCTGAGGTCTGGGAGAGCTGGGAGAGCCAGGACCAGGAGCCTGGGGAGCTGTTAATGGTGGCACTGCAGCAAACTGGCCAGGGGAAACCAAGAACATCACGGTGACATCGTGTCACAGCAGGAATGCAAGGGACCAGCAGCCTGCACATTGAGCTTGGAAACCCCGTTGGGATCCCTGCCTTCGGGGCATCCAAACAACTTGGCTACCCCTCCATGCCTGCACTCAGAGGTGTCAGGTGGATGCAGATGCTGTTGCCTGGTCCAAAGCTTGTGGGTGAGTTGTCAAGCAAAGACGCTGAAGTCGCGTCTTATACTTCTTCTTTCTTTTTTTTTTTTTTTTTGTGGGAGTGTTTAAAGCATGAAAAGTTCTCCAGCAGCCAGAGGTGAGGCAGCAGCCTGTGGCAGCCTCCAGGCTGAGCTGGGGTGACAGGGATGGTTTATGGCTTTTCAAGAACATTCTCCTTCTTTCCCAGTCATGTGCCAAGAAAAGCTCAGGGAAGGATGAAGGCAGTCGCCTTCTCTGGACCTCCCTGAGCTGAGCTTTACCCTGTGTGTTTCTCAAGTGTGGTGCCACCAAGGACTAAGCCCAAATGACCTGTAGTAGGAACTGGTTTTATCCTGCCTTTCACTTAGTGCGAATTTCCCTTTATTTCCCAAATGCTGACAGATCTGCTTTTCACTTCTCTGGCTCATGAAGTGATAAGAAGTTTTCAGTGGGAAGTGTAGAGTTCCAGGAGATGGCCCAGCTTTGAGAGCACTTCCCGAGGCGATGAATGCAGTGACAGCCCAGCATTTTTCCAGGCTGGGAAGTGACTTCTCATTTTATAGCCAAAAAAGTGATCTGCAGTCCTGACTGTGGGGAGAGCTCTGCAGGGTGGTGATGCCACCTTCAGCGCTGAGGACTTTGCAGCGCTGCTGAAAGCAGTTTGAGGAGAGGATGTCCTCCTGTGTGGGCCAGAAGTGCTGCATTAACATTCCTCGAAGTGAATGTTTTAAATATGAGCTGCTTCAAAAGCTCTGAAAGCCTTTGGAGTGTGCAGGTCTCTGATGGTCATCCCATGGAACCCCACCTCAGATGCTCGTACGAGGATGAGTGGTGGATGCAGCTGCTTGAGTGCATGACCACCTCTAGCACATTTCTCCAAATCCCCTAAAATATCTGGGGCCATGGAGAAGACACCCAGAGCAATGCAGAGGCAGAATTTCATCCTCACAAGGGAAACTGGTGCTGCAAAATGGGGAGCCTTCGCTGTCGGAGAGCCAGAGCTCTGCCTGGCAGGCGCAGAGGCTAAAAAAAGCCCCTTGACAAATGGAACAGAAAGGTTAAAATTATCTGTACATCATCTGAATAACAATGGCGATGCAGATTGTACCTGCTTATAATAGCTCCAGGAGACAGGGGATAAATTAGGAACAAAAGTACCCCAGAAAGAGATGCTGCTGCCAGAAGTGCTGGGGCTGCTCCTCCTTGAGGAGCCGCTGGGGGCAGGGCCACCAGAGCCCAAAAACGTGGTCTATGAGTGTTCCTTTCAGCTTGCCCTGCGTGCTCCAGGAGCCTTCCAAGCTGCCCAGGCTCCCGGGATGTGGCAGCCATCCCAGCCCCTGGCAGCCCTGCGCTGTGCATGGCCTGGGGGACATGAACAGTCCTGTCCTGGGACAGATGCAGATCACCACCCCATAACCTGGGTCTCCCTCCTGGGCAAAGACCTTCCTGGGAAGAGAAGGATGAATTCCTCATCATGCTGGATTTTTTTTTTTCTCTCTGTCCCGCTTTCCCTCCCGTGAAGCCAAGTGAAAGCCTGTGGCACCGTGTGTGTCTGTAGCTCTGCAGGCACGGGCACTTCTCTAAAGGATTCCTGGATTATTTCATAGGCAGGGTGCCAGCAATTGTGCATCCCTGCAAGGGAAGCCTGCCTCTGGTCCTCTGGCCAAACAACTGGTGGTGACTCTGCTCAGTCCAGCAGAACAAGGCAAACTTGGCCATGAGGCTGCTGGAGCCAAACCCAATCCCCTTAGGGGTGCAAAGGACAAGAGGAGGGGGCAGCACCTTGAAAGAATGAAACCTTTTCTCTTCCTTTTCCCCGTCTTAGCGAGGTGTTTGAAATCCATCGGTTCAAGGATGAGGGGGCAGGGTTTGCTCCCGCGGGGGGCACAGCTGATGGCTCGGATCGGCCGCCGGGGTGACTCTGGTCCGCCTCCTTCCCTTCCTTTCCCTTCCCTTCCTCTGGTGGCACTTAGGAGCACACCAAGGATGTGCGTGGGCTCTGCAGAGGGGCTGGTGCTTACTCACAGCGGCAGCCACGCGGAGCTGCCGGCTCGTGGGCTGCCAGCGCCGGCAGTTCCTTGGGACAGCATCCCCCCACGGAGGAGCATCCCCCTGTCACGGGAGGCTTATGTCCAAAAAGGAGACAGAGGAGAGCTCATGGGCATTTCCCATGGGGTCTCTCAAATTTTCAGAGGACACACCTCCTTTTTATCCCAATTTCCCTCTCTCTTTCCCCATTGGCTGAGCTACTTGAGAGGTACAGACTTCCCAAAATGCCTGCTACCTAAGACCCCCTTCTAATGTACACCCCCCCCCTTTTTCTTTTCCTTCTGTCTATCAGTGGAATGCCTATGGAATTTATGCTTCTTCCCATTGTTTCTTTCATCTCTCTGTATCTAACTTTGTTTATCAGCAGACCCACAGTGTGTAAACACAAATCTCTCTCACTCCATTCACCAAACAGTGGAATCCTTCCCATTGTTTCTTTTATCTCTCAGTGCTAATTTTATCTACCAGCAGACCCACAGTTTGTCTGTAAAGACAAATCCCTCATTCCTCCCACTCCTGCAGGTCAGCATCTCCCCATGGATGAGCATCACCCCCCAGGTGAGCACCCCGCTGACAAGCAACATACAATCCCACTCCTTTTCCCTGTGTTCCCCACAGGAATTGTCCTCCCCCAAGGGCTGGAACAGCCTGGTCTGGCTCAGCACCTCTATTTTTTGTTCTTCTGTCTCCTGGCAGAAATATTTTTTTATTATTTAAAAATAAAAATTTATAATTTTTATTATTTTAATTATTTCTAATTTTAATATGTATTTATATTAATAATGTTTTAATTAAAGTTATTATTTAAAATAAAAAGAAAAAAAAATTTATTATTTAAAAATAACAATAAAATAAATCTCCTGGCACTGATCTGCCTTGCTCAGTGGTGTAGAGCTGCACTGGTCATGTTTGGCAGACACCACGGAGAGCAGGGGTCTGGTGGGCAGGTGAAATCCCATGGAATTCCCTGGAAACTGGCCCCTACCTGTGCACAGAAGAGCCAGCTGGTATTGCTGACTCCCAGGAGGTCTTTGGGAGCTCTTTTGTGCCATCCTTTGGCTTTACAGGCAGCAGGGAGCAAGGGGCTGAGCTTGTCTGGTCTCACAATCCCATCCCCTGCTGGAGCTCCACTGAGCAGGAAAGAACCCACTGTTCATTTGACTTTGCTATTTCTGTGTAGATAATTAAAAATAACCCCAGACCAACACAATTCTGGCTTCTAAACGAATGCCAGAAGCGTGAATTGCTCTCCTTCCCCAGCTGGTACCTCCCTGTGCCCACAGCAGGGCTCTCCAGGTGTCCCTGGCATGGGGCACTTGGATGCTGCGAGGGCTGGGCGAGTGGGTGCAAACCCAGCAGGGAGATTTGCAGCCAAAATCACCCCAAGCCACGCTCTGAGCTGAGCTCAGAGGCATTGCAGGGCTGAGCTGGGTGTCCCTGCAGCGTCCCAGTGCACGGATGAGCTGCCACAGGGACCCTGATGCGGGTGTGACACACCCGGTGGGCAGCTCCAGACCTCAACAGAGGTACCAGGGATGCTCGGGGTGTGAGGGAGAGGGGTCAGGGATAAGGATGGGTTATTTTTTAAATCCAGCCTAGGCCAGACTCTCTCTGCCTCCCACACATGTTCCCCAGGGACTCAGTGAATTTCTGGAGCACTCTGCCATAGATGATGTGATCTTCAGACTGATTTTCACAGATCTACACAATCATGGCCATCATGAATGATGTGAGGAGTTGTTCAGGTTTTGTTTTGTTTTTTTTTTTTTTTAATCTTTTCCAAAAGAGGAGGAGCAGAGAAGAAAATAAACCAAGGTTATATTTCCCAGCAAAGCTTAATCCTAAGGTATTGGGGCAAACAAAGGGAGTTTGTGCATCTCTGGAGCCTCTGGGTGAGGGATGCAGTGTGCAGGACCATCAGCCAGAGCGACGGGTCCGAGCTGCCCTTTCCCTTGGCCTCTGAAGTGTTCACAGGGGCCTGAAAATATCCTTTATAATAATTTACTTCGGGGTGGGGAACTGCAATAAAGCTTTTTTTTTTTTTTTTGAGGGGGGTGTTTTTTTTGTTGTTGTTGTTTGTGGGGTTTTTTTGGCTTGCTTTTTTTTTGGTTGGTTGGTTGTCTTTTTCTCACTGATCAAAATGTGGTGCCCATTTACACAGCCGTCTTTTCTCCAGGACTTGTCCCAGCTTGAGCCCCTCTTCCCGCAGCATGTGATGCTGTGCTGGATCAGCAAGTCTCACCTCCTTAGCAGCCCGGAGCGCGTTAGGAGCCAGCGCGGGCTGTGCGAAGGAGCTGTGAAGGAGCCGAGCCTCCCCTGCCCCTTGGCAAAGGCTCCTCTTCCACCTGCCAGCGGGAATAGCTGCGGCTGCCTCCTGCAGCAGGAGCCGGAGTGGCACGGGGGAGACGAGCGGGGATCCCTGCATCCTCCCCAGGACACGGGGCACGGCCACTGTGCCACCCGCAGCCCTGGGAACGGGGGCTCGGAGGTGCCCACGTGTCCCCGTAGTGCGTGGATCACCCCTGTGCCAGGACACATCCTCGTCCCCAGCATCACCCAACGGTGGGAGATGCTCCGCTGGATCGGAGAACAAGAGAGGTGCAAAAAAAAAAAAAAAAAAAAAAAAAAAAAAAAAGGCAAGAAAAGTTCGCACGCTCCTCTTTGCGGCTTGCGGGCGTTTTTGGGATGAATGCTGGCAAATCCCTGCTTTGCCCAGTGCTGGTTTGGGAAGAGGGATGTCTTTCCAGCCGCTTTCCCAAAGCAGGAAGACTCACGGCAGATGGGATTAGCAGTCACATGTGCCAGCACCCTCTCCTTGTCTTAGCCTCTCTTTTTCCCCTGCTCTGACTCCTCCAGCCGGTGTTAACGACAGCGATTTGGTGTTGGGCACAGTCGGCGCTGTCTGGGAGGGTGGTGGGTGTTCAGAGAGCCCGGACACCCTCCACACTGCCTTTCCTCTGCAGTGTGCCCAGGAAAGCCTCTGCCGTGCTGCGGAGCCCAGCAGCTCTCAGGGGAAAAGCCTTTCTGCATTGTCACCCCCGGCTGTAAAGCTGCTTTCCTCAGAAATTCTGTCTCTGTCACCCCCTTCACAGAATTCACAGAATCACAGAATTCACAGAATTCACAGCATGATCAGGTTGGAAAAGACCTTCAAGATCATCCAGTCCAACCCAGCCCCAACACCTCAACTGAACCCTGGCCCCCAGTGCCACATCCAGGCTTTGTTAAACACAGCCAGGGATGGTGACTCCACCACCTCCCCGGGCAGCCATTCCAGAACTTTATCACCCTTTCTGTAAAAATCTTCTTCCTAATATCCAACCTGTATTTCCCTTGGTGCAGCTTGAGGCTGTGTCCCCTGGTTCTGTCAGTGCTGCCTGCAGAAAGAGCCCAACCCCAGCTGAGCACAGCCACCTTTCAGGAGCTGTAGAGAGTGACAAGGTCACCCCTGAGTCTCCTTTTCTCCAGGCTGAGCACCTCCAGCTCCCTCAGAACCATCCTTTGGAATGGTCAGTCAAAGCAGGAAACTGCTGGAGAAGGAGATTTTGTGGATTTGCTGCCTGAATGTTTTAATTGTGTTTCATGGAGTTGCCTTTTTTTTTTAATTTTTTTTTTTTTTTTGCCACGCTGGTGGGAGTTTAGGAGGGCTGGAGCAGTCAGGACAGCTCTTGGTGGGGCTGAGCTGCTGCCCCCTTTTCCCCAGGGCTCTCACCTGCCCCTCGGACCAGGCTCTGCACCAAGGGACAGAGTTTCAGCCCTATTTTGGCACACAAGTGACTACAGCTCCAGTGAATTAACTCAGAGATGCTATTACAGGCTATGAGAACAGGTCAGGTTTCAGGCTGGGAAGGAAAAGTGGGTAAGTGCTGTTCTACAGTCATCTCCTGGATGAAATCAGGCCAAGAACTAGGCTTTTCCCCCCCATGTTCTGCCCCATTTCTGGGCTCACAGTGGAGGGGGATGGCTCTGCAGCACTGCAGCCATGGGGGAGATGGGAGAATGCTGTCCCACAGCCTGAGGAACAGGCTCCAGCAGTGCCAGGAGGCAGTCTGGCTCTTCTCCCAACAACAAAAACTTATTTTAGCTGGGAAATTGGAGGTCAGGAGGGTTAGACAGACCTCGCAGGCTGAATTTCACAGCCCTGAGTAGAAATGGTTGATTTTGCCAGCGCTGCCATACGGAGACACGCTGCAGACAGAGAACACTGTATCCTCTGTTCCTGACAAACGCCTGTCAGGACAGCTTGAATATAAAGCAGGGGCTCAGGCAGAGGGAGCTTCTTTAGTGTTTGCAATTCCTGTTTCCCTGTAGGTTGCTGGGACTTCCAGGAGGCCTGAGCAAAGCTCCTGTGCAGGAATGCAGAGCCTCAGGCTGGGTCCTGCAGGGGAGGAAGCCGAGCCCAGCCGTGGGGTGTTGGCATCCACGTCAGGCAGAGGATGGCAGAGGTGTTCCCCTGATGGACCTGGACTGGATGGACCTGGAGTTGCCTGGTCCTGATGCCATAAAGCCAAGAAGCCACATCACAATGCTGGTGGGCCAAGCCACCAACATCCCCAGACTGGTGTCAACGCCAAGACGTGCAGCAGAGAGGAGGGAGAGCTCCTTTTTGCCAGTGTCACCAAGGGGGGGACCCTCCTGGGCTTCCCCCTTCTGCTCAGCCCCCCCCCAGTCACCACCATTTCCCTCTGTGCCCCCAGAGAAAGGTTTTCCTCTGAAGAGGGTCACAGCCTGGCTGTGTCCATCATGCCCCTTGGCAGAGGGAGAAATGAGGCAGGCAGGAGCGAGGGGACAGCTGAGAGGCGATCAGTAAAACTGCACTCGGATTTTCGTGGAGATGCAGCTGGAATTTTGTCTCCTGCCTGTTCCTGCGCTCTGCGCCTGGTGCCGCGGCGTGTGAGGGCAGACGTGAAATGTGGCTCTGCAAAATTCCTCTCTGCTAGGGCATGGCAAAAGCAAAACCTCCCTTGAACAGCAACGTTTTAATTTGCATTTCCAGGGCTCTGGCAGAATGCTGGGTCCTGCGGTGCACTCAGCAGTGGAGACACTAAATGGCCATGAGCTGCTGTATCTCTGTTTTATGGTGGCAATTTGGGCAGCTGCCAGACTCGATAACTCTCCTGGTGCTGTCCCAGCAGTGATGGTGGCTTGGGAACTGGGGGATGAACCAGCTGGGGGGGATTTTTTCAGTGGGCTTTGGGCTGCGAGTGCAAACCTCATCATGGCTTGTCTGGTGGAATTGGCTATGACACAGGATTAAATGTCACCGTGCCACCAAATGGGTGATGGGTGTAAGAAGGGAGGGAGGGCATAATCAAAAGGGAGGGGAGAGAGCAGCAGGGCTGGCAGTGACCCATGAAGACCCATCCTAAGCTAAACCAGCCCTTGGGAGCACGAGGATGAAAGGAGGGAGCTGCAAGCTAACAGCTTTTCATTAATAGAGCTGTGCTGCTCGTGTGGCCACAGTGACAGATCACAGAATGCTTTGGGTTGGAAGGGACCTTAAAGCTCTTGCTGTTCCAAGCCTCCTGCCAGGGGCAGGGACACCCTGCACTAGACCAGGCTGCTCAGAGCCCCGTCCAACGTGGCCTGGAGCACTTGCAGAGATGGGATGCAAGGCACCTGCAAGCTGCTGTCACTTTTGCACCAAAAGCTCCCTCGGTGCTGCTCGGAGGCTGTCGGAAGGCCCGGGCTGGCTGGTGCTTTGTGCTGCAGTGACAGCCTGCCTCTCAGTGGGGACAGGGATCCTGGGGGCGAGGCCATCTGGATGCACAGGAGGAGACAGCCTTTGCTCCCCGAAACGTGTCAGCTCAGGGTGGAAGAAGCAAATCCTGTTTTATGGAGGCACAAGCAGCTCTGTCGATGGGAGAAGGAGACTGTCCTGGAGGTGATACCGAGTCCTGAGCATCCCAGCCCTGGCTGCCAGCACGAGTTCCCTGATCATGTGGGCTCTCAGCAGTGCAGGGAGCAGAACGTGCTTTTGGATGCTTGAAGGCAGCTCTTTCAGTGGCTCCTGCCTTGCCTGCCCAGTGCAGATTGAGCTCTCCTGGCACAGGGCTCTTTTGATTCCTCAGGTTTTAGCTTTTACATTTTTCAGATTCTGTGCTGCTTTAGTGTGTGGGTCTGAACTTCACATTAGGGGATGGTGAGCTCTCTGCACAGAGCAGGGAGACAAAACAATTCCTTCTCCAGCTGGGGACCAAGGACAAAAGATCCAGATTTCAGACCCAAGAGCACAAACAATATGGGCTGAAGAGAGAAAAACAAGCAGGTTAGGACTTCATGGGCTGGAGCTGGAATTGGACAATTAACCCTAATGTACAAGTGGACCAAAACTTATAAAAGTGTCAGACTCTGTGACTGGTCATCCATTTTGTGACCATTCTGGTTCATCCTGGGTGTAGCCCTGGCTGGGCTCTTGTGCTGCCCAAGGTGAATCCATTGAGGCATTTTAATAAATCCCTACTTTAGCTCTGTCCAGCCTCTGTTCTAGATCAGCCTTCACAAGGCATCACTTTGCACGCCTGCCTGGCTGCTGGGGCCTCGTGTTGGCCAGGGAGACACTTCCCATGGCTGCAGGGATTGTCGTGGAATCTAAAAATCTCTCCACAGACAATCAGCCTGTGCTCTGTGGCTTGGTCACAGCTGGGGTGTCACAGTGGTCTGGGTGTTGGAAGATGAAGGGAAGTGTGGAAGTTTGTCAGTGAAAGAGGCTGCATGGCAATGGCTCTGAGGCTGGAAAAGGTGCTTTGGTGTGCTCCACAATGCTCCAGCAGCTGTATGAGCTTTCGCAGAGCAGCAGGGCAAGGATCCGCTGTGCAAAGGTATTCTGGAATTTTGGAAGCTCTCCAGCAGCAGCCACAAACACAGAAGTGTCTCCTAAGAGCCTCTCCCAGGAGGCCCCTGATGGATCTTTCAGGGCTGAGTCAGGATGAGGAGCTGTGTGGGGTGAGTCAGAGTGGCTGCTGACAGCCTGCTCATCCAGCTGTGGGTCCTGCTGGGCTTTGGGCATTCAGCTGAAGCGTTCAAGCGAACACGAGGTCTGTGTTTCTCAAATGAAACCTGCTCCTCCTCCCCCTGCTCTGCTGCACTTCCAGCTGTCCCTGTGTGTCTGCTGCATGCCAGGACTGTCACAGAGAGATGGCCCAGACCCCCAGCTCTCATCCCCTGTGTTATACATATTATACACATGATAATACTGTCTTTTTGCAAATATTAAAATGGGTTCTATACGTGTGATGTTAAAGTATCTCTGTTATATAGTTTTTATTTCTGTTGTTAATTAAGCTTAGTGAAATAGCTGATACAAGTATGCTTGCGTTAAAATGCCTGCTTGGATGGGATAACATCCAATGAACACAGGTTGAGGACACCTGGACAGATCTGCCAACCACCAGCACTCACCCTCTGAAGGCAGTGAGGACCAAGGCCCAAAAATTGGAGGTGGTAAGAATGGACCAAAACCACAGCCAAGGAATCTGCATGCTCTAAAAAGGCAGATCCAAGGACGAGCCATGCTAAACAGTTCTTGGAACATGTAAACTAGTTTGGGGGAAAGTTTACTATGCATATGTGAATTTACTGTGAATATGTAACAGGCTGATGCAATAGAAATGGTATATAAAGGGTGTTTCCAAAATGGCAGTGGTGCTCTTGGCTGGGTGCCAAGATGCACCCGGCCAAAATAACCCTTGGTCCTTGTCTCTATTGTCCTTTATTAAAGCTTTTAGATTTTCTAAGGAGCATGAACGTATTTTTCACACCTGGGAGCAGCAGGAACAAGCAGCCTGAGCTGCTGGTCTCTTCCTGGGGTGCCACCACTAACCTGTGTGGACCTTGTCACCCTGAGGGGATGTGTGGCATGGCCTGCCCTTGTTCTGCAGTGATGCTCCAGCACTCTGTTGCTTTGTGCCTGCTTGGGCACCGACCCTGCAGACACAGCCAAGGGTGGAGGAATTTCTCCTTGGAATGTAAAAGCTGCATGATTTCCCCACCTGCCCAGCTAAGAAAGCACCAGTGCTTGCTGGCATTTTAATTTAAATTTTTTAATTGGTGAAGGCTGACACACCACTGTCCTCCCTTTCTGTGGCAGTCAGCATGGAGGGTAGCACCAGCTTACCCTGTTTGCCCACAGAGGTGGCATCAAAGTGACACCAAGGGCTCTGGGGTGGCCAGGAGAGCATCGGTGCTCCTTCAGGAGGGTGCAGCAGGACACTTGGCTTCTTTTCCTCACATGGGGTGGGTATGAGCAGGGGCAGTCTCCCGCCCTCTCCCCAGTGAGGTTTTCCTGTGCTAGGAAAATGCCCGGCTCCGTCTGGTTGTTTTTCCCAGCTGGTGGGGCTGAGTCATGGCTGTTCCTCAAGGAGAAGGTTTGTTTGCCCCTGTGTGACAAAGCCTGTGTCCCTCATGAGTCTGTGGTAATTTTTTTCTGGTGCATCCATGGGCTTCTTTAGCTGAGAGAGGTGTTTGCCATTCTTTTATCTCTGCTCTGTACAAATGGGCACTTGTCTCTGATGGACTGTCGGGAAGCAGTTGCACCTACATCCATGGATCAGCCCTGTACACGTGTGAGAGATTCCATGCAGCCAAGGGTGCCAATAAAGCCCATCTTTGGAGGGCCACAAAGGTGCTCAGAGGGCTGGATCACCTCTCCTATGAAGACAGGCTGAGAGAGTGGGAGTTGTTCAGCATAGAGAACAGAAGGTTCTGGGGAAACCTTAGAGCCCCCTCCTGTGCCTAAAGGGGCTCCAATAGAGCTGGAGAGAGAATTTTGATGAGGGCAGGGAGTGACAGGACACTGAGGAAAGGGCTTTGCACTGAGAGAGGGCAGGGTTAAATTGGATACCAGGAAGAAATTCTTTCCTGTGAAGGTGCCCACAGAATCTGTGGCTGCCCCATCCCTGCAAGTGTCCAAGGCCAGGTTGGAAGAGTTTGGAGCAATCTGGGATAGTGGAAAGTGTCCCTGCCACAGTGCCTTTGCAGAGGCAGGATCCTTGCTTTGAGGAGAGGGATTCAGGTTCTTATCCATCCTGGCAGGAACAACCTCTCCTTTGGCACAGGAATGTGCAATGGCTCTCCAGCTGAGTGCCAGCATCCCCAGGCCCAACCCCTCTGCCTGGTGTTGCTCTCTTGGAGTTTGCTTGCCTTTCCTGAAGAAAACATCATGGTCTAAAAGTGTCTTATCCATTTAATTCCCTGTTTGCATCCCCTGGTGTGCTTTACCAAATGTGTGGGACCAGCGGGATTGTTCCTTCCAGCAGCTGCAGTGGTGGGGTGGGACTCTGAGCCTGCCAGACAGGCAGGCCCTGCCCTGCCTGCACCCCTCACGGTTTTCCAGCTTGTCCTTCCATCCTCTCCCTTAAGGAGATGTTGTTCCTGCCTTTTTCATTGCCATTTTACAGTCAGGCTCTTGTTTACCACTGAGCTCTGGAGGGGGCTGGCTGGGAACATCTCCATAGGGGTTCCAGGAGATCTGCTGAGGTAGGAGACACCAGTTCCTGTGGCCAGGGAGGATGGGCTGGGGGTCTTGTCACCCCCACCCACACTCATCCCCCTCCAGGAGGGTGGGGACTGCTGGTTCTGCAGGTAGCTGAGGCATCACTTTGATGCATAAGGACAAGCCCTTGTGTTTTCCTCACTCATTTCCATCTTTGTCTCGTGTAATTTTCTTAGCAAGTCTCTATGGAAACAGGTACTGTTTGTAATAAAGCCCCTGTTTTTCACTTTGCTTTGTTGCTGTTGAGGAAGGAGGGGGCAGAGACCTATAAAGGGCAGATGAGGTTTAGGTAGGGAGAGGAGAGATGATTCAGCTGCCTCAGCCCTTGGCACAGATGGGAGCAGCCTTAGCATCCCTTCATCCTGTCCTCGATGATGGGAGGTGGAGGCTGAAATCATCCAGACCCTTTCCTGGCTCCCTCGATTTTGGTGGGACCTCGCTGATCTTTAAAATCCTTTCTAACCCAAACCTTCCCAGGATTCCTGTCCCAGCTGGATGTGGTGTGGAATGGGGGTAAACCATTACTGTCCAGAGCTGACAACACACATCTGACGTGTCCCCAGCGAGCCACCAGCCCCAGAGCCTGGCTCTCCTGAAGGTCACCCGGTGCCAGCCGTGTCTCAGTGTCCTGACAGGACCCGCTGTGACATTGCCCCGGGGTGCACATGAGCTGAGCTGTGGGGGGAGCAGGAGCTGTGGGGGTGATGCAGAAGGACCAGAAAGCACCCGATGCCTTGTGAAGGCTGACCTGGGACAGAGACTAGAGTGAGTTAAAGAATAAAGTAGGGATTTATTAAGAGGCTTCAACAGATCCACCTTGGGCAGCACAACCCAACATGTCCACAAAGTGGACAACTGGTCATGGGGTCTCTCACTTTTATAAGTTTTGGTCCATTTGCATATTGGAGTTAATTGTCCAATTACAGCTTTAGCCCTTGAAGTGTCATCTTTCTTGTTTTTCTCTCTTCAGTCCACCATTGTTTATGTTCTTGGGCCTGACATCTGGATCTGGATTTGTCCTTGGGTCCCCAGCTAGAGAAGGAATTGTTTGTCTCCCTACTCTGTGCAGAGAGCTCACCATCCCCTGATATGAAACATAGAGTTACACACTGAAGCAGCAGAAAATTTGAAATATCTAAAAGCTGAACCCTGAGGCATCACACCGGGAGGAGGCAGAAGGATGCAGGAGCCCCCGCCTGCCGTGGGATGCTGCAGCTCCGTCATCTCCCAGCGCTTCCTGCCCGCTCGTGAGCTTCCTAACTTGTTTGTTTATTTTGGGGAGGGAGGGGGATGTTTTGAGAGCTGAGAGAGGAATATTTTAAAGGAGGAATTCAATGCCAGATTGGCATCCTCTGCATCAGACAGAGCCATGCACCAGTGTGTGCTGGGAGCTGCAGGAGGGAACTGCGTGTGTCAGCTCCTTCTGCTCAGAGTCACCCTTGGTATTCAGCCACCCTGGGCCTTTCCAGGGGTAACTGAATCCAGAGAAACCTGCAGCACACTCATACTCAGGTCCTGGGCTGTGCTTTAGGGTGTTCCAGGCTTTTTCTGCTTTCCACCAAGTCAGAGTGAGCCAGGCCCTGAGACAGAGGTAAGAGGAATCCATGGTGGCACCTGGATCTCGGGGGTCAGAATGAAGATCTTCCACCCTGACTGAGAGCTGGTGTCCTCTTCCCACTGAGACCTGGTCCTTTTAGGTTGGAAAAGACCTCTGAGGTCGCTGAGTCTCACTGCTAATCCAGCACTGCCAAATCCACCATGACACAGGCCCAGGGCTCCCCAGCCCAGAGAGGATGGAAGGATGAGCTTTGAGAGGTCCTTCTCCCATCCCTGCTTTCCTACAAGTGGTTCTTGGTGTTCATCCCAAGCCAGGCACGTGTGGCCACCCTGCAGATGAGGCTTTCTCCTGGGGAAATCCTTCTCACCCTTCCCAGACCTGCTGTGCTCAAGGGGGCTGCTCAGCTGGAGCTGCCAGGAATGATGCTTGAGGATTGTCAAGGTCCTCCAAGGGAAACATTCTCTTCCCACTGCTGTTTCTGTGAGAATTTGCTTTAAGAGCAGGGATCCAGACTATAATGTAATTTTGCTTCCTTCCAAGAGGAGTCAATATTAGAGTCTTTGTGATTCTGCTGGAATTACAATATGTGATTACTAGGGTTGAGACTGGTGGTTAATTACCTGCTCATTTGTTGTAATGCTCCTGAATAGCTTGTGAAAGTGTGGCAAATGCATTGCTTCTGCTTTTAATGGCTTATTCATAGATAGTAGAAGATAAACAGTGTTCTGTGTCACATGAGGGTGGTACAGCACTTCCCTGGGGGTCCTTCCTTAGCCTGGGGAAGGCAGGAATTCACAAGTGAGATGAGGGAGGAACCTTGATGTCATTGCAATTGTGATCACATCCCTTCAGATGGGGAGCCTGACAAACCCCAGGGCCACACCAGCAAGGTGACATGGCCCAGCCTGCTGAGGACACTCCTGGGAGGAGCTGCTGCAGCAGTGCCAACCTTCCTGAGCCTTGTTGGACCCGGCTGTCGTGGCCTGTTGGTGTCAGGGAAGGTCTTTTGTGCCCCAGGAGAGGGGTCAGCCTCCCCCCAGCCCCACTCCTGCTCCCCACCAAGTGCAGTGCCTGATTCCGTGCCCACCAGAGTGCACACATCAAGGCAATGTTTGCTCATACGAGTGCCTGTTTGCCCACACAGCTCATTTGGACATCTGGCTTGGCAGATTGGTGCACATGGAAAAATGGGCAAGGAATCACTGAGGCCTGGATGGCAAATTGGGACTGGTTTTCTCCTTCTTTTTATTATTTCTGGGTTTGGTTTTTTTTGTTTGTTTTTTTTTTTTTGTGAAGGTGCTGCTTGCAGTTACAGCTGCTTGCTGATTACAGCTGCCCTCCAGAAAAATTTGCCCTTCAGGAGATCTTTGCCTTTCTGATATGGCACTCCAAATTTTATCTCCATTTGGTGCAGCAGGCCACCTAAAATATTTGCCAGCTTTTTAACCATGATGCTTTCTCATGACCCCATCCTGGACTTTGTCTCTCGGGACACACCTCTCCGTGCAAGGCCTTTGGTTCCTTCCCCACATCACCCCAAAGCAAGAGGGTCTGTCAGTACCAGCACAAACTCAGGTCCTGGACCAAGCCTGTCATCTTCATGGGACAGAGATTTAAGCAAGCTGCTCTGCACAGGGATGCCAAGAGGTTGCTTTAAGCTGCTTTTACATGGCTGTGTATCTCGACTCAAGGATGGGCACCAAGGAACCAGAGCATCTCCTCCAGCCTCACTGAGGGCCAGCAAGAGAGATCTGGCAGGGCCAGCAGTGCTTTAAAGGTGTTTCTGGACGTGGCTGACTCCATCTTACTCCATCAAGGTTGAGGGAATTGGGATTGCTGATCCAGGAAAGGAGAAGGATTTGGGGTGACCCAATCGCAGCCCTGCAGTACCTGAGGAGAGCTCACAGGAAAGGTGGGGCAGCATTTAGTGACAGGACAAGGGGGGTGGGTTCAAAGTGAAAGAGAGGACGTTTAGATTGGATTTTAGGGAAAAACACATTACTGGCAGGGTGGTGAGGCACTGGCACCAGAGAAGGTGTGGCTGCCACATCCCTGGAGGTGCTCAAGGCCAAGCTGGATGGAGCTTGGAGCAACCTGACCTAGTGGAAAGGGCAGGAGTGACCTGACCCCGTTGCAGGGGGTTGGAACGAGTCAAGGTCCCCTTCCAACCTAAACTGTTTTATGAACTTGCATTTCACTCTCTTTTAAGCAGAGATCTGGGGGTGCAGAGATCTGTGGGTGGCAATGACTGTGGCAGCACACAGATGTCTAGTCACACAGATATCTAGGTGCAGCTCGCCATCCAATTTCCCTGCTCAGCAAAGACAGGCTCAAAGGATTATCCCAGCCTGGGCGACTGTTTTTTAACCACAATGGCCATGAAAGTCTCCATTATTTATCTCCAAGCTGCTTAGTGATACAGTGGGTGGAGAAGGAAGCCACATTTCCTGCTCAAAGAGTGTGTGGGAATACCTTTTCAAATGTTAATTCCTCATGTTTTTCAAAAAGCTACCCGAAGGCACTGGTCAGAGCAAACGCTAGGAGAGCCTGTGCATATTCAAACCAACCAGGTTTTAAAAAGATATTTGGGGCGAGGAGGGAGCAGGGAGAATAAGAAGAAGCTCCAGGAAAAATCCCGTCACCATTTCCCCCACTTCAAAGTTAAAACGAGATGTGTGCCTTTCTCTCTGTCTGATGTGCGTCCCTCCAGGGAAATAGGTGATGGATGCAAAAGGCCAGGGGGAGCAGGATCAGCTGAGGGATCCCCCTCCAGCACTGCTATGGAAGGTCCAAATCCCAAATATTCCTGCCCCAACCAGGTGTGACCAGGAAAAGCTCATGCGAGCTGGCTCTGGCTGGGAAGTGCCACAGGGATCCAGCAAGCCACATATCCTCACTTCTATTTTGCATCCAAGGCAAAATATCTGGTCCCACGATATTAAATAATCCCACTGTAAAATTAATCAGCTTCCATGGCTTTATGATTGATAAAAACCCTCCCTGCAAGAGCCACCTGTGGCTAATGGGCTCTTGTTGACACACAGCCCTGGGTTTTCTGTGGTAGCTTTTGCTTTAAAAACAAAACAACAACAACAAAAAAAAATCATGCATGATTTTAATACAGATTTGAAAGAAAAGGGTGGGGGGGAAATCTCTTGGGTCTGTACCCACCACAAGTTTTGAAGTGCAGAATCTGTGTCTGTTGTTGAATAAGAGATGTGTGCCGACTGCCAAATTTCAGCTTGAAAGTAGCCAGAAGCTATCTGGGGAAAAAAAAACCCAAATGTTTTGCAAATACCTTTTGTAATTGTAAAAATAACATAATAATTAAAAGGAAAAAAAACCCATACCAGCAAGAATTCACCAGTTATTAAACCTTGGAAAATGTGGGATTCTCGGAGCCCAGAAGTGACATCTAAGCTTGAAAAAAACCACTGAAAACAGGGATTTATAGTTATTCCTCATAGCCAAGCAGTTTTATAACCAGTCTCTTTATCCCAAGTCCTCCAGAAAGAACAGAAAATGCCTCAAGCCTGGCAGTAAATGTGGGGAAGGGATACAGATGCTGCTCTCCCTGAGTCCAAATTTCCTCATTTCTAAGGGTTTGGTTGACTCTCATTTTGGCCAGCTCTGGAACATCATCTTTTCTTTGGCTGGGAATTTGTCACCGTTGGCTGTGTGGATTTCAAGAGGAACAGCTGATGGTCTTTGCTTTTCCTTTGGCCACATTGTCCTGGGAAGAGATAGGGATGTTCCATAGAACCTCTCTGTGCTTGCTGCTCCTTCCAGAGGAGATAAAGGAAAGGGGTTTGGGGTGCAGCAGACAGCTTTTCCCCATTGCAGCACCCTGGGGGCACAGCTGGTGGTGACTTTGGGGTTGGATTTCCATCCTCAGCCCGCTATCAAGCCACTTAGTGCATAAAAGAAAAAGGAAAAGAAGCTCTCATGATGCACAAAGACAAGGAAGTCATGGGGAAAAGCGCTTCAAACCCGACTTTTTTTACAGATCAAGAATTTAATGACTTGGTGGAAAGCACAAACAATACTGGGAGAGAAATTCATAATATTTGGTGGCTGGTTTGTGTAGCTACTGCAGCTAATACCTCAAATAAATACTTCCATGACTAATGCCTTGGAAAGAAAAACCACAAAGAAAGAGGCTGTCACATGAAACAGGATGATTTTGATGTTTGTTTTGTATTTCTAAACTCAAATTCTGTCTCTCAAGCTGTGTAACATCCTTCATCTAAATCCCTGTTAGTCTCTGGGTGGGTAAATACGTGTTTGTTTTCTGTCCTCATCCCATCCTTCTCTCCTTTCCCAAACCCCAACCAAGGAGTCCTTATCCTCTTCTCTAGACTCTAGCAAAACTCTGCATATTTTGCTGAGGATCTAGAAGCACCAAGTCTTAAATTCTAGAAATAATTGTGATTTCATTCTGTGTGATTAAACTATGGAAATTTTCTCCTGGGGATTTTTTTGCATAAAGGGAAAAAAAACCCAAAAAAAAAACCACCCCAAAAAACAACAAAACCTGTTGGCGTCATCAGAACCTAAAAATAACAGGAAGATGACTGCTGGTGCCAGAGTGATACCAAACAAAATCTATTATTGAATTAGATTTTTTCCAATTGGTGTTCTTAGGAATATATTTCCCTTTGCCCCTCAGGGTTCATTTGGAGCCAAGGTATTCTGCCTGCCAGTGCCATTCCAGCACTCAAATTAACAAGAAGTGATGTCTCTTACAGTAAAAAACCAGGATCTCTTAAAATATTGATGAAGGCGAATCAGCCGAGGAGTTTGTGGTGTCTGGTTTCTTGCTGGCAGCCAAGGGATAACTGTGAAAGGAGGGGAGAGCTGGACACCATCACCCTGCTGCCCTGGCCAGGATGGGCACCCTGCTCCCAGAGGACAGAGCTGCTCTCACAGGAGCAGCCTGGAATTCCCTCTTTCCCAACCCTCTTTCCTGCCTGCTTTTCTCCTGCTGCTGGCTCAGCAGTGCTTGTTTTCTCTCTGCAGTGCAGTTCTGCAGGCTGTGCTCTGCTGTCCATTCATTTAAAGGGTTTCAGATTCAATTTATTTCCCCCCATCTTTCATTCTAACTAAGCACCTCTCAGCCTTGTGTTGTAGCTGCACATCTTGCTGGCCACAGGGAGAAGGGGCTGGGGCCATCAGGTGAGCTCTGACAGCTTCATCCACCCCTCTGCCCCTGCTCCAGTGTTATTTTAAGGGCCTCCTGGAGTCATCTGTCACTATTCCCCAGAGCATTTCTCTCTGGCTGGCACTGCTGGCCCAGCATTCCTGTTCTCCTGGGCAGCAGGAATGAGCTGGGTGCTGATGCTGCAGCATGGCCCTCCTGACAGCTCAGAGGCACACACTTCATCTGCACTGCCACCCTGAATCCACCTGAGCGTGTCCTCTCCAGCTGTGAGGCTTCCCTGGACATGACTTTAATGCTGCTGGCACCCTGCTCTGGCTCCTGGGTCTCCTACAGCCCTCAGCAGACCTGGAGCATCTCCTCACCATGAGCAAGCGTGGTCCTGCAGAGATGCTGATGCTCAACAGACCCATTGCAAAGGCTGGAGGAAGCCTGGCTTCCACCCAGGAGCACAAAAAGGAATCCACATTAAGCAGCATCCTCCCTGGAGTTTTCTGCATTGATGGGAGGAGTACAAGATTGTGGGAACCTCCCTCATGGGTCTCCCTGATGGGGAGACCCCTAAAATTTCTGTGTCAGGAATGAGAGACGGATGGGACTCTTGGTTTTTTTGGCCTTCAGGATGTTTTTTTATTTTTCTCTTATCTGAAGTTCTGCATGCTGTCTACATCTCCATCTTAGCACAAAAAAGAAGGCACCAAAAGCCACAAGACACACAGATTCAAGGTCGCTTAAAGCTATTTTGTCCAATAAACTCTTAGAACATACTTTATTTCTACCTTTCTACCAATAATTACTTTTCTGTCCACACAACATCTGCATTGTGGTTCTTTCTAACCACTCTGTGCCACCAACACTGCAGAAAATGGAGCAGATGAAGAACAAGAAGGAGATCAGACAATGCCCAAAATCCTCCATCTTGTCTCCTATCCACTTCCATACTAAAAACCCAAAACTCTTAAGTTTTTCACCCTGTGATAATAATACTAATTTCTGTGATAATAATAATTTCACACACTCACAGATTCCAATTCATCCCAAAGTCTTGGGAGCTTTCTCCATGCATGAAGGTTAAAAGCAGTGTTCTCCTGGGGCTCTGGACTTGTCAGGACAGGCAGAGCACAGTTCCCTATGCCCTGGGTTCCAACATGAGATGAGCCAAGCAGGGTGATCCCCCTGGCAGCATTCACACCACTGCTTTACCCTGAGTGGATTTTGCCCAATAACCAGCAAGGATGTTGGGTGTGATGCCTCCATCTCCATGATCCAGGCAAGCACTAAATCACACACGGTCCAGGCTGGAAGGAGCCATGTGTTTTCCCCTGCATGCAGCTCCCACTGTGCTTCCAAACACGTCTTCCCTCTTTCCTTTTTCTGTAGGGTAACTTTGCACACACAAACGTCAAACAGCAGCTGTTTGGCCAGCGTTTCAAAAAAGCAACTAGTGATTGGAGCTGCCTTAATTCTGAAGCTCGGATTTCCACTCTGCATGGCAAAAAGGGCTTTTATTTTTCCCCCTTCTTAAAAAGCTGTAGATATTTTTACCTGTTTCTTTTGTAAATGTGCAAATGTGGAAACAGTCAGACCTTATCAGGAAGGAGTATCTTTGAGGTTTCCCCTCTCAGAAAGAAAATGTCAGCAGTGCCTGTCAGAGCCGGGTTACTCAGGGCTTCTCCTGCTTCAATTAAGCAGGAGCAAACCTGTGATGTGTCAGAGCCTGCCCTAGGTAAGAAACATGCTGGATAATTTTGGAGGTCACTTCAATGCAGGGTGGAAAACTTGAGCAGGAAGCTGTCCTGAGAAGGGTTTCTTCAAAAGTCTTTCTTTTCTGGCTGATCCATCCTGTTGGGGAACATGAAACAGGAAAGAGTTATGATTGCTTAGTAAAAGATTTTCAGAATACAGAAACTATAAGTGAAATTGAAATGAAAGTAAGTTTTGAGATACTAAGCTTTAGTTATGCTCCTACACCATCCCATGCCCAGAACTTTTGCTGGTGTTTTGGCCCTTCTTGTCTCAGGGTGGAGATGGAAATAAAAAGGATTCAAGCCATGAGTCAGATCAAGGCTTTGAATCCTCCAAATTTCAGGCTCAGGGGAGCCTGAAAATTACACTGAAGGAATCGATTTTTTGGGGTGCTGATTTAATCTGCTGCACTTGTTAACAGTTTGGATTTTTACCAATGGGCCCACAACAGACCTGTGAGCTTGGAGTGCAGAGCTGCAGCTTTTCCAATAAGAGGTTAAAGGAAGGAGGGAATCAAATTCAACAGGTGTCCCCTAAGATTGAGCTAGGAGCAGCTGGTCATGAAGTGCTATTTACTTTGGAAAACACTACAGAATGGTGTTGGTTTTTGGTTTTTTGGGTTTTTTTTTTGTGTGTTTTTTTTTTTGTTGGTTTTTGGGGGGGGTTTTGTGTCCTTATTTGACAACACGGAAGCAAAAAGCCATCGTTTAAACCAGAATTCCTGGTTTAACTGCATGCAGAGATGGAACTGCAGCACCAAGTGAGCTGAGGACAGCTCTGCTGATGTGCTCCCACTGTGTGTGGAAGAAGGGACAAGCCTTTGTGCTCCCCAAGGCAGGATCCCACCCCAGAGCACCTTCAAAGAGCTTTGTCCGTACCCCAAAGCACAGAGGGGAGGCTGGCAAGGTCCTGCATTTTTGACTGGAACCAGCACCAGGACCAAGTGCTGCAGAGAAGAGCTCAGCTCTGTCTCCCGTGGATGGAGGCAGAGTGAGGGTTTGCCTGTAAATCCCATTCATCACACCCCAAGCCTTCTCCTACCTAATCCTCTCTTCTCCCACGCCTGGCTCAGTGATTTCCCTGCAGCGAGGCAGTTGTCCCTGATAATGTGATGGCAGGGGATGGCTCATGTCAAACCTCAGCAAAATAAATGTTAAAGAAACGTCGCTGGGAATTTATCAGCTCCTCAGACATCGAATCTTGCTCATCCCTGCCTCTCAAACATCCCCTTTTGGTGGGATGGAGCTGCTCAAGGGGTGCATTGCCCTCCAAATCCCATCCAGCCTGGCCTTGAACATTTCCAGGGAGAGGGCATCCACAGCTTCTCCTGGAGGTCTGATAACAGGACACACAGGATTTGTACAAATCCTGCTCACCACCCGTGGTGGGAGAAGGAGCATGCAATTTGAACATGACAGAGGAGTGAGAGAAAACCTGGTCCTGATGGGTGTAAGGTAAATGCTGGAGCAGCTCGTGGGAGAGATTGCAGAGGCTGCAGCTGAAAAAGGTTCTGAAAAAGGGGCTGTCAAAGTTCCCTCTCTGAGGTGGATTTAGGTGTAGGTGACCATGCCCTGGTGTTAGAGGTGAGCTGTGCCATCTCTGCCCTTCACTTCAGCCCTATTTGTCATGATTTTTGTGGGACTGCTGCTGCAGATCAGGAGGAATAAAAGGGAAAGTCTGTCTTCTCTTACGTAATTAGAAGTAAATGCATAATGCAGCTTAATTGAAATTACTGACTTCCCCAGATAAGCTGGATGTAACTGGATCAACAGTGATCTGCTTAATATATAAAAAATTACTTTGGAACACCCAGTGCACATAGATAAAGGCACTGAGGATAGAGTAGGGAGACACCAAAACCAAATCTACCTAGTAGAAGACTCTGTAGATTTGCTTCTGTCTCAGTAAGGATAATTTGAACAAAAGCAGAATCCACTAGTTCAAGCCCAGAGCGGGAAAGAGAGGGGATGAGGAACTGGATTAATGGCACCTCCTCTGGGGTTTTGGTTCTTTGCTGAGTTTCTTGAACACTTCCCTGCTGTTCTGGACCTCAGCTGAAGGTGTAGGCTCAGTCTGGTCTCTGAAGTTGTGGAAAAAAAAAATCAAGTCATTTAAGAATATAATTTATATAATTTGTAAACAAGTCTATTGAGCTAAGATCTTTGTCTTTGGGTTCAGCTGGAAATATTTGAAGGACACTCTGGAGGAAAAGAAGATTATTTAAGGGGCATCTGGAGAGATGGGCTTCAGCTGCCCTCTTCCCTATTTATGCTTATTAGAGATGGAATTGAAGTGCAGCATGATTAAATTATGCATATAGAGAAAAGCTTCCACAAACAAGAAAACATAAGCAATGTGGGAAGGAACAGAACTGCAAAGAGAACGAGAGGAGCAAAACGAAACAGGATGCCAAACTGCAAAAGACATTTCAACAGCACCTAATTAAAACTGTTCACATTTGCAACAGACAGAAGGTAAAGACATTCACTAGGAAACAGAAGAAAAGGAGGGGAAAAAAAACCACTAAGAGGAGTGATTTAGTCAATCACAGGAGATTCTGGAAAAACAGCGAGCTTTTGAGCAAAGGCCAGTTGCAGAACGTGCAGTGCATTTGGAGTTGGGGGGTTCTCTCCCATTGTCTGCCGGCAGAGGTGACTCCAGCTGGAATAATGAGGGATGTGCTGAGCAGCAGCCCCTGCCCACAGCACCAGCAGCCTATGGGGAGCTGCCACCGCCGCCTTCCGCGCTCGTCTCCAGGCAGGGATTTGAATAATATCACATAGCAACCAGCCCAGGACTGAGAAATTAACCCAGGTCCCACTCCAATAACTTAATCACAAGATTATCTCCCAGCTTCTTTTGTTAATTAATGAGCCTTTGCCTTTTGGCTCCAGAAACCATAGACACAGCAGTTAAGGGAGAGGCTGGAGATCCAGCGTGGCACCTTTGTCAGCACCATGAACCAATAACACTTCTCCTCCTGTGACACTTTTCAAAGCTTGACATGTTCACCACTGGGTTCATCTGGTTCCCAACGTGTAGGAGAGCAGCAGAAGCTCCAAAGTGGAATAATCAGGACAAATGAATCCTTAGCCATCTTTCAAAGAGGCCAAATCAAACCTTCTCTGGTGACAAAAACAAGAACGAGCTACGCTGTATTTTCCTCGTTTCTTGTCTAAGCAAAATTATTTTCATAATTGGTGAACATGGGATGAAATAACATTTCAGCAAGGGAAAAGGCTGTCGTGTACCATGTCTGAAAATGAATAAGGGAAGGTATTTTTCCTTCTTGTGGCAGAGCCTTTGCTTTCAGACAGGGTTGGCCAGGAGAAAACAGAGCTTTCCAGCTAGAGAGAGGCTGATTTATATGTGCACATGAAATCTCCCTGTTCAGAGATAAAACAGCTAAGTGCTTTGTTAATGATGAAGTAGCAAGAAGAGCTGGAGGAAGAAGCTCTTCCTTAGGTAAGGCTGGAGCCACAGGAGGCCTTTGGTAACCCCTCAGTCTGGATGCTGCCTGAATCCTCTCCTCATCCACGTGGAGACACCACAAATCACTCGTGCACTCCATGAAGAGCTGGCATCAGTCCAAAGGTGCTTGTTAAACAATCCCTTTCCTAGGACGCTTGTGTGCATGGAGAGGTCCCAAACAATTAGCTCTGTGGCTGGCAGCCAGCAGGAATATCTGAGCCCTCTAAGCCCAGAGAAGGAGGGAGCCCATGGGGCTGGAAATCCTGCTTGGGCCAGCCCAGGTTACCCTGTCATCTTTGGTGTGGCTGTGAGAGCCAGGACAAGGCAGCAGTGTTGTCCCCAGCCCTGACAGAGAAATGAGCATCACCACAGAGGGACAAGTGGCACAGACATGTGGCCTTCCTCACTGTCTCCTCAAGAACATCATTTTTGCAAGGGCAACAGGAGGGGGAAGAGCAGAATCCCCCCTGGACTGCCTCCTTCGCAGGGAAGTGACTGATGAGCCTGGCAGCCTCTGAACAAATATTTCTGATGCAGAGAATTCACTTGTCAGCGTGGAGGAGCCCCGAGAGGAAATTTCCAAAGCAGATCTGTCGGAGATAATGACACTGCACAAGGAAGCCCTCCTTAGGAGGGATGTCTCCTGAAGATGTGGAGTGTTTGAAAACACGATGCTTCTGTGTGTTCCTGTTGATGAGTTAAAATCCAAGCAGCCGTGGCTGAATTTTTAATCTGGGAGCTCTAACAGGTGAAGCACAAGGAGGCAGTGAGTCAGTTTTTAACCTTCCCTGGTGCTGCCCTGGTCAGGCAGACCTTGTTTTCTTTCTAAATCAGAAGCCTCTCTTCAGGCCTGAGATATCACACTGTGTTCTGCCTCGTCCACATTACAAACCAGGGAATTTCTGTGCATCTGCATCTTTGGGTAATTGCCTAACACCGTGAAACCTCATCTCAGCCGAAGCTTCTAAGCTCCACTGTTAGATAAAAAGCAATTAACAGCAACCATAACCAGAAACACTTCTAGTGTGAGGGCAGGCAACAAATGGCAAATAGATACATCAACAAATCTGTTTTTGCCTTGTACTTTGCTGCTTGCAGCCAATGGGTCATTAATTTTTATATGAGTATCATGGATTTATCAGCAATTTGGGAATCTTAGAAGTTATTACCTATGACAGTGGCTCTGATTGTGTTGGCTGCTCTGTGTTGCCTCTGCTCCTTCAGTTTAAAAATCACCCAAAAGGGTGCAGCAGCCAGAGTCCCACCCCAAGGCAGCACTGGGCACCCAAAAGTTATTCCTAAAGGTTATTCTTACACTTGTTGAATATCTCGAATTGTTTCCTCAATACAAGGCTGGGTCTGTAGAGCCCTTTACCCTCTGAAAGCTCATCAGCATTCACCTGTCATAGGTGTGCTCTTCCAGCTCTCCTAAGTAGCTGGATTTTATCCTGTCAAATATGAAACTGGCTCCAGCCAGGAATTTTGTGCTGAGCTAGTCAATCTTTAGGGTTTTTGCTAATTAAATCTAGGACAGATAACCAATAGAGTCCTCATCTGAACAAGGATAACTATCTTAACCTCTCCTGTCCAGGTGTTTTGGGATCATTTTACATGTTCTGATCCACTAGTTCAAGTTTCAGTTCCATGGGGAAAAAAAAAAAAAGTAGGAAAACCTATATTTTACTTGGCAACTCAATTGTCCTGTATAAAGTAAGGTTTGCTTTCCATGTGGTCACAGAGGCACTCACAGATTAGCTGTGTGCAAAGTGATGTGAGGAACTTTATCTGGATTCTTGCAAGGGCTGTTTTTAAATCTGAATAAATGCTGTTCTTCAAAACAAAACAAAACAAAACAGAAAAAAACAAACCAAAACATATACAAAGGTATCAAGGATAAAATTGCCTGTTACCATTCTCTGCTCTGGAGCTGTGCTTTGGCTGTCAGGTATTTTTAAGCTCTCTCGCCTGGCTGGTTTGGTGTGAGCCTGTGACTCCAGATAATCCATCAATAATTACCTGTTTAGTTTTATTGTGCTCTTGTTGCTTTGTGCAGCTGCTCAGGACTTCATTTGCTCCCACCTTGCAGACAGATTTAAATGTTAAGCTTGTTTTCTTCCCAGATGGAGAAGAGACACCTCTGGTTCAGGTGAGTGTTCTGTGAGCTCTCCCCAGCGTGAGGAGATGATCCTGAGCCTGCGACAGCTCAGGAAGGCTGAGAAATGCAAATCAAACCAGACCTTTTTTATCTCCTGGGTTAGAGGGGCTTTGCTGAGCTCTTTGTGTGTTTAAAACAATTTGGGTGTCCTCCTTGTGCAGTCAGTGGCTGCAGGCAGCGCAAAGAGATTTTCATGGAGAAGTTCAGCCTGGAAAACTCCATCCCTGGAAGTGTTCAAGGCCAGGCTGGATGGGGTTTGTACAGCCTGGCCTGGTGGAAGGTGTCCCTGCAATGAGGTTGGACCAGATAATTTTTAAGGTCCCTTCCAACCCAAACCATCCTGTGATCGTTGTGCCTTGACTCTTCCTGGAGATTCTGACAGAGAAAATTTAAAACAAGCCAAAGGAAAAGGCATTCATACAAATGGGCAAAGAGCAGCACCCTGGTCATCCCAGCAATGACCAAAATATCCAGGGAAGAGGTATTCTACCTCTTTGTGAACAAGATTTCCAGTACAGTCCTGCAAGCTTCCCCCCCTTACTTCTCTTGGAAAGGGTAAATCTCTGCTGTACAAGTTTCTCGAGCTGAATGCAAGCAGCCTGCCTGTCTTATCTACATTTGCCCCCTTCTGTGCAAACATTTCAGTCACTTCCTGCAAATTTAATGTTCTTTCAACTACTGACGTGCTCCTCATCTCCATTCTGCAATTATGAACCGATGTGCTGATGTTTTAAGTGTTTTGTTTTAAAATGTGTAACATCTGAATTTACAAAAAAACAAACAAACCAAAACGAAAAAAGACAGATCCCTCCCCAAATTCTCTCTAATGCTAATTATAGAAATCTCAGCTCTCCAGCAGAAGCATCAGCCAGCAGAGGATTTGGTTTTTATCAGAGGCTGGAGCTTTGGAAAAATGCACTGAGGATGGTGCATAAAACTGGAGGTGAGTCAGGTACATGCTGGAAGCGAATGCTGAGAGTTTGGAAATACAAACTTCAGGATTTTCCAGTCCTCTTCCTCCCCCAACACCCAGAACATTGCATTATTGGTCAGTTTTCATTTTTAAATCATTTGCTGTCAAGACACATGTGTTGTTTTCATAGAGTTGGCAGCAGAAGTTATTATTTTTTTTCCCAGCTAAATTTAGAGAAGGGTAACAAATATTCTGGGTTTGCTCTGAAATCATTCCTGGAGGAGCTCCTGGGTTATACATCATGGTTGTTCCAGCAACGAAAGTGCAGAGACCTCCAGCTGGAGGATGCCTTTGCCTCTCAGGATGCAGCCCCACACTCTGTCCCCAGCACAAGAGAGGGTTGGAATCTGCTTGAAAACTCATTCCAGGGATGATTTTTATTAGGGAATATTATTTACATACCACACTCTCCTCTTGCACAAGAAAGCTGGAGGCATTTCCCCTCCTTCTAACGTGTTTTAGAGGCGACCTGACATTTTCTAATGGCTCTCAGGTATGTATAATTTATCCTGCTCAGTGTCTGCACTTTCCAAAATAACACCGGAGAATTATCTGGGCTCCTTCTTTTTTTGGCCAACCATTACTCTCCCCTTTTTTTTTTTTTTGACCTATAAATGTCCATATGCTGCAGGATAATTGCAGTAGGTGTAGGTTCCTTTGGAGACGCTCTTGTGTGGGAGACAATATGACAGCTCATCTGCATAGCACAGACATCATTCCCCTGCCTTGATTTAGCAGAGTCCTGGATCCCGAGGCTTCTCCCATCTCTCCTGAATATTTAGGGATTGCTCACACACCCCTCGTGCACTGGCGCTCTCCTGTGCAGTCTTTTCTCCATTTTCTGTGGGCAGCTCAGCTGCTTGGAGGAGTCACAGAGTGCCACAAGCGTGGCACAGCCTGGCACGGGGACGTGGCCCCCTGCTCCTGGATTTCCACGCCCTATCCAGGCATCCTGAGCAGCAAAGCCCTGTGTTAACCCACAGCCACAATATTTGGTGTGGAAAGCTGTGTAAGGTCCCAGGCTCCCAAATGCCATGACTTTTGATTGGCAGCTCCACACAAGTTTGTCTCCAGACTTGCTGAAGCTGTGTGATGCTTTTGGGAGGGATAAAAAAAAATCACGAAAAGATGGGATGCAGGTTCTCAGCAAGAGATTGGGATGAGGGGCAGGAAAAAGAGCTGCCACCCCAAACCTGGGCATTCCTTGCCCTGCTGTAGCTGCATGTCCATGACTGTCCCCTGGAATCTGAGGAGCCTGTGGGCATTTGAGTGTTTAATTTAAATTTAACACGGGCAGGAGTGCTGTGGAGAGGGATTGAGCAGGTGGGCTTGAACGCACAGTGGTCATGGGGCACTTTCATTCCTTTTGGGGTTTTTTATGCCCTGACAAGGTGTGTGCCATGACTGAGGGGCTGTATCAGTGCGACAGGGGACAGGGACGGTGCCAACGTGTCACTGAGGTTGTGCGGTGGGTGACAGGGTGGTCCCTGGCTGTGTCTGTCACACGGGGGTGGGACGGGGCCAGTCCACACTGGTGTCACTCACACTGGGGGTGTGATATGGGCAGTGCTATTCACACTGCGGGGTGACAGGGGCTGTCCCAGCGGTGTCAGTCACTCTGCGGGGTGACAGGGGCTGTCCCCAGCGGTG
>QUSF01000010.1:26644345-26691362 GCA_003676055.1 Chloebia gouldiae
GACAGGGGCTGATCCCTGGGTGTGACAGGGGCTGATCCCTGGCTCTGTCACAGGGGGTGTGACAGGGGCTGATCCCTGGGTGTGACAGGGGCTGATCCCTGGATGTGGCTGTCACAGGGGTGTGACAGGGGCTGATGGCAGCCTTGGAGCCGCAGCTCTGGGAGGAGCGAAGGGAGAGGGAGGGGCAGGCCGGGGAAATGCCTCCGGCAGGGTTTTGGGGTGGCCCCGGTGCGGCCGGAGCTGCTCGGTCAGTTCCCGTTTTAAATTCCAGAACGGTTCGGGATGGAAGGGACCACTCCGGATCATCTTATCTCGCCTTTCTGCTCGAGCAGGGACATGAAAAAGAGGAAGAAAAAGAACTCGCCGAGAGTTTGTGATTTCCTGGGACACCACAAAAAGCTTCTCATATAGACTTCATGAAGAGCTGCAGCAAAAAATCCTTTGTGCTGAACGGTTATTGAATAGATTTTTTAAAAAACACTTACCTTATAATTAAGAAATGGTTAGCTTTTGATTATAGCAATGTAAATTATAACATCTGTATTGTCTCACCCTTTACATTAAACTAAAAATAGAATAAAAGTTTATAGAACACCTCTCAGTTACCCCATCTCTGAGTCAGAAAAAAGCTTTATCCATCAGGTGTAGATAGAACTTGGGGTTTTTTGGTGTTTTTTGCTGAATGCCTCATTCATGAGATGCCAGTTCACTGGACCCAATGACGTGGAAGATCCTGGCAAACGTCAGGAAAACGTATGTTAGGGTAAGAGGATGGAGCTGGACAGAGTGAAACAATTCTCTGCACCAGAGATCCTGAACCTTCTTTTAATTGAGCTCCTAGGGTCCTGTGTGTGTGTCTGTTCAAAATTCAGTGTCCCCAACAGGCACTGCAGGTTTGTCACCAAAGTTCAGTGGGCTGAAGGGGGGCCAGCTTCCCCCTGGAGAGTTAAAAACTCAAACCTCAGCCGAATATCAGTGAAATCCCTTTGGATTCAGCTCCTTCTCAGAAGAAACATTGCTTATGATTTTCCCCCTCCTCTTTTACATAGAAAAGTCTGAAGCTCTCAGATGTTTAAAATGTTTATGGCAGTCCTAAAACAGAGTAGCCAGATGTCAGAAAACTCTGTGGCCCATAAAAAAATTCAAATTTGATGGAATGTGATGTTAAACCCTTCACAAAATATATTAAGGTCCCATTGTGACAGCAATGAGAACCACGAGTTCACATTTTTTAGTGAATTTAACAGCAAATTTAAATTAAGAAATTACTCCAGAGTAGATCTAACTGGCAAATACATTACAGATCCTTATCTGTCCTGACAGAATCTTCACATTTAAGACACATAAAAGTGAGGCAGCATAAATAAAAAGATTTGGCGTCCACAAATGTGTGTGTTGGGAATATGAATGTAGGGCAGGCACAAAACACCAATAATGTAATTTTAATATGAATAATATATTGCAAGGAAGTTGATGATTCAATTATTTTTCTGCCTTCGCCTTGAGGATTACAACTGATTTTTTTTTTTTGTGGGTGTGTGTACTGGAAGAGGCTTAGGGTGCAGAGTTTAATGAAATCATGGGCTCGTAGATGCAACATGTGAAAGAGAAAGCAGAAAACATTTAAATACCTCGGTGTTAGGAAGAAATATCAAAATATGTGGAAGTTGATAGAGCTAAGTGTGTTTGTCTGAGGACCAACAGAGCAAGATCTCTGAATATCATTGTTATTTTATGCTAAAAGAGTGTTCTGTGTTAGCAAAGCCAGAAGGGAAATTTGGGGCTGGATTTGATGAGTGTGTGGACACTTTGCCAGTCAGGGTGTGGGGTGTGTCCATGCTGCTTTTGGTACCCTGCACAGAATCCCTTCTCTGTCTCATCTCATCCCAAAAATCCAGCAGCCACGAGGCCCTGCCTGGGGTCTTTGATCTCACCCACAAGGCATCATTTGCAGTGCTCTGCATTATTTATCCCCACTGAAGTATTTTCAATTAAACTGACAGATTAAATACTAACTTTGCCTGGCAGATAATGAAATTCTTGTTTCTTTCCCAAGGAAGCTGAGGTGAAAGAAGCCAGACACGGCTGGGCACAGGAATCTGCACTGCCTGAGAGTTTCCACATTTCCTAACAAGTGAGCACCGTGTGATACCACGGGTGGGAGGCAGGCTTGCTTCCTGGTGCTGGCAGTTGTCACAAAGGTGAGGAACACCCAGGTGATCCCACAGGAGCCTCACAGAGAGTGGGAAGCTGGAACTGATGGAAGATTCCTCACCATCTTCCAGCCTGAGGTGCACCCTGCAAGACCCTCAGTCCAACAAGAAACCCGACTGCAGTGCCAAGAAGAGGAATCCTAAAAATTTCCTACAAAACTGTGATTGAATCAACCCACCAACCCTGACCTGCAGCGTGCAGATGAATGTTGAGAATTCTTTTCCTATGAACAATCTGAGGAACCTCAAGGGAGGATAAGTGAGGATGAGGAAAACATAATTTTTATTGATGCTTTTGAGGAGGAGCACATGGACTTTGGCCTTTTCCTCCATGATCCCTTGGAGGAAGGACACTGCTGGCACTACACCATTCCTAGGTGGTTGTGATAAACCACAATTTGGAATGTGTAAAAACTGGCCATTCGTCATCTTGGCCCCACACAAACATGCTTGGCTGTGGGGATGTGGATGCATGTCCTTATGTATTCCTAGAGTTTTCCTTATGAAAAAGGGGAGGGGATGTGTGTGTGTTCATCTTCTACGAGGGATGTGGAAGGGGTGTGTGATTCTGTGCATCCTGGGTCTAGGTGGGAGGTAGCCTTTACCCTGCCCAGCTAAGTAAGAGACATCTAAGCATTCAAATTTGGAAAAAAAAAATTACAATAAAAATAACAGAAACCTTCTGAGTTGTTTTGGTTTTTGTCCTAATTTGGGGAAGTTGGAATGACAGTTCTTCCTCTGCAAGGTTTGCCATTCCAAGCAGAGTGTGGGCTCCTCATGGATTCAAGGACTATCATTAAAGGATTGTTGCAAACTTATTTTTGAAGTGCCTCAGCTGAAGGAACTGAGCTGCCACTTACTCTGCTCTCAGAAGGAACTTGCATATCCATGTGGAAGGAGTAGGTACATTTCTTTTCGTCACCCTCAACTCCCAGCAGAGCAGTTTCTGGTTTCATGTCTATTTTTAGCAAGATCTGTGCAATCACAAAAATAATACAGAGCTTGGGGCATTCTTCTATACCATATCTGCATGCTGGCAATGTACACTCTTGTTCATTTGTCCTTTCAGTTCTGAATTTGCTGCTAATTGTGGAGCCTATTTCCCAGAGCTAGAGGAGTTTTGCTAGGAAAAGGCAGTGCAAAGCTTCCCAGAGCTGGGTTTAAATCTGGAGCAATCTCTGTAAGATTACACAGAGATGTTGGAGAGTGGTTTTGAGTGTGGACCATGATCCTGCTGTGGCTTTGGCAAAGGCAGGTGGGATCCTTGGATGGCTGGAAAAGGAGTTCCCAAGGAACAGGTGCCACTGGGTAAGGCCCTGGTGAGGCGTCACTGCAGATGCTGAATGTCCTTTTGGGTGCAAAGATTTTTCTAGTGGAAAGTGAGACACAATCCTGGGAGGTGGATTGATCCCTCCTGACAGGGGCAAAGCCCCTTTCTTCCGACAGGGCAGGGCCTGGAAGGGAACCAATCCCTGCCACACCCCTGCAGGAAGATGGATGGGCAGGGTGGGGGCACTCCATGAGCTGCTGTGAGCTGGGGCTGAGGGACAGGACCTGACCTGTTGGGGCCAGTCCAGAGGAGGGCACCAAGGTGATCAGAGGGATGGAACACCTCTGCCATGAGGAAAGGCCAAGAGAACTGGGAGTATTCAGCTTGGAGAAGACTTTGGGGTGACCTAATTGTGTCCTTGCAGTACCCGAAGGGAGCCTACAAGAAAGATGGGGCAAGACTATGTGCAAGAGTTGGAGTGGCAGGACAAGGGAGAACGGGTTCAAAATGAAAAAGAGCAGGTTTAGATTAGGTATTGGGAGAATGTTTTTCCCCGTGACGGTGGTGAGAACGAGGGGCCCGGAGAACGGGGCACGGAGCCGGGCGGGGAACGGCGGCCCGGGTAGGGATGCGGTGACCGGGGAGGAGACGCAGTGGCCGGGGAGGGGACGCGGTGTCCGGTCCCGCCCCGCTGCCGGCAGCTCCGGCACGGCCGAGCCGCCACTGCGCCGGTGCCGCTGCCGCTGCTCCGCGCCGGCGCGGGGGATGCGCGGGGGATGCGCGGGTGATGCGTGGGGGATGCGCGGGTGATCCGCGGGTGATGCGTGGGGGATGCGCGGGTGATGCGCGGGGCCTCACCGAGACCCGCAGCGCCCAGGTAGGGCGGGGGAACACGGAACGGGCACCGGAGCGGCGAAAAGTTGGGGAGGGAGGGGGAATCATGCTGCCTGGAACAAAAAAAAAAAATATATATATATATTCTTTTAAAATATATATACATATATATGTATGTGTATGTATTTATTGTGATTATTGTTTCCCAGCCCACACCGTGGTTTCCACACCACCCCCCTTCTGCAGGAAATGGGTAGCCGTGGTTCGGGAGTTCTCTTAAACCAAGCAGCGCCAGCATCCCTTGGAAAGTTTTCCCGCCCCAAAGGCATCGGCAGCTCAGCTGGAGGGCTGGAGGTGAGGAATATTCTTGTTAGCAGCTCCTTATTAAATTGTCGGGAATGGCTGGAGTGGGGGTGAGTCGAGCCACGCTGTTCCAGGCAGTGACTAATGAGGACTAATCCAGATTGTTTTCCATGTCTCTAGCAGAAGAAAGCGTGGCTTGTGTGGCTGATGGAGCCAGTCTTTTTGGAATCTGAATAAGAGCTTTCACTTAATGCACATCGCTGTACTGCCTTGATCAGCCTGCTGAAACCAAATAGGCAAGTTTTACATTTATGTACATGTGGAAATACAGAAATATTTATGTTTTTACATATATGTGTTCATTGATATGTATGCTTATATTCAGAGATGTCATCCCACTTTCCAGTACCTGAAGGGATTTTACAGAAAAGAAGAGGAGCAACATTTTACACAGATAGAACAAAGGGAAACATTTTTAAACTAGAAGAGCAGAGATTTTGATTAGTTATTAGGAAGAAATTCTTTACTGTGAAGGTGATGAGGCCTTGGCACAGCGTGTCCAGAGAAGCTGTGGCTGCCACATCCCTGGAAGTGCTCAAGGCCAGTTTGGACAGGGCTTGGAGCAATCTGGTCTAGTGGAAGGTGTCCTACCCATGGTAGGGGTTGGAACAAGATGGTCTTTAAGGTACCTGCCAACCCAAACCATTCTGGGATGCTGTAATTTCTCATCTTTAGAAAAATTAAAAATCGGGATTATCAATTTATACTTGGTAGTGAAGGCTGGCTGATGATAGTGGATTTAACTTTATTGAACAATCTGTCTGTGTTTTGTGTGCTCAATGTATACTTTCTACATCTCTAATAGTAGATGATTCTGTTTCTTCTGCATATCTAATAGTCTGTCCCATTCTTTGAATCAGAAAAATACCTTCACTGTTCTAAATTTGTAACATTAGAAGAATCACTGATGAAACAAGTGTTTTGTTTTCTAGGTAGGACTGTCAGAAGAGCTGAGAATGGACTTACCATGAAGGACACAAGATTCTGGGTGATGATGAGCTGCAGATGAATGCAGTGTTTGCCTCAGAGGATGGATGCCTCTGAGAATAACATTTGTGACACAGGGGGAGAGCATTCAAATTATCCCAGAAAGGCCACGAAGCAGCTGGGCCACAGCTGTAAGCCGCAGAAGGAGGTGGGCATGAATTACTCCTGCAGTCCTCCTGGAAACTCTGCTGGACCCGCAGGAAAGAAGGAGCTTCCTGCAGACCTGCAGTGTGGAGACAAAGAAACCCGTGACACCTACTGCCAGAAACAAGGTGGGCAGTTTGCCCCCTCCAGCACCAGCTTCCACCTGCAGAGAGAAGATGAAGATTTCGATCACTGTTCCTCTGAGCACCCACAGGCGATAACGAAACTCCGCAAGGACGACGGAAGCGCCGCTCTTGGCGATGCGTTCGGTGAGGACGTGGAGCCCGTCCCCGAGGAAGCTCTGCCCTGTGGGCACAAGGAGTGTGGCTCCTCTTTCCGTGGCGTGAGCAAGCTGCAGGAGCACAGGCCAGCTGCCCTGCTGGAGAGCTCCTACCGCTGTCCCATCTGCACCAAAGCCTTCTCCCGCGCCGCCAACCTGCGCATGCACAAGCTCATCCATTCCAGCCAGAGGCCGCACAAGTGCCCGGAGTGTGACAAGGGCTTCATCCGCACGGCCGACGTCTGGAGGCATCTGCGCAACGTGCACAAGATCGAGCGCTCCATGGTGATCCTGGCCAACGGCATGGCCAGGAACCCCTGGGCTGTGGTGCACCACAGCCAGCAGCACAACGCTGAGTGCCCAGATCAGGCTTGTCCTGCAAACCCAAAGCCTCAGGAAGACGACCTCAAACCTTACGGCTGCCCGACGTGCGGTAAAGGCTTCGATAAGCCCAACCTGCTGTCCAAGCACAAGGTGATCCACCGGGAGGACAAGCCCTACAAGTGTCAGGAGTGTGGCATGGCGTTTGTGCAGCTGCTCAGGCTCAAGAGGCACCAGCAGACTCACTCTGGGGCACGGCCCTTCTATTGCGAGGAGTGCGGAGGGACCTTCACCCGGCTGGCATCGCTGCAGCGCCACCACCGCATCCACACCGGAGAGAAGCCCTACTCCTGTAACTTCTGTGGGCATTCCTTCACCGAGTCAGGGACCCTACGGAGGCACGAGCGCACACACAAGTTGGACAAACCTTAATCTGGGGTCTCTGTGGTTGCTTTGTACCTGAACGAGGTCTGCTCAGTTGGGCTGGCAAAACACCCCACGGTGGGTGTTCTGCCCAGTCCAGACCCACTGCCCAGCAGTGGCTGATGCAGCAATGCTGCATCACAGGGACCTCTGGAACTTGTACTGAGAAGGATTGCACTGCCTGGCTTTAAACTGCTTTGTATGAGAAAATAACCTAATTACCCCTGAGTAATGAAATGGGAGACTTGAGGAGACTGAAACCACTCGCTGTGCTTTTGCTGTCTCTGTTTGCTGGACTGGCGATGCAGCCTCTTGAGCTTTGTGCAGGATCTGCAAGCAGAGGCTGTGAGAATTCACTGCATAAACTGGCCCTGCCCTCATGAGTCTGATGGCCCTTTGACATGGGTTTGGAGATCTGTTAACTTGCTAAGTTACAACAGTCCAAAGCTGTCCCTCTATCCATTCTTCCCTAGTATTTTGCTGAGTTTTACTTTCTTTTACATTCCTTTTTATTTGTAAGGGGAAGTGTCATGTTGCTTATCAAAAAAACAAACTCCACTTACAAAGCAGTTCCTTAATAAACACAACAGTTACCAGCTGTATTCCAGAATGTTTCTATCTGAGGGAGTACCAATACTTTATGCACTTTTGAGTGATGGGTTGAATATCTATTAGTAATGGGGAAAGCTTTATTTTGGCTCTAGTGGTGCATGCTCTTGGGGTGACATTTGTGTCTCTGATGGAACCATGCACACTGTATCTAACCAGTTGAGTATCGTGGAAGGAAATATTTGAGGACACAAAATTCAAAGAGCAAAAGACCAAGTTAAAGCCACCTTTGCTACTCATAACAGAGGAATCTTCTTCATTTAAATGTTTTCACACAGAGGGAAGCTTCCCGTAACAAAATCATGCTCTGCTGTGTCCAAGTACTGCCCAAAGTGTCTGTTAGACTCTTCACTTAGATTTACATTCAAATGGTTAGTGAAGACAAATTTCTTTAGGAATTAGCCTGGCAGACTTAGGCAGGTGTTGACAAATCCTCCAAGGCTGTAACTTCCAAGAGGTGTGCAATGCCTCAGCATCAGCAATGGGGCTTTAACTTTGAAACTTAATAATGACTTTAAATCTGCTGTTAACTACTGTGGTAGAAGAGTCCAGTTTGTCCTGAAGTTGCAGCCTGAATTTCTTTTCCAGGTTAGAAGGTTTTACTTCTTTGCTTCCTTTCTCCTTACCAGCTGCCATAATTTCATTAATTTCTTTCTAGGGCTTTCTGCCTTTTCAGTGGAAAGTTGTGCAGGAGAATGAAGGTAAAGCTCCAGGGTAATGTACATTTTCATTTATTACCAGGATATTTAATATAAAGTACTGATTGTGCCGTTTGTTTCCATATTTCATAGAATACAAAGGGACATTGGCAGCTCAGCACCTCCCACCTGTGCAGCAGCTGAGCAGGTGTCACACAGTGGGTCCTGTTGTGTTTGATGTCAGGTTCTTGGCTCAGATCAAGATTTACCACTGTTTACAACAAAACTCTACCTTGATTATAAATTGGTGTCACTAGTGGATCATTTCCACTTAATTCCTCAGAGAAATCTCCAGATGAGGGAACCGATGTGCATCCTGCCCCCGAGGGACATGTTCTGTGGCCTGTGTGTGTTTGTAATTCTGGGATGACTGGGCCCTAAGTGAGAATTCTCCAAACTCCCCTCTGCAGGAAGCTTTAGGTTTGCAACCTCTCAGAGAGGAAAGATCTTTGCATGAAAAGAATCCTGGCTGGCTGTGGGTGAGTGATCTTCAGAGGGAGCTCACCAGTGGCGCTCTGTGGGGACCTTGCTGTTCAGCACCATCTGAGGTGACCCGGAGAGAGGGCAGACAGCAAAGTGACAAAGCTGTTCCAGAGGCCATCATGCATTAAGTTTCCACGCTCGTTTTCTAATCCCATTTTGAAATTATCAGTTACGATCTCCCCTGTTCATCATCCCGCTTTTCCTTTGGGTATGGGATGCTCCTGCTGTTGGGGGGTTTAATATCCATTTAAACTGCACCACTTATGCACATCTTTATGTTGTGTGACAGTTCTGCTTAGGCAGCTATGGTAATTGGGAACATCCAGTTATTCTGCTTTTTAGTGCTAGCAGGCAGTGGAATTTGTACCTCTGGCATAATGGTGGAAGTATTTTGAGCAAAGGTCTGTTATATGGGAAGAGTAAATGGTTGGTGAAATGAAAAGTACCAGGCTTAACTAAAAAGTTATTAAAAAGACACTTGCTTGAAAGGTTGACTTGCATATAAAGTGCTTGGATGTGTGAAAGGAGTAATTAAAATGTATGATGGTTTCTGGGAAAAGTGTGTAGAACTCTCCTCACAGAAACTTCCACTAACTCCTGCGCAAAGACAGGAAACCCCGTGGAGCTTAATTCATCCCAGAAATCAGCACTTCTGCACTTTACATTATTCACATTATAAAGGTTTGGAAATCTCTCCAGGCCCTGACCCTGTATCAGTTAGAGTGGGTGATGGCCTAAAGCAGTCACAGCCAGTCATGACATGTAGCTGGCATGGGGCAAATAGACCTGCTCTGCAGCATTAGAGAAGTTTGAAGGGTCTGCTTTCAGCAGAAGCAATTTTTCTTTGTCCAGAGTGGCTGTAATATCAGTTAGCTCATTTGGAACTGTGGAGGCCATGGAAGACACAATTCCTTTGGCACTGTGTTCACAGAGCCCTCATTTCCCAGGGCATTACAGGGAGCCCTTGGACATGAGCTGGAGGACACAGGGCTGGAGCCCTGAGCTAGGCAGAGGATCCTGATTTGATCACTGGAAAGTATTTGCAAACAGTGGAACACAGGAATACCCTTTGCTTTTTTGCTAATTTTCCTGTTGTTTCCCTATATCGCTTCTGCCAAACTCATTTCCATCACAGGAAAGTGTTGTTAAAACTAAGAAGGCAGAATAGCTCCAGCTCTGAAGATTCCAGGCCCTCGCTGACCTGGAACCACCCGACAATCCTTGGCAATTATGGTACTGTTCTCTTTGTTAACAAAGGTGTTGATGGTAAATTTATTAACCTTTGCTACCAGAGGTGTTGATGGTAAATATGTCCCTGATAGAGGAGCGTGGATACAGCCCCTTGAAGAAAGGAAAAGCTGCTGCTGTACAATCTGTGCCCCCCTGCACACCATCCTCCTCCTCTTACACTGTTTTCTCCTGGCAAGGAGAAGTCTGAAGCAGGAGTCTCCCATGTAAAGAGGGAGCACCAAGCAATCCATCATTTGTCAGTTAATCCCAGCAAAGGGCATTGGTATCTCTGGAGGAGGCAGTTTCTATTTCAAGTGAGGTTTCATCTGCCTCTGACCTTGTGGAGTTTCTGTAGGAACAAGGAGCTCCCACTGCACTTTTCCTCCTGGAACCAACTGAAACCGAGCAGGGGCTGAGCTCTCACCAACAGAAAAGCAGATGAAGAGCTTTTTTTTTTTTTTCCTAGGATAACAATCTGGAAATAGAAAGGAGAATGATCTCTTTTGGGTGATTTCAGCTGTCTGATGTTTCGAGCAGTGAAATTGCTGTGGGCCTGTGCAAGGTTAGAGCCATCATCTTCAAAGAGCAGGTCCAGAATGGGAGCAAGCCCTTGAACCAGCTAATACAGTTCTCTGCACCAGAGTGCAGCCCACTTGTAAATTCCTTGTAGGATGTGCTGCTGAACCTCCCCTGCTCTGTGGGGATGCTGTTTTCCAGAGGAGAGTGTGCTCAATGTGCTCCTGAAGTTCATGTAATGGCTTTCTTGTTTATCTACTTGAAGAAATCATGAGAGCAATACATTCTTTTTCTCATTAAGGGATCTATTGGAACTGTTGCTCCAGTGCTTTCCACCCAGGAGCAGGAGCAGTGATTTGTTCTGTTTCTCTTCAAGCTTCCAGCACACATCCTGTTGGCTGCAAGGGATTCTTAGGGAATGGCTCTGTGACTTCCGTGGTTTCTGGCCTTGGATGTTTCCAGGGATGAGGCATCCTCTCTGGAGAACCTGTGCCAGCATTTCACCACCCTCATCATAAAAAACATCTTCCTTAGAGCTAATATATGGGAAAAGCAGGGCACTGACACCACACTGCCTCAGCTGCTGGCACCAAATCCAGAGGACTGGGGTTGTTTTTCACCTGGTGCAGTCTTTTAGACTGTCCATGGCATTCATAACTAGATAGAGAGTATTTATTTCCAATTTAGTCAATTGAGATGTAACAGCAGCTCTAAAATAGCTACAGCACAGGGGAGTTCATGTAAACACAAATAAATATCCCCAGGTTTACCTATTTAATTTCCTTCTCTGTTTGCAGACTGTGACACAGCATCCCGCTTGTAATGATCACACAGTGATCCCTGCAAGAGTGAAAAATACAGCTGGGCTCCCCAATCCTTGGCAGCTACAACATTGTAACAAGAAAAGCACATTTTTTAGAAGCACATTTTTACATTATCAGTCATAGATACATTCACATGACTTCAATAACACTGCGTGGCCAGGTGGTCAGAGACTCGGCTCTTCAGCAGGTTTTGACCACGTGAAGGGCAGAATAAGAAATGCACAAGAAACATCTGAGCAATGTGGGACATCCTCCCAAAATGCAGGGGCAGTGCTGGCAGCAGTGCCCTTGAAAAGGTCTGAGCCACCAAAGCACAAGGGGAAAGCCCTCCCTCTGCTCCATCCCAAACTGGAAGCAGGTGCCTGGAAAGACCTGTCAAGCCAATGCAATAAACCAGAAAAGGAAGCTCTGAGCCCTTCATGGGAATCACTTGAGCAGGGAAATCTTGCTGGCAAAATGTTGGTGGTCACCAAGAGAGGCTGGATAAACCAGGTACTGAGCACTTAAATCTCTCTCATCATTTGGAAAACCTCTGGGTTCTGGCATTTGGGGATGCAGCAATAACTAGAAAATAATTACAAGAAAGAGAGGAAGGGGGAAAAAAAAGCCAAAAATGCTTCTTGCCCTTTTCTTCTTTGCAGCAGACAGGTGAAAAGAGTATTTTGCCAGCAGTAACTCTGAATTATTTCACAACTGCACATCCCTCTTGCACTGCAAGTTAGAAATGACAGCTCAATTATTTTTTAATTGCATCAGCTCTAAGGTACCTGAAAGAAGCCATTTTTGCCAACTGTTCCTGGTCTCCGAAAGCAGCTGATTGCTGAAACAGCACTCAGTGCTTTTGGAAAGGGTCTCTGTAGAGAGGAGACTGAGGGGTGCAAATAGTTTTAAATGACTCTGTAGTTCCCTCATACAGTGTACTCTGTGTTTGTGTGGGTTGTGTGTTTTGCAGTTTCTTTCTTTCTTTCTTTCTTTCTTCTCCTGGGTTGTCTGGGAAGCTCCTGGATCCTGTAGAGCACATTCTGGGACAAGTTAGAGACTTCTAAAAGGAAAGGAAAGGAAGCAACTGCCAGGAGCTGGGAGAACATGTGGGAAGGGGAAATTACCACCACCTTTTTGCAGTTAGACCCTCTTAAAGGTGGTCCAGAGCACAGCACCACCCACCTCACCAGATGGGTGCCTGACAAAGCTGTCGTTATCCCACTTCCTGCTCCCCAGGTGCTCATTCCCTCTGGATTTCCCTCACTTGGAAAACTTGCCTGCAGTAAGTGAGAGTCTATGTCTTGGAAGCAGCTTTAGATGCAGTCACTTATAGGAATCAATGCTGTGATACCCACAGGAAGCCAGAGAAGTGCAAATCCATTTCCCTCCAAAGCTGGAGCCAACTGGGCCAGGAGGTCACTGCTGAGTGACAGCAGACAGGAGCACCCATGAGGCTGCTCCAGCAGGGCACTGCTGCTCTCCAAGGGGCTGAAATCATTATTTATTGCATGCATGTGATAAAAATAATGGAGCCCCATTCACAGTAGCCTGGAATCCTCCTCTCAACAGCTTCGTAAACTCCTGTTGCACTAGAGCCAACCACACCACACCAAAAGGAGTTTGTGTCTTGACAGCATCACTGCAAAGCAGAGTGGGGTGGGAAATAATAGAACAGGGGAGATTTAGATGGGATATTGGGAAAAATGCCTTCACCCAAAGGCTTGTCAAACACAGGAACAGGCTTGACACATCCCACATGGAAGGGACAGAGTCACCATCCCTGGAGGGATTTAGAATATGTGTAGCTGGGGCACTTGGGGACGTGGTTTCGTGATGGGTGCTGGGTTAATGGTTGGACTGGATGGTCTTGAAGGGCTTTTCCAACCTTAACAATTCTATGGTTCAATGATTCTACTACTTGAAGCCATGAGGGAGCTGTCACTGAACACAAAATGGGGATGATTTAAAACCAGAAAAGAGAAAGCCATGGGAAGGCATTTGCAGGGCACAGAGGCAGGTTCATCTCGTTGCAGCAGGAGGGCCATCATCACAGTGACCAGCTGAGGTCTGCTCACAAGCTATAAAGAGACCAGGGAGGAGGGCTGGAATTCCTTTTCCAGCACATGGCACCCAAAGTAGCTCCAGGTTGGCGTGGTGCCATGGGATCCTGGCATTGCTGATCCCCCTCCAGCCATGCTGGGTGTTTTGGGATATCTGTGGGGAAGTCCCTCCCCCTGCCCCTCTCTTTTCCAAAAGAGCAAGAAATGCTGCAGAAGAAAAAAGTTGTATTGATTATCATTCTCCCCTTCAGCCTCTTGAAATAGGGGAAAATACAGTAAAGTATCCTCCCTGATTGTCTGTGAGGAACATTTTCTCCTGGGCTCGTTCTACCCACAGCAGAGCTCTGGGCTGAACCCAGAGCCAAGGAAAACGTTATGGGATACTGCACCCTAGAAAAGCACCAAGTTGTATGGCTTGGGAGAGAAAACCATGATTTTAGAAGAAAGAGCTTCTACAAAATCTATAGCATGCAGAGAAGTGCACTTTTTAAATTTTTTTTCTTTCTTTTTTTTTCTTTTTTTTTTCTTTTTTTTTTTTTAATTATCCTTTTCCTTGTGTAGTTGTTCCTTTTCCCTTGCAGTCTCTGGGCTGCTCTGAGATCTGCCTGGTATTTTCCCTGGTTACCAGTGTTAGGTTATGGGATAAACACTATGTTGCCTGCCCACAGAGAAGCAGCAGTGGGAGGAAATCCAAATCATACCCTGTCCAATTTGCACACAGGCCCATTGCAGGAGCTGTCAGAGACACAAAGGCACATGGGAGACCAAAGTACAGGCTCAGAGCAGGAGAAATCCTGGCTGGACTTCCCTGGGGCTGCCAGGAGACCCCCATGCCCCAGCCCCACGGGTCATTAGGAGAAGGCACCTGGAGCATCTCTCCTGAGATTTTTGGAGCCTATCCAGGGCCAGCTCCTGGGCATCTGTGCCACAGCTGCTCTGGGGCTGTGCTCTGTCCACGTACCAGCAACTGGGCAGACTGGGATCTGGGAGGGGGACATTGGGCAGGCTGCATATCTGAGGCCACCTGGGGGGAAAATGTAGGAAATAAATACTCTGGTGTTTAGGAATGGCACAGCAAATCTCAGTGCCAGCCTTGATGTGGGGGCAAAGATGATTTTGCTTTCAGACAAGCCTAATTCCACTCATGTCCCTCATGGCCACGTGCACACTAGCACCAAAGTGTGTGGCCAAATGACCTGTCCAGCCCTCAGTGGTGTCCACTTCTCTTGTGATAACTCGGGGCAGCCCTAAGGTGGGGGTGACATGGACTCTTTAGGTTGTGGTCACTTCTGATGGCAGGAGACCTATCCATCCCCATAGAGAAAGGCATTTTCTCTTGTTTGGAGATGGAGAAACACCTTAAATTTAGTTTTATTTTTCCTTTATGATTATTTTAATACTGACACTGCTGCACCATCCTTTCTTTTTTTCCATTTGTTTACCCCTTATTCCAGGGGCTGGGTCCCATTGCTCAGCACTTGATTGTGTCAGCTTCTACCAGTGGATTTCAAAGTGAAAATCCTCCAGCACATTTCAAAGCAGAGCCATCAGCCTCTGGGCTTGGCTCATCCCCAGGCACTGTAGTTTAGCAGGTGCCACTTCAGTGCATCCAGCTGCTGTTCAGATATAAAGTGGGAATTGATATGAGGATCACATCCTTTGACATTAGAGCTTTCCCTTTGGTCCTTCCAGGGTTCTGTGCCTCTCAGAGATCCTCAGCCTTGGTCTTGACCCTACAGACCAAGGAGTGATGCAAAAAGCTCATGTCTCAGGTGGGCAGTCTCAATTATAAAAGGCACAGCTTCTTTCAAAAGATCAGCTTAAAATCATGTGGCAAGTATAGCTGGGAGCCCAATTCCTCCTCTGAAGGCTGAACTTCTGAACTGCAGATAATTACTACTCTTCTCCTCCCTTTGGTGGCATCTCCTAGCTCAAGCTGTAGAAACAATATGCAGGTGCTTTCAAGCTTAAAATAAGGGAACATCTCTCGGCGTGGCTGTGAGTTGAAAAATACCATTTTTCTGCTTCCAGAGGAAGAGCCCAAGGCTGAAGAGCTGGAGGTGGGTGTCACCAGCAGAGCCAAGGGCAGGGTCGTGTCACAGCAGCTCAGAACATGAGGGTGGTAAAACACTGGAGGGGGGTGAAAAGCTGGTACAAGTTGCCCAGAAATGGGGTGGATGCCCCATCCCTGGAAACATCCAGGATCAGGTTGAGGGCTCTGAGCAGTCTGACCTAGCTGAAGTTGTCCCTGCTGGTTGTAGGGTGGTTGGACCACAAGACATTGAAAAAGTCCCTTCCAAAATTGCCAAAAGGCCACACCATTCTGTCATTCCATGGCTATGGAAGCCAGGCTGCTGGCAGGGGACAGAGCCCTAGTTTGGGACATAGCCTCACTGTCCTTGTGCTGTTGGGTGGTGGCTTGTTCCTCAAAAAGCATTCCAGCCATGTTCCCTGCAGCAGGACAGACCTGGAGGTATGGGCTGGGATGAAGCACCGCTGCCTCGTGCTCCTTGTGCCAGGCTGGAGCCGGGAGCTCGGGGTGGGGATGGAGGTGTGGGTGCTGTCCCTGAGCTGGTGACACTGGAGGGCCCCTGCAGGGACAGTCCCCAGAGGGCCCATGCTCCCTTCCAGCAGGGGTGGCAGGAGGGTGGTGAGTTTTGCTTCCCATGGAGAAGGGCCGGTGTTCATATCCAAGGGCCCCTGACCCTAAAATTCCAAACAGTGCAGGATGTCTCGCAGACCCAACCTGCCCTCACCTCCAACTCGAGCTGCCCTGGCAGTGCCATGCACCTCCTGCAAGCTGACATCAGGATCCTGGGGGGCAGAGGCAAGCTGGCGTGTCCTGCCGAGCAGCAGGCAGCAGATGGCAATGTCACCCTGCTGGAACCGCAGGGATGCAGGGAGATGCTCGCTGTGCTGACAGCTTGGGGACTGGAGACAAAGCCTGGTGGTGGTTCCAGCTCCTTTAGGAGAAGATGAAGGCTCTCCAGAAGCATTGGGTGTCTGGTTGAGGTGCTACTGTGGGTCCCTGCTCCCCACGGCCACCCAGGTGAGCAGGGGAACAGGTAGGGACACTCCTTTCTGCCTGCTCCCTCCCCGGCCTGACAGAGGCTGCTGTGGGCTGCTCACAGCTGCAGCAGCTCAGATGTAAAAAAAGCCCAGACTGGCTCTTGCCAGGCCTTGTTTGGAGTGATTTTGACAGCTGGGGACACTGAGGCAGGGAGCAGTGCCTGTGAGTGGTACTGGAGCTGGTCAGCTGCAGTTTCAGCACTGGGGTGAAGCTGCTCCCAGAGCTGAGCTTTGGCAGGGCTGGGATGTGACATTTGGCAGGGTGTTGTGCCTCTTCCCCCGACTCATCCTAGTGCCAGCGGATGTTTTCCAGATGCAGCCACTGGGAGGTTTGGATGGCCACATCTCCTCCCTGTGCCCCACACAGCCCCAGTGGGAAGGGAAACTGGGTGTTCCCTGCCACTGCTTGCCTTGGTGGTATCCCAGAGTCACCTCAAGGACTTTGTGCCATGCTCTCTTTATCTGATGGGAGCAGAGCCAGTGTTGGAAATGTTTTCTTCTCCTTTTCTCCAAGCACCCTCACCTCAGCAGAGCTGCTGAGCTCAGGGAAACAGGAGCTGTGTGCCTGCTTGGGGCATGCTCCTGGGGCATGGCTGTGGGTTCTGTTGGCTTCTCTGAGCTCATGCTGGTGACTGCATCAATGGTACAAAACACAGGGCTGGCATCAGCCCTGGGTGCAGGTGGCAGCTCCATGCGCTGCCACTGCAAGTACCAGCAGCAGCCAAGGCACCTCATCACAGGCCTGGCAAGGAGAGGCCAGAAGGTGCTAAGAAATAATTCTCACTTGCCTAAAGGGGCACTGCGGGTCCCCTTGGCCTCCCCATTGCCTGGATCCAGCACATTTCATCGTGGTTTGGAAGCAGGCTGCTCCTTAGGGTGCAAGACACTGAGTTACATATCTCTGCTCCCTGAACTGCAACTCTTTCAATTGGCACAGGGCCATGCAGGTGCTAAAAAACAAATTAAATTCCTCCATCTGAGCACTCCTGACTCAGCATTCCTCGAGTCACCACTTTGCAGCAGGTTTGAGATAACAGGAAAAGGCAATGCAGAGAGCTGAGCCCGTTGTCCTGGCTGGGTACTCCCCATCAGGTACAGCCACAGGGATGCTGGCAGTGCACTCTCAGCACGCGTGGGCTTTGGCAAAAGGCTTTGTGGGTCACGGCAGTGGTGTCCTCCTGGTGTCCCCTCACCCACTCTCCACTCTATCCCTGTCTCTGCTAAAGGGTGTGAGGACCTTAGAAGCTGCTGGGTTTGGGGTTCTCCTTAAGAAAATTAAGGCTTTATGCCAGGAGGCATCAGGTCCATGTGTTCTGAGCTTAATTTCTTCCTCTCAGAAGAATTTGTATGTTTTCTTTACCTAACACATGGTGTTGTTGTCATTCATTAGACGTGGCCAGGCTTTGCCACAATGGCAGCTGCATTTTGGAAGAAGGAGTGTCCTGGGCTGACACATCCATGAAATGTGGTGAACAGTGCTCAGGAGAGAGTCAGACTGAATGAGAGGTCCTGAGGATTTGGGGCTGGCCTCTGTGTTGATGCTGTGTGTGGTTTTCTGTTCTCCTCCCCTCTGGAATTATGATTTGGTTTCCAGGAGAGGACTGACTTTACACATCAGCTGTTGGATGTGTCACTTGTGTCAGCTGAAGGGGCTCCCAGGAGACCAGGACACAGTGTCCAGGTGAAGGGAGGCTCCTCTGTCCTGGAGAATGGTGAGTATGGGATGGAGTAATCAGAGACTGATTGCAGAGAGGGGGTGTGGGCACCTGGAGAAGGGGACTGGCAGTGCTGGAAAAGCCATGGCTACAAAGAAGGAGGAAGAAAACCCTGCTTTGGAATAATGTACAAACTGAGCCAGGCCCTTTTCACTTGATCACCTACAAGACCTGGAAAATCAGTGGAGAGGGGAAAGCAATCCAAACTGAATGCACTTAATCTTGGCAGGGCTGTTCAGAGATAAGGAATGTGCAGTCCTTGCACTGATGTGAAGGAGCCCCAGCCAAAGGCCAGGAGATGTCTATCAGGCTGGACATTGCTTGTGCCACGTACACCACATCTGCTGGGGGTTCACATTGCTGCCAGTGTTATAAACCCCTATCACTCTCCAGATGCAAATGAGCCTTATCTCCTAAAGTGAATCCTATTAACCAGGAGTGGAACTTTGCTGCTGGTGTTTATGCCCTTTAAACCTCACTTGGAGCTTTTCTGCCTCTAGTGAGTTGGGAAGGGTTTGAGGAAAAGAAAAACAAAGTGGTTTCTTCCAGGGTGAGCTGCCCTGAACTGTGGGTGTCCTGGGAGCCCCATGGGTGCTGCTGCAGGAGCAGCTCCAGGTTTGCTTTGGTGCAATGGTGGGGATCCAGGAGCTCTGCCAACTCCAGCCAAACCAGTTGGGGTGTTGTTTTCCCCAGTTTGGAGCAGGAAGATGCCCTTGTTCTGCAGTTCCCTTGTCTGGGTCAGGAGAGTTTGTCAGAGGCACTTGTACACCATACTCCCCTTGCAGTGCCAAATCTACTGATAATGGACTTGCAGGTAATAATGCTGGGCTGCAGCTGCCCCTGCCTCCAGTCCTGCAAGCCAATCACAAGAATTGCAAGGGACCTTTCTGGCCCTTTGTTTAAATAATGTCTGTCTTAGGTGTTCCCAGGAAGGCTTCTGTAGCTGGGGCAGTAGTTTATGAGGTCCTGGTATGGGCAGTGACTCTGTTTCACTCATGCAGTTCCCAGCAAGGATCCTTTGCTCCCTGGGACAGTTTGGATCACCAGCCTGTCCTCGCTGTAAGGCCACTTCTTTCCACTATTTCAAGGTAAAGCAGCCCATTTCCCTTGAGGAAGGGAACCTCTGGTCAAGGAGCAAGGGAAATATAGTCTCCCAGTTTGGGTCCTCCCTTAATGCTGTGCCCATCCCTCCAGGCTGTCCCTCTCCCTGTTCCTTGGGGAAGGGGAGCAGTGCTCAGTCTAGCTGGTGCCTTATGAAGGCTGACCTAGAACAGAGACTAGATGGAGTTAAAAGATAAAGCAGGGATTTATTAAAAGGTCTCAGTGGATCCACCTTGGGCAGCACAAGAGCCCAGCCAGGGCTGCACCCAAGATGAACCAAAATGGTCACAAAAATGGACCACTGGTCACGGGGTCTGACACTTTTATAAGTTCCACTGAATTTGCATATTGGAGTTATTGTCCAATTCCAGCTTTAGCCCACAAAGTTCCATCCTTCTTGTTTTTCTCTCTTTAGTCCACCATTGTTTGTGCTCTTGGGCCTGAGATTTGGATCATTTGCCCTTGGCCCCCAGCTGGAGAAGGAATTGTTTGTCTCCCTGCTCTGTGCAGAGAGCTCACCATGCCCTAATATGAAGCTCAGAAGTGCACCCTAAAGTGGCACAGAATCTGAAAAATATAAAAGCTAAAAAACATGAGGCATGACAGTGAGTAGGACTGCAGAGGGTAGTGCAGATCAGAGAATCACAGAATGGTTTGGGTTGGAAGGGCCTGAAAGGCCATCCCATTGCTATCCCCTGCAATGGGCAGAGATGCCATTCACTATCCCAGCTTCCTCCAAGCCTTGTCCCACCCGGCCTTGAACACTTCCTAGGATGGGGCAGCCACAGCCTCTCTGGGCAACCTGCCCAAGACATCCTGCCTTCCTTAGATATAGCTATAACCTGCAGGTGTGAAGGTGGAAATGAGACCTCTTGTACCAGCCTGGTTCCTCAAACAGCTCCAGGAGCTGTGGCAAACACCAGTTCAGCAGCAGAGGAATGTGCTGCTGCTGCCTTGCCTTGGGTAAACTGGAGACTTGGCTGCCCCTTCAGAGCTTTGCAAAGCTGCCTGGACGCTGCTCTTCCTTCATCTCCCTGGGCGGCCAGATCAGCAGAGGGCACTGCATGTCCACGATTAATCGACCTGGGAAGGGAAGGAAGGTCTTTTCCACCGCTCCAGCTCCAGCTCCAGCAGTATTTGCTCATTGACCACCAAACCTCTCCCCATTTGCCTGCCAAAGAGCTCCGGGCTGCAGGTCCACCTCCCTGATGGAAAGATCGGGCCTGATGAAGGAGATCAGGAGGCATTCGGTGAAAGGACAGGAAAATTTAGATCAAACGGCAGGAAATCCGCCCTCGGGCAGCACAGAAGGGCCGTGCTGTGGAAAGCTCTGCTCTGGCAGGAGGTGATCCAAGACAAACAGGGAGCTGCCTTCTGGGATGGACTGGCTGGCGGGCAGGATGGGCGAGAGCCGGGGATCCGGGCAAAGCCATAAAAGCAGTTTGGCTTTGTGCTCTGCTGTGCTCACTGGAGGCGGTCAGGGAGGAGCTCCCGCCCTGCCCAGTCTGCAGGATGGTACCCCCAGCCCATGCAGGAGCAGAAGGAGCCTCTCTCACCATGGCCTGAGGCAGAGATCTATATTTGTAACTTATATATGGGATTTATCAGGGTATTTACAGTCTGAAGTGGCATCAGCATGGTCCCAGCTGCGTTTGGTGCAGACAGGGCCCTCCTTGGAGAGGTGGGGGCTGTTTGGAGACTTTGGGCTCTTCCCAAATGAGAGTATTTGTGTGCCAACACAGAGATAAATGTCCCCAAGTGGATGTTCCCGTAGTGCCTGTGGAAGTAGCTGCTTGCTGGAGAGAACAGGGAGCCTCTTGCATTGCTGCAGCACTGGAGGTTTTGATGCCATAGTGACTTCTCCTCAGTGGAGGTCTCTGGCTGCAGAGTCAGCAGGGAAGATCAAAGACTAATGGATTTTCTTGGATGGAATGTCCTGCTGCCTTTCATGGGGCAGGAAGGGAGAGTGACTGAATTTTGGACTGTTGCCCCTTGGGTTTCTTCTCTGGTTGAAATCAGGGCTTGTCTGAGAGCTCTTGGATGGCAGCACTTGGGTGACCACCCCATAACCCCCACCTGTCTAGCTGGTTCCTGCAGGGCTGAACCCCCACAGGAGACCAGGCATGTGCATCTCCACGAGGCAGCCCAAGGCTTCAGTCAAACAAAACTGACATATTTCGAGCCAGTAGGAAGTGATCACTGCCTGGGAACCTTGGAGTGCATTTCGACTGAAGGACTAAAGGACTGAAACCTTTATCAGGAGAGTGAAGGTGGTTTCCAGACTTGTTGATCTCCTTGAGATAGCTTCTGTGGAGGCTTCCAAGACACTGCAATCTCAGCTATTGCCCTTTGACAGCAGCAAAGATAAACGATATACAAACCTCCTGTTCAAGGAATCTTCCTCCTCCTCCTGCAGTTCTTCAGATTAGGCTGCTCCAGGGCTCTGTCCCTGGAACAACCTGCTGGGGAATTACACACAGACCTAATCACCCAAGTGCTCTCTGCCTTGTTTCTCCTCACCCCCTTGGAGCAGGGCTTTGTGTAGAGGTGTCTGAGCTCTGCACAAGTGAGAGAAATCCTCGAGGTAGAGGTGACTGATCCCCTCTGACTTTGCAAGCAGAGGGGTGGCTCTCATCCTGTTCAGGCTGCCTAAACAAGTCACTGTGGCTCAGGAGAAATGAGAAAGCTGAGCTAAAACCATGTTCTCTGGCATGATTAATGCCTGAAACAGAAGTGTACTCATGTGGGACTGTAAAGGAGCTGGAAAATGCTGCCAGCCTATCCATGAATGTCCCAGTGAACCTCCTGGAGGCCACAGGAAAAAGTGCTAAACCCAAAAGGGAGAGAGGTCTGTAAGAGGGCCCAGCTGGGGAGGTCGAGCCTACACAGACCTGCCATGAGAAGAGGCTGTGACAGTGCCAGTCAGTAAAGATGGAAGGGGAGGTGAGCTCCAATGAGCTCTGGGTCATGTCCATCCTGCAGATGGAATCACAGAATCATTTAAGTTGGAAAAGACCTTTAAGGTCATCAGCCATGTCCCCAGGTGCCTTGTCTACACTCCTTTAAATACCCCCAGTGATGGTGACTCCATCACTTCCCTGAGCAGCCTGTTTTAGTCCCTAACACCCTTTTCATGAAGAAATTTCTCCTAATATCCAATCTAAATCTGGTGTGACTTGAGGCCATTTCCTCTTGTTCTATTCTTGTTACCTGGAAAAAGAGACCAATCCCCACCTGGCTACATCCTCCAGTCAGGGAATTGTAGAGAGTGGTAAGGTCCCCCCTGAGCCTCCTTCTCCCCAGGCTGAGCCCTCCCAGCTCCCTCAGCCTCTCCTGGTGCTCCAGACCCTTCCCCAGCTCTGTTCCCTTCTCTGGACTCGCTCCAGCCCCTCAATGTCCTTCTTGCAGGGAGGGGCCCAGAGCTGGACCCAGGGTTTGAGCACAGGGGACAATCACTGCCCTGGGCCTGCTGCTCACACTGTGGCTGCTCCAGCCCAGGTGCCATTGGTCTTCTTGCCCATCTGGCCTCGTGTTCAGCTGCTGTTGACCAGCACACCTGATTGCTGGTCCCCTTAGGTGACTTTCTTAAGGACCCTCCCTCTCAACACTCAGGAATCTTCTCCAGATTTCCAGCACAGATGTATCCATGGCTGGCTTTTTCCTCATTTGTTCCTGAGCCAGAGGACAGGGCTGGCACAAACAGCTCCTCTCCCTGCCTGTGCTCTTCGATGTTGATTTGAAATAGTCTCTCTTTGGCCTTGGGTTTCAGAGGGATGCCTTTCAAAACCAGAAATTAATGGGCTTGAAATATTTCCCATAATTTTGCAAGATCTAGACCCTCTGATAGCCAGATCAGATGAAGGATAAAAATGAAATCAGCATTCAGACTGGAACCACTATTGTTAAATAGACACCACCGTAAAGCCAGTACTTCTTGTTTACAATTGAACTCATGAATTTTTATATATTAATGTATGAGAGATTGAGTAAACAAGCACTGTGCCTCTAAGGAATGAGTCCCAGGCTGTCCTGAGCTGGAATACTTTGTACTTTCCTGATTGCCTTCCAAGAATTTCAAATTACTTGGTAAGAGAAAAACAACTCGGCTTCACGAGATGTTTGTGAGCTTTTCTGGATGGACTTAGTTCTTCTGCTCTGTGACAGGGCTGCTTTGGGGCAGAGCTCTGGGAACTGTGGGACGCTGAACACCTGGGTGTTTGTGGAGAGGTGGGAACTTCATGTGAAGGATAAACCACCAGGGTCAGCAGGGTCAGCCTGGGGCTGTTGAAACCCTGCTGTGGTGCACAGCTTGGCAGCTGGTGTGTAGGCCTGGCAGTCAGCATTGCCAGTTTGTTTGGCATGGCAACATCGTGGACACTGGCACAAGGAAGTGAAGGGACAAGTGGGAAGTCACACAGCAGTTCAGGGAGAGAGCCAGCAAGAAAAGGAACCTGCTTGCCTGATTCATGAGCCTTCAAGGAGCAACTCGGATGCTCTTGGGCATGGGTCCATGGGAGCAGCCCCCAGGGACAAAGTGACAAAGGGATGTGTGGCCAGGCCGTGTCCCCCACGCTATGGAGAGACCATGCCATGCTCTCCAAGGAAGCTGTAGCCCGTGTTTTGCACTCCTGGGTTCCCCATTCTTACCCAGAGTGTTTCTGTGCCAAGGTGGCCCTGAAAACTGCAAATTGTCCCTCTGGGCCAGCCTGGACAATCCTGCCTCGGGCATCCTGGCCAGCACTTTGGTAAAGCAGGCAGGATGGATCCCTCCCTACCTGGCTTCTTCTTGGCTTGGGTTCCCAAGCCAGCAGCCTGGAGCTGTGGAAAGTCATGAATTCAGGTTACCAAACCATCTGCTGGCTGCATTTTAAAAAGCAATTAAAGCAAAATTGTTTCCAGCCCTTCTGTTTGCAAGATGTAGTCTAAAGAGAGAGAGCCAAGCCAGGATTTGCCCGATCCTGCCGCTGCTCCAAGTATGAGTTAATTTGATTTAATTCCTCATGCTGGAAAGTGAGGAGTTCCCTGCTGAGGGCTCAGGAAGCATACAGGTAAACAGGGCTGTGTGCTGTTCAGTTTAAATGATGGGAAATCCCAGGAAAATGGCATTTTGAGGCTTTTAAAATTAATCAACAGAGTTCAAAAAATGTAGGAAGTAGGAATACTTTTGCATGGTAGAGGATGATAGAGTGTTGCTGAGATGGGTGGATGGCAGGTCTAGGCAGAGTTGGTACCCCAGGAACAGCTCCTCAGACCAGGAGCTGTTCCTGGGGTACCCCACAAGGCTGGGGGACTGGTGTGGAGGCAAGGGGTCTCTCAGAGCCACCTCTGCTCACACCCTGACTCTCAGGGACCTCTCAAAGCATGAAAATTTTCTTTCTTCCTTTTCTCATAGTGAAAGGTGCACAGAGAGAGGGGAAAAAGGAGGTAGGGATGAAAAGAGAAGGTAGGGTGATAACATTCTTCCTTGTCCTCCTTTGGCAGCTGTCATCCTGCTAAATCAGACCCTGGCCTTGTGCTGGAGGGGAAGGTGGTGAAGGGCACAGACACAGAGGATTTAATATTCTCAGTGTTTTTATGTCCGCAGGGTTTTCATTCCTGTTCTGCTGAGAGGTCATGCCCAGGAGAGCTGGGGAAATGAATCCTCATAACCCACGCAGGGCACAGCTTTGGGGGCAGCTGGGAGCCAGAGATGGCAGGATCAAGATGCTCTGGTGCTTCAGGTCACACACCCAGGCCAGTGGTGACAAACCTGTGATGTTCTGGGAGCAAAGGAGAGAGGGAGCAGATTTGGGACAAAGCACCTTCTTTTTCCAGCAGGGGAAGGTGAGATGCCCCAGTGCTGAGTCTTGGTGAGATGAGATAAATCAAAGAGTCCTAGAATGGTTTGGGTTGGTAGGGACTGCAAAGATCATTTATTTCCAACACCCTGCCATGGGCAGGGACACCCTCCACTAGACCAGGCTGCCAGAGCCACAGCCAACCTGGCCTTGGACAATTCCAGGGACAGCACAGCCACAGCTTCCCTGGGACACCTGTGCCAGGTCCTCATAGGGAAAAAGTTCTTCCTAATATCCCATCTAACAGTCTTTCAAGTTGTACCCCTTCCCCCTTGTCCTGCCACTACGGTTCCTGATGACGAGTCCCTCCTTGGCTCCCCTGGAGGTGCCTTCAGACACTGGAAGGTGCTGTGATGTCTCCTTGCCACCTTCTCTTCTGCAGGCTGCACAACCCCAACTTCCTCACCCTGTCTCCAGGGAGAAGATGCCATTATCAACTTGGTGCCTCCTCACGACGGTGCCATGTCATTGTGACGCTGGGGATGCCAGAACTGTTGAGAGGAGATCAGATGGAGTGACGGTGCCGCGCTGAGTCTGGGCAGCGCGGCTTTGCCTTGTCCCCTTGCGCTGCGCCAGCTGAACGTGCCATGGCCGCGCACCGAGGGGGCAAAAACCCCAAGAGCACGCTCAGGAGGTGTTCCCTGCTGAGCAGAGGGCCTAGCACAGCTGCAGGGTCTTTGCTGCTCGGTTTACAAGGAAAAAGCCCCGAGCTTATGTAAGAGCTGGCAGCGGGGCCGGCGGTGCGGAAACCCAGCGGGGCGCAGCCTCCTTTGATTCTCTCCTGTTTGCTCAGCAGCTTTCATGCGGCGGGGGAGCAGGGCGAGGACGCGAGATTCCTGCACACTGAACTCCTCTGTTTCTCTCGGCAGGATAAACAGGACATAAAACAAAGGCCCAAGCCAGCTCTCGCCTCAGAGGCAGCGTGTGCCAAAACCCCCGTGGGACAGCCCGTTCCCCCAGGGAGCAGCCACCCCACCCGGGGTGCCACGGGCTGGGATGCAGGAGGCGATGGCAGCCCACCCGGGGGGGTTCTGGGTGCTGCAGCCCTTCTGGTGGCCGGGTGAGGGTTGCCCTGTGGCATTGAGGAGCAGGGAAATGAGGGCAAAACTTCCTGGCAGGATTCAGGTGATGAGCCTGGGATGGAGTCTCCAAAGTGACACCAGGCTGGACACTGTGTGGCCACTGTCACCTGCCCAGCTACCCTACAAGGCAGTCTCAGGCGGCAGGACTGAACCCTGTCTGTCCCACCATGGGGTGCAGCAGGGAGAGGAACAGGTCAAAATCTCTGTTCCTCTCTGCAATGGACTCTGTCTGAGGGTTTCCAGTGCTCCCTTAAAGCTGGGCTAATTCATTTACCATTTCCCTTGAGGAATAATTTCCAGGCTCTCTTGCCCCCATAGTGATCTCTGCCAGTGACAGAGGGCGATGGGGCTGACCTCAGCCCTTTCCCAACACAGGATTAGCTAAGCTGGCTCCTCAGAGACACAGCCCAAACCTATGCCAGGTCCCCTAAATCTCTAGAGAACCACGATTTCACCACTGCTCTCCTCCTCCAAGGTGAGAAGGCAAGGGGCACAACTCAGTGGTGGGGTTTGGAACCCTTCCAAACAGTTTCAAGTGGGGTTTGCTTAGGAACAAAGTGTCCTGTAGCCACCCTAAAGTCACTTGGCTGGGGGAAAGCATTGGCCTAAGTGAGACGATGCAGCAAAACTCCTCAGAAACTTTATTGCTGCTGAAGGAACACAAGGGGAGGATGGTTTGGTGCTGTACCCCTGTCCTGCCAGCCATGGTGGGCAGCGAGGTCCCCTCTCTCCCAGGACACTGCTGGGGAGTTATCCTGAGCTGGCCTGCCCCAGCTTTGGCACAAGCCTTGTGCTGCTCTGTGCCCTGGTGTTGCTGGCTTCTGCTCCCAAAAGGAAGAGCTGTGGCAGGGGAAAAGCCATCTGGGCCAAAAGCTGCTTTCCTGGCTGGGATGTGGGGGCTCTGAGGTACACACAAACCCATGGAAATGCAGAGGTAGGAAAGGGGATGCAGCCCTGGGTGCCTGCTTTGGCTGATGACCACCTCTGCAAGTGCCTGAGCTCTGCTCCTCCAAAACCTTTGGGATCTTGGTGGCAGGGAGGATGCAAATCCTGGGATCACTTTTCCAAACCTCTTGGCCAGGGGTTTTGTGAGAGCTGGCCTTCTTGTAGGATTCCCACTCTGGGCTTAATGGATTTGAAATACTGCAAGAGCAGCTCTTTTTCTGTTTTGTTTTGTTTTTTCTTTTTTTTTCTCCCTGATGTTTGTGTCTTTCCACTTCTGTCTCTGGCCAAGGCAAGCAGTGCCAAGGCACAAGGGCCAGGCACACCCAGAGGGAGGAATGGGGAAGCAAAGCACCCTCAAGCCACAGGACAGTGGGGACAGAACACAAACCTGGTGGTGGGAGCAAGGAGGAAGAGGGTTTGCTTGCCACCTCTGGCTGAGGGATGGCTCTCCCCACAGGGATTCATGGAATCATCAAGTGGTTTGGAATAGAAAGGACATTGAAGACCTTCTAGTCTACCCCCTGCTATGGGCAGGGAGGGACACCTTCCACTAGACCAGGTTATTCCAAGCCCAATCCAGCCTGGCCTTGAACACTTTGAGGGATGGGGCATCCACAGCATCTTTGGGCAACCTGTGTCAGTGCTTCACCACCCTCTGAATGAAGAATTTTTTCCTAACATCCAATCTAAGCCTGCCTCTGTCAGTTTAAAACCATTGCCCCTTGCCCTATTGCTCAATGTCCTTGTCAAATGTCCCTCCCTGACCTCCTTGGAAGGTCCTTTTCCATGCTGGAAGATTCCTGGACTCAAGGCTGGTATCATGTCTCCAGTTCAGTCCCTTGTCTCCTGCTCCTTCTCTGATGCTGGGTCATCTTGGGAGAGGTGAGGAAGGTCTGCACAGGGGTGTCTCACAGGATTCCCACCCCTTCCCAGCCCCATGGACGGCTCTCCCTGTCCGTGCTTTGAGCAGGAATATGGGCTCCAGCTGCACGGGTGGAAAAGGCTCCAGCTCCCAAAAAGCAGCGCAGGATCAAAGCTTTCGAAACACTCGGGGCATTTGGCCCAGGAGGTTTTGTTCTGACTATTTATAGCAGCTGGGGCCAAGCGAGTTCAGAGTTGGAGGAAAACTTTTCCAAAGCTGGGGGCCATTTGGATGAGGGAGGGCGAAAGGGAGTTCAGCCAGGCCTGTTTCCAGCAAATGTTGACTCCTTCCCTTAGGTATGTGTTGCTATCCATGACACACTAACAACAGCTCCACACACAAGTGCCTGGCTGGCCCTGTAAAGATTGAAACAAAAATGTGAATTGGCTGGGAAGGAGAACATGGAAAAGAGAAAGTTTCCAAACGGCACAGCTGTAGCCTTTGAAAGCAAAAACTTTTCTTACCAGCTTGTTTTCATCCTCCAGTCAACATCCCTCAATTACATAGACACTGGGATTGTTTTCCAGGGGAAAGCTGGCGATGATTTTAGGGCAGAAAGACCAAATTATGGTCTTCTGAAGCCATGCTTGGAATGGAGAGGAGGGGCCTTTTTATCTTCAAGGTGAATTTTCTAGTCTTTCTACATTTCTAGAATTATTTTTCTCCAAAGAGCATTTCCTTTTCCTGTGCTACCCAGCAAAGCCAGGCTTAAACTCTGAGCAAGCAAACCAGAAAAACATCCTTTAAATCCTGTCACCCAGACCATGAAGGCAGAGCTGGGGTTTTCCTGTCTGCCAAGTGAATTGTGCAGCTGCTGCTGCTGCTGTTGCTGTTTAGTCGTGAGGAGCACGAGCAGGGTGCTTTAGATACACACCATGGCTTTTTGCATGCCTGGCTCTGCTCTCTTGATATGAAGCACTCAGTACAGGTTATAAAAATATCCCTCTAATTACCAGTAGCTTCCCAGCCATGCTCAGCATCTCCCTTTCTCCTAGGAAAAGGGTGCAATTAGGTTGGCAGGTAATTATAATCAGCCTAATGTGTGGGTGGCCCGAGGAAGGTGGGTTTGGTAGCTGTGTGGTGTCCAGCCCAGGTGGGCTGTTGCTGGGAGTGATGTTATGCTCTTTCCTGGCTCGGGTGGTATGGGATTTCTCCACGCTGTAAGAGCTGAGTGCTGCAGCAGCAAACGGCCCCAAACCTTGGGTTGTTTTGGGGGACAAATTCCATAGTTAGAAGATTTCCTTTCATCCCACCACGGAGTGGTTTGGGCCCTCAGGGATCACCTAGTCCAATGCCCTCTGCCATTAGAGCAGGGTCCTCAATACCCCATCCAACCTGGCTTTGACATCTGTGACATCCCCACCAAACTCCACCCTCTGGTGCTGACATTGCCTGTCCTTGCTATGGATGGTTGAACTGCACTGAAGCAGCCAACTTGTTCTCCTTCAGGGAAGGCTGCAAGATCTCCAAAGGATTTTGAAGTATGAAACGACCTGTTTGTGGTTGGAGACTGGGATGAAGGTGGGTCTGGGCTGGCTGCATATCAGGTGGCCATGGCTGCAGTTGCAGGGGGAACTGTCAGGCAAAGGGAAGGTTTCCCCTGAACCCACCCAAACGTCAGCTTCAGGACCTGGCTTATTTCATATTTCTCTGAATGACCCGAAAAAGCAGAAGAGCAATGCTGAAGTGTGTGAACAAGGCAGAGCTGAGGGGGTATCTACAGCACTGGAAGTACTGGGGGTTAAAAAAGAGAAATGGGTGACCTGAAATACGGGAGGAACAAGAATGATAGGAAGAGCAGCACTATAAAACACGACATCTTTGAGCCTGAGGAGCAACAACACACAATAAGATAGGACTTTGCACTGTGTGGAGGTACCAGAGAAGGGCTTCTGTGGATCTGTTCTGGCTGTCTGTGGCTCTCACAGAGCCTGGGAGGCACTGCCTCAATGCTGTCATGAAAAAGGGAGATTCATCCTTATATGGCTTGGGTGACAAGGCCTCTCTGTTGATCTTAAGAGCCTCATGGCAAGAGCTTCCAATACACCAGTGGAACAGCAGGTCCAAACCTGATCATCCTTCCCTAGGAAATGTAAAGAGTGGATGTAGGAATGTGCCCCGTGTTGATGGAGTGACCAAATTATTCTTTGTCTACTTCAAAAGGCAAAAAGCTCAGAAGTTTCTCTCCTCAATTAGGTAAAAAGACACCTCAAAGGACCTTTGGGCCTTCACCTCAGACTTGGGGCTGCCCAATTGGACAGAGGCCAAAAGGTCCCGCCAAGGTAATTCACTAGAAAAAGAAGAGAACAAAGGAAATAATTGCTTTTGTGGGGTGTTTTAGCAAGAGCAAGAACCTCTTGTCCTGGCTCGGTTTTTTCCCTGGAAGAGCTTTATTATTTTGCCTTTTATTAAAATTTCTTCTGTTTCCAACACAACCTCAAAAGCCATCCTGCTAATTTTGTGCCATTCGGGGTAGCTGGGCTGTCTTGGGTGTGATAAGTTCTCTGAAAGCTCATAAGACCTAGCTCAAAGAGAAACCTATCAAATGGAGAGAGTACAAATGAAACCACCTGTCCTGGCTGTGCCATGGGCGAGTTTGTTGGGAGGGTCAGAGGTGTCCCTCTTCCATTTTGTTTTCTGTGCTCCGAGCCCAGTTTCCACCCTTACCCAGCAGAAGAAAATGTCCTTCCCATTTTTTTTTGCCTCCTAATGATGATGATCATCCATCTGGTTTTGTACGTGTCCTTGCCATGAAAGACCCTTCTTGTGCTCAGCACTAATGTTCCCAGCCCTTGACTTGGAAAGGCTACTCTGGCCAGCTGGACAGTCACTGGTTCACTGAGAGGCTGTCTGCTCTGCAATTAACAGACTAAATGCCCACCATTGTGGGTGGAAAGGAGTTTTAATTAAAATCCCTTGGTATTGGCTTTGGCCAGTCTGTGGAGTGAGTGGGAAGAGAGCGGAAGGGCCAGGTCAGTGACTTGGGTCACCCCAGGAGAGCATCCACTGAGCTGAGACTGAGCACAAGGTTAATAATTGCATGGGATTTTGGTTTTTTTCTTCCCTCGAGTGACCTGCCCAATAGACAATTCCAAGCTGATAGGAACGCAGATACTGCCAACCCAAAGTTGGGATAGGTCCACAGGTTGTTTGAGCCCTAATGAGGATCCATGAATAGAAGCTCACATCCACAAGGGGAAAAACACCTCACTTCCTTCTCTAATGAGCATGGCTCTCCAAATCCTTTTGTCCTGGGCTTTGCTTGGCTTTCAGAGGTGCCAAGGGCTGCATCTTCCAAGCTGCTGCCACCTACCCCATCTTCACTCGTGATGGCCACTGGGAAGGTGCCAGGCCAAGGCGGACCTGCAGCGTGTTTGTGGTGGTGACACAGGTTAAGCAAAGTCCTTGGAGGGTGACAACCCCAGGTTGGATGTTGCCCTCCATATGCTCACCAGTGGTGTGCTGAGCTCCAGACACCCCATAAGTTCTTGGTGTGTACACCCCAAAAGTGTAACCACAGGTGCTACCTTTAATCAGCTCCTCCCCATGACAAAATGTGTCAATTAATGCAATCAATTAATGCAAACATCACACAGGAGGCACCAGGAAACTGGAACCAGGATGGCTTTTCTGGTTATTTGCATGAAGCAAGTCCTGACTGCTTTCATGATCCTATTTATATTCCCTCTGCTGAGAATGGGGTGATGAACTTTCTGATTTGCACACTAATGAGCAGACAAAATTAAGAAATATAAAAATCCTAATGAGTGTTAGCTGTATAACTTGTCACCTGAGGTCCAGCGTGAGGGTCCTACCAACCCATATTTTCCCCTGACAAAGCACCAGGGCCCTGAAGATGCTTTTAAAAATGTTACTTCAAAATCCCTTTTTATTTTTTTTTTTTTTTCTAAGCTTGTTAAGGTAAATTGGCAGGTTTTCCTCCCACCCTGTCCCATCCACCTTGGACTCCTGCACCTTTCCTTCAGACTTTTTCCAGAGGTACCCTAGATATTCCTGCAAGAAGATGGAGAGAGCATCTGGGCACAGCCTTCCAGGAAAGGTGTTTCATTTTCTCTTGGCCTCTGGCTTAAAGAATTTGCTTTCACGCATTGTAAGGAAAGAGGGGAAATAAAAAAAAAAAAATCATTTTCTGCTGCCACTGAAGTTTCTGGCTCCTGTTTCAGGTTTAAGTTTGTGCTGTGTGGGAGTGCTGAGCAGTTTTGGCATTTCTCAGCTGGTGCTGATGGTGGACAAGACCTTGTCCAGGTGAGCCCAAGCTACACCTGCACGTGGCCAGAATGCGTGTAGGTGCCCAGGGTGCCCCTGCCCAGCAGCATCCTGTGGGGAGGGAGGAAGAGGAGGCAGTTTGGATGGCAGGGCCTGCAAAATAGGGAGATCCCCAGTGATAGAGCACAGCGGGGGACTCCAGGGACTGCTGGGAGAGGCTTCAGGACTGGGTGAAACATCCAGCTGGGATAAGTTTAGCCCTGTGCTGGGCTTGCCACCTGGGATGAAATTAGCATTTTGGGGCAAGCGACAGCAGTTTTTTTACTGTCCGTAGAAAAACGCCATTTTTACTGCCCAAGTGTAGCAGACAAAGAGGTTGGCTGTGTTTTCCCCTTTCCTTTCAATCCCCTTTCTGCACGGTAACGCTTTCTACTTCCAGACCTTGTCCTTTTTTTTTTTTTTTTTTTCCCTAATTTTTTTCCCCCCCCTTTTTCCCTCCCCCTCCCCCCCCCCCAACCCCCCCCTTGGGGCGGGGGAGGGGGGGGGCACAGCCCTCGCCCCTTTCCCCACGCTGGCAGCGCGCCGGGGAGGTGCCAAGGCGATGCCAGCGCTTCCTGCTCCCTCCCTGCCAGCACAATGGGGACATTCAGGCGGGCACCGCGGAGCCCAGCACCAACCCAGAGCCCCCCCCCGGGCCATCGCTGTCCCCCCTATCGCTGTCGCCCAAACAGCAGCACGGGACAGCGGGCAGCTGACGCCGTGTCCCAGCGCGCCGGCGGAGGCGAGCAGGAATCCGGCATCACAAAACAAGCGCTGTGCGCGCTCCCCTCCCGACGCATGCCCCTGGCCCCCTCCCTCCATCCCCCCAAAATCTCCAAGTCTGCCCAGTAACACCAAACCGGGCTCCCTTTCCCACCCCGCTCCCGGCCAATGTGCGCCGCGGAGATGCGAGGGGCAGGAGCTGCCGGAGCCGCAGGACGGCGTTTCCCTTCTCCCTCCGCAGCCCCTTGTTTTTCTGCGCGGGGCCGGAGGGGAGGCGTGGGTTGGAGCTTGGAGGCGGCTCCCCTCCTTTCCCAGCAAAGCAGAATTCCCTCAAAAACATAGGAGGAGGTTTCAGCGCTGCTCAAGGGAGCCTTGTTCTTAATCACGGTATTTTAGAGGTGGGATGACAAAAGCGGGGCTTCGTCCTCCCTGGCTCCAGCCACATCTTTTCAGGCTTTCCTGCCGGCTCCAAGGGGTTTGTTTTTCCCCGTCCTCTTTGCTGTTTTTCCTCATCTCTGCCGGTGCTTGCAGAGAGCAGGGCTGGTGTGATTCCCGACCTCCTGGGGCACTGGGAGAGAGGGATAGGGATTGCCTGCTGCAGGGATGAAAACACTGAACATGCTGAATTTTAGGGCATGCCTCGCCTCCTCCCTGCACCAGGGCTTTTTGCAGGTCCCTAGGGCTTAGCAGCCACAGGGCATGAGCTGATGGGAGCAGAATAATAAAACAAATTTTGGTCTTTCCTGGCCTGTTCCTGGGGCACCTCTCCTTGCCACACCTAGAGCACAGAGGTGTCAGGGATATGCAAGCCCATCCCTGACACAGAGGATGGGTGTTTGGACCCCAGATTGGTGGTGCAGGCAGGATAACAGTGTTTGCTGCTGAGATGCAGAGCTGTGCCGAAATGCAGCAGTGCCCAGGGCGTGGTGGAGGCCAGCTGGTGTCTGCTCTTCTGTGGAGATGTAGGAGCTCTGCTGTGTCCATGGCACTGATGCCAGTGAAAAGGCTGCCCAGGGAAGTGCAGGAGTCAATCCCTGGGGGTATTTAAAAAACATGCAGACATGGCACTGGACTCAATCTTAGACATCTTTTCCTACCTAAAGGGTTCTGTGAGTCTCTGCTCTTTTGCTCTTTTCATTTGCATCCTGCTGAAGCCTCAGCCTGGGGTGTTGTGTTGTGGCTTAAGGCAAAGAAATCCATATGGGATCTCAGTAAGCTGAGGACTTGAAGGCAGTGGCCTTGTTGCAAAGGGTGGAAAGCAGGAGGAGCAGCTTATACCTTGCTGGGAAATTTCTGCCAGCAATGGTGGCAGCCAGAGGGGATTGTCCTGATTGCAGCCACCTCTAGAAGAGTGCCACACTGCCCTGTTTTTTTGGGATGTCATGAAGGGATGATAGCACAAGCATTTGCTCGGGGATCCTAAAGGGCTGAGCAGAGAACATCTGCCTGCTGTGAGCTGGTGCCCTGAGAGGGGTCAGGCTGAGTTCTGCAGGCCCTGTGTGGGGGAAAGCCCCAGGGACAGAGCTGGTGTGGGGCTGCAGATGTCCTGGGACCGCCAGCTGAGCCGTGCCAGTCATCAAGGAGGGTGGCTGGGACAGCTGGCAGGGGCAGCATGTCCCTGTGCCTGCTGGTGCTGCTCCACCCCAGGGGGAGGCTCAGCCCAGGGCTTCTTGCACAAATTGTTTGTGGAGGCGAGGAGAGCCGGGCTCAGGGGCACGGAGCAGCCCGGGACATCCTGCAGCAGCTCTCCTGCAACAGCTGCCCGAGGGAAACTCCAGGGCATTACATTACAAACATCCAGGAATTACAGCTCCCAGGGGTGAGGGCACTGCCAGGAGAGCAGCACCGGCTCAGCACCACGGGCTCTGCCCTAACAGGGATGGGACAGGCAGTGCTGGAGGGAGTCGTGCCAGTAAAGAGGTGTTATTTCTTAAAAAGGCCTCAGGGTGTGTTTTTCCTGTCCAGGCTGGGGATTCAGATGGGTTTTGCAGTAGGCTGAGGGTACTCCTAGTGCAGGACAGCTCCGTGTTCATGAGGCAACCAAGGCAGAGGCTGCCTGAACTCCAGCTCAGCCTTTTAGGCCAAGAGGATGGGAAAGGGCAAGCAGGGAGTGTGCAGGCAGGGACAGCCAGCTTTGCACCAGGGTTATGGGAGGGAGAACACCTTCAGGAGGGTGTTTGCTGAGGCATGGCCCCGGGCCTGGGGCAGTTCCCATCTCTGCCTGTGATCTGAGCAGGGCAGCCGTCAGTCCAGAGCATCAGGGGCGACCTTCCCTTCACTTTTCAAACCTCTTTCTTCCTGGAAGAACAACTAAGTTTTCTTTGGAGCAAAGATAATCTTCCCCTCCTCCCTCAGTGCTGAACACTCTGGCGTCGCACCAAATTGCAAAGACAACATGAAATACACGCTCATTTCATTGGCCTCTCTTCCCAGCCATCCCCCAGCAAAGAGAAGTGATACAGCATCTGCGTTTCTAGCTGCAGCCTTCTTCCAGGGCCGGGTCTTTGTCACTTTTTTTGGTGCCAAAAGCTTTGAAATCTGTTCAAGGCATAAAACAAGGAATGAAGTAGAACTGCCTGTTAAACCCTGCCTGCTGCTGGTAGTGCCCCAAAGGGCTGCCAGTCTGCTCAGGCTTTTAAGGTGCATCACTAAGGCCACCACAATCCCATGGCATTGCTCAGCCTCCCTGTTCAGTGCACGTGGGGAATGGAGCCACTCAAATCTTTTCCCTTCCACTGTAGGCAAAAAAAAAAACAAACCCAAAAACAATCAACAAAAAAAAACCCCAAAACCAAAAAGAAAACCAAAACAACCCCCCCCCCCAAAAAAAAAAAAAGAAACCTCAAAAAAAACCACTCCAAAACCAAACACAAACAAAAAAGAAATACTGGAATAAGGATGTTGGCTCTGCCCTACTGGAAGCTGCTGGCTACAGCCATGATGTTGAGTCTAATTAATGGGCTAAACAAATCTGGGAGAAGCTAATCAGCAGAGAGTGGTCCTGCTGGTGTATGCCAGGCTATTCCCTTCAGGAACTGGGAGCAAGATGGGATCATGGTATGCATGGTATCCACTGTGCCTTCATCTCACCAGCTCCTCATCTTCCTCCCTGTCCTCTTTGAGTGACTCAGAAGCCAGAGAAGGAGCTGTGCCCATCTCCACCCCCTTGGCTTGCTGCAGGGACCTTCCCAGTCCCAGTTCCTCCTGGGCTGATGGTGGGGTTGCCAGGGATAACACTGGGAAGAGTTCCCACCACCCATTCACTGTGGGCTGCAGAGGACACGGGGTGGTGATGGGGGATGGACCCACCTTACACACAGGAGTGTCTGGTTTGGGCAGGATGGGGAAAAGCAGGGGATTTATTAAATCCTTTTGAAGGAGGATTTAGAGCCTGTAGGACATGCCTAGTCAGGAGGAAATTATTCAGTGGCTGAGTAATTTCCACCTTCGGTATCTCATGCTGCCTATTCCTTTGCACTTCACTGAGCCGCCCTTCCAGCCACCCTGCTGAGCTCAGAACCCCTCCAGCAGGAGCTGTAAATCTCTGCCATCAGCCCTGGGATTCCCATGCCCTCCTGTTTGCCACCTTTTGCCCGGGCCACTCAGACAGAGCAGGGGATTAAAGAGGGAAGTAAAATTAAAAGGAAGGCGTACTTTGGGAATGATGTGCTGGACAGGACTCAGGTGAGGCCTCTGTAATGGGGCAGGACAGGTCCCAGAGGTCAGATGCCATGTCTGGGTGTCAGAAGGGCAAGAGGTGTGAAGCTTGGCATGGGGATGTGCATGCAGGCATATTTATTGCCTCTTCAGGCTTGCCTTACAGTTAAAATTTATGGTACATCTTCTCTTCCAGCAGCATTTCCAGGATCCGACTCTTGGTTCCAGGACTGCAGAGATGACTCTAGGAAATGGCATGCACTGAGTTTCCCCCCAGCCCTGTCACTGCACTGCCTGAGGTGATGTTTTCCTCTCCTCTGCCCTCTTCTCCCTGCTGCTCCCATCCCTCCTGCTTGTTTTCCACATCCTGCAGAGCCAGCTGAGCCACATGCTGTCATATTTGCTTCCAAATGAAGCTTCCTACAGTAGTAAAAAAGGGAAAATGTGGTTTTTGCCACAAATGAGAAATGTTCATGCCCTACTGCTCTACTCCACGTGCTCCCCTTCCCTGCAGGTAGGTCTGGAAAAGCTCCTGAGTCACCCTGGTCCCCATTTGCTCCCAGTTGTGCCCATGGGCCTGGGGGAGATGAGGGAGTGACAACCTCCAGGTGAGTCTCTAGCTCCTCTAGGCTGGGTTTGAAACCTCTGTTTGCAACCCCTTTTTTGCCCTCCTGGTGTCACTTGGTCACTGTTCAGATGTTGTAGAGGGAAGAAAGAGTTTCCCAATGTGAAACCCAAGGGATGTGTGGATCGTGCCAGGGAGGCACCAGCTGAACATTTTGTGCAGTTCCCAGGCAGCCAAGAAATCTTTGACTGGTGACCTGACAGGACACGGTGGCTTCAGAGAGAGACCAGTCTCCAATGATCACCAGGAGCAGCCTCTGAACCCCAACATGGGAGCTGACTCCATGCCCAAAAATCCCATGGCAAATTCCTCATGAACCTCTCTAGGAACTGGACTGCTCCATGACCAAAAACCACCTTCACCCCTGCACAACTGCTCATCCTCAGGGTGTTTGTACATCAGTGTAGAGCTGCCTGGGATTCCTCCTGCCCCCTAAGCACCAAACACGGGGCAGAGACTCCTCCTGGGGTCCCTGTGGCTCCCCATCCATGCTCAGGTAATCTGCTGGATTACAGCCCTTATGTTTAACTGGATTAGATGACTGTTTCTGCAGCTACTGTTACTGTTTTGCACTGGCCATATTTATAGGGCGCTCTGGTTGTATTTATAGGGCTGCAGAATCAAGTTACAGCTTTAAAGGCTGCAGCCCTGTAGGTGCCAGCAACCCTGGATAAAGTGGAGGAGCATCACCCATCAGTGCCAGCACTTCCAGGGTGGAACGACAAACAGAAAACACCTTCCCAGTGGAGAGTACTGAAATGTGCTTTGGGGGAACAGGGAGACAGCCCTAAACTCTGCAAGGGGCAGTTCACCCAGCCCCTTGGGGTCCCTGTGCCTGCCAGCCTGGCACATTGGGAAGCTGCCAGCCCTGGAGCTGCCGTTACTGCGGCGGCAGTAAACACCTTCCCCAGGCTGGTCAAAGTCCAGTGCCACATCCTGCGTGCCACAACCACCCTGCTGAGCCTGGAGAGAAGCCTCTCTGCTCCTGCAGTGAACAAGGCAGCCCCTCCGCTCATCCTGCTCCATGTCCTGGGTGCTGGTGTGGAGAATAAAGCCCAAAATAATGCTGATTCAGCCCCAGCTGAATGTTGGCTTTCACTTTGCACGGGCCTTGCTGGTCAGGACACCCTCATGTCCACCTGTCCTGAGTGCAGAGGAGGTCCCTGAGGGCACACACACTCTTAGCTGGACTTAAGGATGATGAACATTGAAGCATATTAAGCAAAACAAGCCCCCTCCAGCAGGATCTCTTTGACTGCAGCCAATCTCAACCACGCTGCACGTTCTGAGCAGCTAAAATTAGCTGTGTTCCCATGCAGAGGCTGTGCTTGGAGCATCACAGCTTTAGGAGCTGCTGCTGCTGCTGGTTTGGGTGTGAATGCATGGGTCTTGGCAGCCCTTGTCCCAAAAATGATTTTTTTTTTCAAAAGCCTCTTGCCTAAGGGCAAGGGTGGGTGAAATGAATACCCTTTGTGCAGCGGTTGAGATAAGAAGACTGCTCACAGGGGCTTGTGGAGCAATCTCATTCCTCACCACAGCCCCAGGATGCATGGAAAGACTTGCAAAGCCCCCAGTGACTCAGTCTCCACCAGGCTGCCCCAAACTCACAATCCCAGCAAAGGAAACTCCACATCTTTCCTTCATATATGGCTGCTTGCAGATGACTGTGGGATGAAGAAAGTCACCTCCATTGCTCAGGCATCGTGCACAACACCCAGCAGGGGCCATCCCTGGGGACAGGGAATCCCAAATAAGCTCTTTGTGAGTAATGAGGAACTCCAGCACATGCACTAAAAATAAGGAAGCATCACGCAGCAGATAAATCAGCTGCAGGGGCACCCCAGCCTGATGGAGCCCTGATTTGTGGCCTGACCTTGACCACACTCGCTGGACTCCTCCAGGCCCTGTTTCTTCTGGCTGCTAAACCAAGGAGAATAAAAAGCAGGATGTCAAGACTGGGCTTAGCTTTCCCTTCTGCAGATAAATCACTTGGAGATGAGGAAATTGGCTGTGTTTGTTTGCCAACAACTCACTCCCGGCGTGCCAGGCCTGTGCCAGGCAGGTTGTAGGGCCGAGGTGGGAGGATGAGCAAACACCCTTTGCTGTCCTTGGCCTTGTGGGGAGGGGTGGAGAGTTATCCCTGATGCTTCAGGTTTTGGTTTTTTACATTTTTCACATTCTGTGCTGCTTTAGTGTGTGGGTCTGGGCTTCGTATTAGGGGACAGTGAGCTCTCTGCACAGAGCAGGGACACAAAACAATTCCTTCTCCAGCTGGGCACCAAGCACAAATGATCCAAATCTCAGGCCCAAGAGCACAAACAAGGTGGGCTGAAGAGAGAAAAACAAGAAGGATGGGACTGCATGGGCTGGAGCTGGAATTGGACAATTAACTCCAATATGCAAATGGACCAGAACTGATCATAGTGAGAGACCCCATGACTGGCTGTCCATTTTGTGACCATTTTGGTTAATCTTGGGTGTAGCCCTGGCTGGGCTCTTGTGCTGCCCGAGGTGGATCTAATTAGTACCTCCTAATAAATCCCTACTTTATTCTTTAGCTCTGTCCAGCCTCTGTTCTAGGTCAGCCTTCACAAGGCATCATCCCCAGCAGCACAGTGGCACCCAGGGAGAGGGAGCAGGGTGTGAAGCAGCCACAGGCAGAGGGGAGAGTGGAAGGACCCTCCCTCTTCTGCCCTGCAGTATTTGGGTCACACCAACACTCTCCATCACTGCATGGCTACCAGGAGAGCTGTATAAATCACCTAAAAATTAAAAATGCAAGGTTTTCCTTCAAGCATTTCCCCATCACTAGTTCAAGTGTTGGTGTTTTTTCCATTCCATGCAAGAAATCTACTTTTTGATCCCTCACATCCCACGCTATGTTTTGTGGGAACAGAGTTGGTGTCCAACAACCTTGCCAATATTCCTGGGCTGGTTGAGATGTAGTCTGAAGGCACATACAACTTGCTTTCCCTTCTTCAGCTGATGGGAAGTCAGGAGGGGTGATATGCTCTAGCTGGGGTATTGTGGGAAATCTAGGACTCTTGTATGATTAAGTAGAAGCTGTTTATTGTTTACATTACACACATATGTATAGATTCTACGAACTACTAAGTACACACTTCTTGATGGGTGCCTTTGTTTTGTTCCCTCGTTTTCTGCTCGTATTTCTCAGTATATGTCATTGGTTATAGTCCTGTCTTCTGTTATCTAGTTCTTGAAATCTTGGTAATCGGTTTCTCAGCTTCTTCTTTCTTAATTTAGCACAATTTTTGTTCTAATGGCCTTGATGAATTCTTGGGGTTTTGATAAAAACTTAGAAGCAGGCTGGCTGGTGCACACTACGGCTTAACCCTTGCAAATGCATTGCAACACTGGGGAAGTAAATCAGCCAGAGAAGCAGGCTGAGCTCATGGATATTGAATCATAGCGAATGTCTGTATTTTTTTGACAGTAAAGAGCCTGTTTAGAGGCACCTTTGGCACCTGCAAGGCTTGATTTGGGCTGTCTCAATTATTAACTGCTTCATGGGCAAAGCTCAAGGAGACAGAGAGTAGGAACTGCACCTTTCCCATCCCTGTTTTCCAGCAGCAGGAGCAGTTTGCTGCAGATCGTGTTCCCTTCTATTCTGGAGCTGAACTGTGCAAACAAACGGAGGCTGATTACACCCCACTCTGAGGAATGGTGAGGATGTGAGGAGCAGCAGAAAAACTTGCTCACTTGGTGTTTTCCTGAGTGCCTGCCAGAGCTGCATCTGCTCCTCGCTGCCTGGCTGCTAGAGGAGAAGAATTTGAATAATTTTTGTCACGTGGAGGAAGAGGGAGCAGAGACCCACCCTGATGGCCCTTGGGAGCTCAAAACTGATGCTGGTGTTCATGGACTGCTATATAAGATACATCAGTGTATGGATTTTTTTTTTTTCCTTTTAGAGCAGTGCTTTCCAAATGGTTATTATTTCAGGGCTCTGGAGTTGTGTGTCTTAGAAACCTCAGATCCTTTATTAGTTATTATTTAAGGGGCTGAGCTTGAAAGGGCTCTGGGGTTGTGTGTCTTTTAGAAACTTCAAATCCTTTATTGAGCAGATCCTAAAATCCTACTCCTGGTGCCCCACTATGGGAGTATAAATCAAATCCCCCTCTTCTCTCTCACTTATGTACCCTGAGTCTCCTTATTCCCTGCTTTTATACATGGAGATGTGTGTATGGATCAAGCCTCCTCCCAAATGGACTATTCTGAGTACTAAGCCACATAAAAGGCAGAAATATCCAATAAAACCAGACCTGGTGAGACCAAATAAAGTAAAAAAAGGACAGGCAGAAAAGCTCTGCAGAACTGCAGCAAAAGCTGCTGAGAGGTTTTGTCCAGTCCCACCTCCCCAGCCTCAGCAGATCCTCTTGCTTGTGGTCTGTCTTGGAACTGGGAGGGAGGGAAGAGCATGAACAGATGGGATTCCTTGCACAGGTAGGAGGCACCTGGCTTCATGGTGAGGAGACCCTCAGGACCTTCCAGACCCTGGGCTGGGAGAGCCTTCTGCTGCCCCTTCCCTCTCCTTTCTTCCCATCTCTCAGCACCACCTCTTCAGAGAGCTGGGACCCATTTAAATGCATTTATTTCAAGCCAAGGAGGAAGGAAGGTGCAGAAATACAATTACTGGGTCAGTGATTTATCTCCTGCAAGGTTCCCAGGGTGCAGCGTGTCTGCTGGAACAAAAATCAGCATTCATCTGGCCCTGATAATTCCATAAACAGCTCCAGGTCCAGGCATGAAACAGAGCCACTGCCAAAGGGGAATGGATGCATGCCTCAGACAGCTGCTCCCCCTGGGATGAGCAGTGCTCTGCTGCAGGGCAGACCCCAGCACCCCAACACGGGCCCTTTCTTTATCCCCAGCCAAAGGGATCCCAGTGGCACTTGCTCAGGCTGTCTGCTCAGCCTCTAATCCCTGGGGACATGCTGGGTGTGTTTGGAGGTTGGCAGGGATGTGGCTCTCTGAGCTGAGCTGTGTCTTTATGTCAGGTGTTTTAAACTGCACTAAAAACTGTGATATATATATTGAAAAAAATAGCATTTAATTAGGAGGATCCCAAGACCTGCTGTGCTCTGGTTTGGCCAGGGCTAGGGAATGGAGCTGGGGGCATAACAGGGATATAACCAGCAATAAAGCAAAACCCTGGGATTACAGACAGCAGTTAGCACCACGGGTATGTCCATGTCACCCTGTGCTCCCTGTCTGCAAGGTTTGGAACAAAACTGGGGACTGGATTGTGCCTCCTGCCCAACCTCATCCCATGCCTCAGTGCCTGGGTTTGAGCCAAGGCAGGATTAGACCCATGCTGGGTTCCTGAAACATGTTGGCATCACAGTTCCTTAGGGAAAACAACACCTGGATAACTCCAAGCAGCATTGGTGTGGATGTGAGCGGGGGAGAGCTGCTGGCAGAAGCAGGAGGTGGAGGAGAGATGCTCCAGAGGGGCAGGATGAAAACAGGAGAACACGAGCTGCAGCCAAGGCTCTGCTGGGCAAGGCTGAGCTCCCCAGCCTGTGCCCTGTGCCCACCTGCACGGCTCAGCCCACACTGGTTGGCAGCAGGCACATGCCAGGCTGCTTTTCAGATTTTCCAGGTTGCAGCTGGAGGGAGCACCTCCTCCCCAAAGCAAGGCACAGCCACCCTTGCCTGCCAAAAATCCCCCAGCAGCACTGAGAGGGGTGGGTTTGCAGGCAGCCAGGCTGTGCCACTGCATCCTCCACCTCTGAGATGGAGGCAGATGGAGACAGCCCTCCCTGGTCTGGAAAATGGGAAATTCCCCACCAATAAAATGGGAAATTCAGGGAGCCTTCGGTGCTGACTCACCAAGGAGGCATCAGGTCACAGCAAATGATGCAACTTTCCCTGGGTTGGAACTAAATGGTCTTTAAGCTGAATTTCAGTCCAAACCATTCCACAAATCCATGATTCCATGCCACAGTCCTTCCCTGGCCCAACAGCCCTGTGCGAGCCGCACCCCTCAGACAGCTCAGGCTGTTTTCTGGAGGGAGGGCATTTAAAAATCCCAGATATTTCCCCAAGGGACAGGCTTGACAGCGAGCCCGTGTCCAGGAGAGGGCAGGGTGAGCCAGCACAGCACCTGCATTTTGGGTCGTGCCGAGGCATTACTTCCAGCCAAGACACAGCTTGGCGTGTGGGTGGTTTTTTTTTTTATTTTGGGGGGGGGGGGGGGGGGGTGTTTCTTTGTTTGTTTGTTTGTTTTTTTTTTTGTGGTGGCATTTTTAGTTGGGTTATTTTGGTTTTTTTTGTTTGTTTGTTTGTTTTGTGGGTATTTTTTGTTTTGTGGGGGGGGTTTAGGTTTTTTGTTTGCTTTTGGGGGGTTTGGTTTTGTTTTTTTTTTTTTTTTGGTTTTTTTTGTTTTTGTTTTTGTTTTTGTTTTTTTTGGGGGGGGTTTTTATGAGCTTAAACCCCACTGAAGCTCTGAGGTTTGTGCCTTTCCTTGTCCCTTCCAGCCCCAGGTGTCCCTGGCGAGCCAGGCCAGCAGGCACTCTGTTTACAGGGTGTTCCTGGTGCTGCTCTTTGGAGAGGTGACAGTGGTGACATGTGCCTTGGCAGGGTGGGGAAAATGCCCTGCGTTAATCCAGGGATCAGTTGCAATGAACGTTGCCCTTCCAGGAAAAACAAGCAGCTGTGCTTGTCCAGGCACGGTTTGCCATGGGCTCTGCCCCATCCCCAGGCTCTGGAGCGGCACCAGGAGCTCAGGGGGGCAGGGGGGCAGTTGGCATCACCCTGGGAGGGTCAGCACCAAGCCAGGCAGCTCAGACTTGGGCACTGTGGACAATGCCCTGGGCAGGGTATGCTGGAGAAAGCAGCTGGGGAGGATGATGGAGGGAGGTTTTCTGGGAGCAGGGATGGAGCAGTAGCAAGTTAGGAGAGGGTCACTGAGCAGCACAGAGGAAAGCACCTTCCTAGCACAGCTTTCTCCAGAAATAACACCCTTCCCCAGACACTCTGGAGACTCCCCTGGCCTTGCACTGGCCCCAGCCTGTTAATGTTCAACCCTCTGGACAGGCAGAGTGTGTTGCAGCCAGCAGGGAGGTGGTGCCAGCCTGTGGGGACAGCAGTGGTGGCTGGGCACACACACGAGGTCACCTCCCTGCACTGTGGGACCCCCATGTGTCATCAGCAGCACCTGGCTCCTGCACGGCTCCCTGAACCCCAGGGCTCGGAGGGAAGCGGCTTTGCCACTTGGGAAAGGGGCTGCTGGGGCTGTGGGATGTGGGATTCTGTCCTGGTTTAGGGCAATTTTGGGAAAAAAACCTCTGAAGGGGTTTCCTCTAGAAAGCAAATTCAAGCCGCCCCTTCCCCAACTGCTTCAGGAAAATGATTTCAGAATCTCCTCCCCTGACAATCTTAAAGGTGCACAATTTATTTCTGGGCTAAACAGATGAATGGAGATAAGAGCATCCTCAAGTCAGCCCAGGATAGATTCCTTGGCTTCTCTGGGGGTGAAAGGGGGAGGATGCTGGGTCAGCCTCTCCCGTGAAGCTCAAAGCTTGGCAGGCAGAGCCTTGGAATGGTGCACGGTGTGAACCCCACGTGTTTGTGCACACCAAGCCCCTTTTCCCCAAGGAGCACCATCCCCAGCAAGCCCAGGCCTTCCAGGGGTGGTTGGTGCCATGTTTTAGGGCGAGTTCTGGCATGCTGGGGAGAAAAACCCCATGGCTTCCTTGTAGGCAAACAAAGCTTGACTTTATTGCTTTTAAAGTGCAACCAGCACAAACAGTGGCAAAAGTGCAAACACTGATAATGCTCGGAACATTCTGAGCTGTGCAAACAGCTGCAAGTGGAGGAGTGTGTTGAAATGAAGGGGTGAGGAGGCCGGGAGGAGGAGAGGTCCCCACCCCAGCAGCCCCCCAGGCCCCTCATTCCCTTTCCCGAGGTGCCCCAGGCAGCAATGCTGACTCTGGGTTGGAGTGGGAGGGGCACAAATGCCCACCGAGATGGGATGCAAATGTTGGTACAATATTTTTAGCCCCAGGCTGTGCCCTGGCCTGGCAGAAGGAAGAGCTTCAGAGCTGCCCCCCAGAGCTGCTGGGAAAAAGCAGAGCCACGCGTCCCTTGCCTGGTGGCTGCCCACAGGAAGCATCTCACCCACTGTTTCACATGCCTTGTGATGGTCAGAATGCTGCCCCTGCCTTGCTTTATTCCCTTTTCACCCTTATCTCACCTCCTTTTAGCTGCATTACACACACCTGGACCATCTTGAACCTTGCTCAGCATTTTCTCTCCTATCCAGCTCTCCAGTGATGAGCCAAAGGTGGCTGCTGTATATCCCAGCTTGCCTGGTGGCACAAATCCCTGTTTCCCACCACTCCAGCACCCTCAGGACACATTTTGCCCTGGCTAGGGGAGGATGATGCCCAGAAGGCTCAGTCCTGGCAGAGGTGAGATGATGTACAGCAAGCCAGAGCAGCAGTGCCATGGGCAGGAACTAAAATCCAGGAACTAAAAAACGAGACATTTTAGGCTGCTGCCTCCTATTCTTTAAGATTACCAACCAGGCTGGGAAAAGCAGGCCACTGCAAGAGGGATGGAAAGAAGAAAAAGATCACTGGAGAATCAGGCAGGGTGCAGGGCTCTCAGCCCTCCTCTGGATCCCAATACAGCAGAGAATTCCCCCAGGCTGTTTTTGCTGGCAGGCTGGGAGGGGAGGAGGTGCCTGGAACCAGGGCAGACCCATCTCAATGCTCCAGCTGACAAATTCCCACCAGATGGGGATTTTTGGGAAACCAGGGACCCAACAAGCCTTTCTTTCCTTCACTATTTGGAATCAAGCCAGCCTCCAGCACCGGCACTTGTTTTCATACAGCCACCAAGACCAGAATATTGGGAGGAATTAATGTTCTTGCCAGACTTCCCCAAAACCAGCCAGTTCAGCATGTTACTGAGGGTTGGGACAGGCAAACAAAATGAGGATCCACTTGCTTTTGTAAGGCTTGGGAAAACAGGCTGGAGTACAGTACATAATGTAACAAAAAATAGACATACTGGGCTGAGTTCAGTTGCTTTGGGACAAAGTGATCTGGTTTTCAAATTTTTTTATAAAGCCAAAGCTTCCTTTACTTTTGCTTCTACATGTGCCAAGTCTCGTCTGAGTGAAGTTTTGGGGATTTTCCCAGCTGGACTCCTGGGAGGAGAGGCCAGGAGTGCCGGCAGCACCGTGTCTGGGAGCAGAGAGGTGACAAACATCAGATGTGACACCTGGGCTAGTGTTGGCCCAGTGTGGCTTGTGGATATAACCAAGGCTGGTGGCCAAAAGCAACAAGTGATAAGAGGAAAACAGGGGGCATGTGCTGGGTGCTGTTGAATGGCTTCAGCTCAACAGAGAGCAGGGTTAGATGGGATAATGGGAAGAAATCCTTCCCTGCGAGAGTGGAGAGGCCCTAAGGTTGCCCAGAGAAGCTGTGGCTGCCACTGGATCCCTGGCAGTGTCCAAGGCCAGGCTGGATGAAGCTTGAAGCAATCTGGGGTGGTGGAAGGTGTCCCTGCTCATGGCAGGAGGTGGAACTGGATGATCTTTACTGTCCCTTGCAACCCAAACCATTCCATATGTCCCACAAGAGGGACACTCAAGGAAGAAGCCAGACAAAGCACTCCATGGCTGCTTGATGCTCCCAGGTTTTTGGAGGTTTGTGGAGCAATTCCATTTACAAGCTCTTTCTCTCCTGTTGTTCACCCCAAACACTTTCCTTCCAAAAAATCACAACGAGCATCACACAATCCCCAGGAGCCCCATTTCCCCTCAGCCCTGCCCCTCAGGAGCAGCTGTACCTCACCTGCAGGGTGCTGG
>QUSF01000010.1:26701362-26781942 GCA_003676055.1 Chloebia gouldiae
CCTCAGGACTCTGCCCTGGAGCTGGGGCCTGGCACATGGTTTGAAAAACCCCAGCAGCAGAGTGACTGTGGGAAATAGTAAAGGCAAGAAGATTTTTAGAAAGTTGGAAAAGTAAGTTTTAGAAACAGAAGGAGTGGAGAAGCTGAGAATTAGTTGTAATTGTAAAGTTTGAAGGTAGAAAAAGTGATAATAGTATAGTAAGCAAAGATATAAAACAATAGTTTGAGGTTTAGTTTTGGTTAAGATAGATTTAGGGACTGCAGGAAAATATGCTTAGCAAGACAGTAAAAGGTTTTAAGCTTAATAATGGTGTATTGTTAATAGAAAGCAGACAAGCAAGCATTGTATGGCAGGTGTATGTCTGCTTTTAGTAATTAGCTAGAACGACTATCTGTAAGCTTTGGCAATATGCTGTTGGCCAGAAAGTTTTTAAAATGCTCTGTAGCAAAGAAATCTTTAGCTACTGCTAGCTGTAGGTGAGTTTTGCCATCTTGCCATTGTCTCAACCGTGTAATGAGGCTGATGCTGAAAATAAAACTCAAAGAACGTACCCTAGCAGTCCCTTTCCATTTCTGAAAAAAAATAAACCTCTCCAACGAAGTGACCACAGCACCTTGTCTCAGAACGCTGATGGTGGGGGACTTCTCATGGATGCAAATAAAACACCTGGATCATGGAGAGCTCTGGGCTCTGCAGCACTGTGCAGGAAATGCAGACACCAGATGTGACTGTCCCCTTGAGAAGGACAGTCTGGGGAAGGTCTGTGTCCAGCCAAAACACAGCAAGGGGCTGGAGGTGGAAAACACCTCTTGGGTCATCCACCCCTTCCCACCCAGCTGGGTGAGCAGCAGGGATGGAGTCCGTGGGTGTCCCCCACTTCCATCCAAGCCTGCTGACAAGCTGTTCCCACTGCCAAACAACCTCCCTGCATCCCACCTCAGGATGCTTCGTGCCTGCTGGCCCCAGTTTCCCAGCTGCCTTGGCATCAGCCCATGGCCACAGGTGTCAGAGCTCTCAGCAGGCATGGGGACATGTTGGAGATGCCATCACAGCAAGCCAGAAGGATTTGGTGACAGTAGAGTCCCTGGGGGGGTGTCCAGAGAGGTCACTGAGACCTTCAGGGGGTGACATTGCGTGGGGACATGTAGGGAAGCAAGGACGTGGCTGTAAAGCCAGAGCAGGGTCAGCCATAGGTACAGAGCCTGAGAGGAGATGTCAGAAGGAGATGTCATGGAAAATATTTACCCTGTGAGGTCAGTGCACCTTCAGCTGCTCCCCGGAGGGGACTTTGAACACAGGAGGGCAGACATTTCCCTTCTGCAGGACAGAGGCTGAGGAGAGGGAGCACTTCAGATGAAAAGCACGAGTGGAAAGTTTCCTGCATAAGGCAAAGTAACTGAGCCATCAGCTGCCGGCCACTAGGTGCTTGCTGTTAGGGGAAACTTCGTGTTTTAGGAAAAAAAAAAAAAAGAAAGGGTGGATCTCTGAGAAAAACGCCTGGGGGAAAAAAACCCAAAAAACAGAGATGTGGCAGAGCAGAGCCATGAGCTGGCAGTAGGACACAGGGAAGTTCAGGCACATTCTGGGTTGTGCATAGAAGGGAAAAATCATCCCAAAATTGTGTGATGGCTCAGAAAAAAAACAAAAACCAAACAAAAAAAACCCCCAAACAAACAAAAAACAGTCCTCATGTCTGGCTGTTTCCAGCACTAAAAACAGTTCTTGGCATCCTCTACTCCTGGAGTTTGTCACAACCTTTCATGTTCAAGGCAAGGTTGGGGTGTTGGTCCTGCACAGCCCCATCAGGGTGTGCACCCCTGGATGAAAGCAGTGTGGGATTGGTCACTGCTGGCTGCTTGGGCCACCTGAGCCAGGTAAGGCCAAGAATTTGGGTTGGCTCAAGTGGAGAAAACCATCTCCTAGAAGACCATCAGAAAAGGCAGATATTTCACACCTTGTGAGGCAGAGCTCTCAGAAGATGACTCCCAGCACATTTTGCTGGCCTAATTTCCAGGCAAACCTCATGCCTTCAAGCAGGGATCTGATACTCACTGCCCTTCCAGGAAGCATCTCATGCCACCATTGCTGGCTGGGTCAGCATCCCAGGGGAGAATTTCTCCCTTTATTACAGGCTTTGATGATAAATTGATGATTTTCCCCCAAGAGGACGGTGACTCAATCACCACTCACAAGTGAAAGGGGCAGGAGGGCTTCCAGTGCTGCCAGCAGTGACTCAAGAGGTGGGACTCCAGCCCTCCTGACTCACTCCCTGTGAGTCCAAGCCCTGGTGAGCTGCTTCCCTTGCATCAGTCACTCTGGAGATGATAAAGGGGCCCAAGCTATGCTTTCAAGATGTGCTGTGCTGTTTTAAGCCCCCACATATTCTCCTTTTCCAGTTTTTTTCCCCCTTTTTCAGCTTTGGACTCACCATTTGCCAACTCATCCCTGCACTGAGCAAGTAGGGCAGGGGTGGCCTTCTCCCCACCCTTCTCCAGTTTGTCCCAGTCTCATCTCAGCATCCCAGTGCCCTCAGCTCCCTTAGCACAAGGGTGCCTGTTGTCCCACCAAACAAATTCCCCCCGAGACCACTCACAGCAAAAGCCCCCCTGTGCCCCCAGTGGGGTCTCCAGCTCGGCACCACCAGACCCTCACTCCCCTGGGACTCTTCCAGGAGTGACAACAGCGGGAGGGCTGTCCCCTGTCCCCAGGATCTTCCACCCAGAGCCTGGCCCCAGCCCACCCCTCTGTGGCCACTCTGGTGGCTGAGACACTCGAGCCTCAGCTCAGCTGTTGGCTCCAGTCCATCCTCGAGGAGAGGGATGGGGATGAGGACTTGCTCCAGGCTCCAGGGTGGAATTTCACTCACTTCAGTGACCTAGTGCCTGTGGCGTGCTCTAAAAATACAAATAAAGCAGTGGGCAGCCCAGCCCCACCCCGTGTCCCACAGAGGGCTGCTCGGCCAGGCCCTGCCTCCCTGGCTGAGAGAAGCTGAAAATCAGGGCAAATTTTAGGAGAGCTGGATGTAGGGTGAGGAGCCGGAAGGTTCTGTGGGCCCCTCACACTCCCTGCTTTGCTAAGCCAGACTAGCCAAGCTCATCTTATCTCCCCATCCCTCTGGCCACCCCGTTGCCCCTCTCGTCCTGCAGCAGCCAGGGGACACAGCAGGGACACAGCACCCACCAAGATCATCCCCCCCTCATGGTGTCCTTGTCCTCAGCCACTTCAGACAGGCCCCAGTGTGGCAGCAGGAGCTTTTCTTTCCCATCCTCACCTGCTTGACTTCATGCTCCATAGCAACAAATTCCACCCCCATTCCTTCCTCCCCAGGTCTCCCTCTCCTCCCTCTGGGGATCACCCATACTCAGTCCCCACATGGATGTCATTAACAGAAACCAAAACAAAAATTAAGAGGAAATTATGAGGAGCAAGAGGTGCTTGAGGGGGAGAAGGTGGGGACTGAGGGTTCCTGGAGGATGCAGACACATCTGGGAGGAAGGGCATCCTCCCTGAGCTTGACACTGGTTTAATTAGTGTGACATTTTGTGACTGCAAAACCCCCTTCCCACCCTGCTCCTGTCACACCTGGGGGCCCTGGCACTTGCCCTGCCTTTGTCCCCTTGTGTGCTCTGGGGACAGGGAGCCAAAGGGGACAGCAGGCAGCCAAGGTCACAGTTCTCTTGAAACATGGATGAAAAATTAAAATTCTACAATTTTAATACAGATTTGTATGGACAGTATGTTTTATTACAGTGCCGGACACACACTGTGATTTCTTATGCAGGGATTTTTCTTTAAAGGGCATGTGCACCCTTGAGAACTCTCGATCCTTTTTTATTACTTTTAACTAATTTTCATATGTATTGAGTTTCACAATAGGTTTTTTCATATTTATTATGTTGATTTTGCGTTGCACTTATAGCTAGTTATATTTGTACTTAGTTTCTGTTAGAAAGTACAGAAAGAACTCTTGGGTTGCTTTGCCTTGTCTGTTTTAAGGTTTGAGGAGCCTTTCTTATTTCTTTTTTTTTTTTTGGTGTGGAAATTTGTATTCTTTTCTTTTTAGCTGGGGTAACTTTGTTAGTGTTGCATTTACTAGACTAAACAGTATTTTACTTATGTTAGCAAGCTCAAAGCGGTACATTTTACTTAAATCTAAATGGATTTCTACCTTGTTAAATTTTCACTCTGTCTCACCCTGCAGCCAGCAACCAACAGGGAGCCCGGGGTGGTGGATTTTGGTGGGCAGGCAGACTGGGAGACGCTGGCAGCAGCGTTATCTGTCACCAGGGGCACGATGCCACCCACAGCTCCTGTCCCCGCCAGGACACCGAGCTGGGGCAGGGGAGTGTGGGGAGAGCTCTGTCCCTTGGCCAAGGGGCTGCTCCTGATTTTGGGAGAGGGTTTGGAGCTGGGCTGCTCCCGAGGAATAGCCACACATCCTGACATGGAGAAGATTCCCCATGGCCAAACTCCCAGTGCAAGCTCCAGCATAATTTTTTTTTTTTTTTCCCTTGGCAGGGAGCAGCCACCCTCTTTCTTGCCTCCCCCCTCCTCCTCCTCCTCTTCCTCCCTTGCTGATGTTGTTTTTTTTAATTCTCCTTCCCCTCCTCTTGGCTCTGATTTTTCCCACCATCTCTTAATTGAAGGGGATGGGTATAAATGCTGGGTTTCCTCCAGCCCTGTGCTGTGAGGCTCCTCAGGTGACACCAGAGCCCCAGGCAGCCACTCCAGGGTGCAGGAAAGGAATAAAGTCCTGCAGCCCAGGCTCTCTAAATGGTTTTTGGAACCCTTACCTGTGCAGGGTGCAAGTCTGACCATCACTTGCAAAGCCAGGCATTCGGATAACAAGCCCCTTGCTTGCTCATGCTGCCTTTTCCCAAGCCCCTCCACACCTCTGATCCCAGCAGGGCAGGCCAGAGGGAAGGGGATCCCTGCAGATGCTGCTCCAAAGCTCTCCTCGATCCTTGTGCTCTGTTTGCAGATGTTCTGAACTGGGATCCCATAAGTGGCATTAAGCCATGAACCACTCCATGGCCAGGCCCTGCCCAGGCCTGTCTTTACAGCTTGGTGGAAATAATTTGTTGTCCCTCTCTTTTGAGAACAGCATCACCCACAGCTGGGCTTTACCTGGTGCCCCACCTGAATTACCCCCATGACCTCCAGCATCGTGTCCAGCACCTCCTTGGGACTCCTGAGCTATTTTCTCTCTGATTTACTTTAAATACATCCCAAGACAGGTTCTTTACACCTTTCAGAGGGTCTTGTGTGTCCAAATCTTTCTATTTTTATTCCAGATTTCTTTCTGAGATAGACTGGAAGCTATCCTGAGCTGCCATTAAGGCAAAGGTCTCCCTGGGATAATTTTACACATTCAGACAAATGTGTAAGACATTTGTAAGACAAATTATAAGATCTAATCTTGCAAAAAATCCCTGAAGTGTTTTGTTGAGACATTTGTATGATTCCTTCATGGCAAATGAAACAGGTTCAAGCTGCAAGTTCACTCAAACCTCCTGGGCTTTTTTTTCTGGTGTGCATTTCCCCCTGTAAACAAAGAGCCAAACAAAGCACCTTTGCTACCCAGTGGAAAATTCAATCTGGGCAAAGGTAAAAAAAAAAAAGCTTTTTAAAGAAATGGTTGGTTTTGCAAAGGGTCAGGACAGCATCCACGCCATGGGGTGGGCTCTGGAATATGGCTCTGGAATATGGGTGGCCAGTAGTGCTGCATGAAAATGAGAGGAGAAAGGGAAGAGAAGGACGTGAGAAGGGCTGCAGGGAAATGCCAAGAGCACCCCCAGATCTCAGGTGACCATTCCCAATGCTTGGCAGTGCTGCCACGTGGGGATGGCTCAGCCTTGACGCCGTGCAGGGTCTGGATCCCCGTCCCACACATGAGAAAACCCTGTCCCAGCCTTCCCAGCACAGGGACAGCTTGGGAGGGCCCCAGGCTGATGTCATGGCTGTGAGCAATCCCAGCCCTGGCTTTGGGATGAGGATCCCTCCCTGTGACCTCCTCAAACATCCCCAGCTCCTCCACGGGCTCCGTCTCTCTGTCACATTTGTGTGCTGTCCTCCTCCTCCTCCTCCACCACCTCCCTCCCACCTTCCTTTAATTGCAAATATCATGGAAGCCCTGGCAAAATCCCAATTAGCAGCCAGGCCCCTGTCAGCGCCTGCTATCTCCTGCAAGTGCCGTGTCCTCAGGAGCTGCTTCAAAACAAAGGCAGAAGGACATTGGCCGTGGCAGGAGGAATTTTCCACTGGGTGGGTACAGCCAATCTGGGTCACGGGATGCAGTGCCCTGGCTTGCATCACCCACCAGCACCCTGAGAGGCAGCTGTGCCCACGGGCAGCCCCTTCCTGTGCTGCCCAAATCCCGGGGATTGCCCAAAAGAGGCTGAGCCTGAAACATTCCCACCTCATTCCAAGGGGGACAGGCTTCAATCTCCAGATTCACCCCACAGCAGCTCACTTGAGGCTCACTCAGCATGGCCTTGGCAGAAGGCTGGGTGCTTGGGGTGGCTCCATGCTGCCCCTGTCCCTGGGCAGGGGACAGGACTGAGCAGGGGATGTGGCTCTGTCCCATCCAGCTGCCTGCAGGGATTGTGACAGAGTCCAGACCTGCTGGTGATGCTCAGGAGGAAATGATGAGGAGCAAGAGGTCCCTGAGGGAGAGAAGATGGGGGCTGAGGGTCCTGTTATGTGTAGCAGATATCATTCACGCCATTTCTAGTATGATATATGTGATATTGAATATCTGTTGGAGTATACATGTTTGTATTAGGAGTCCCCCCCCACACTCGAAGGCGAGACCTGGTGTATATTAGAAACCGATTTACAAGTAAAAGGATGTGGCTGGGGCAGGAGATGGGGATGGGCCGTGTGTGGAGAGACACGGGGACCCCAGGCGCTGATCACTGCAGGAACAACCTGAGATGGATATCATGGAAATCCTTGGACAGATACATGTGAATGCAGCCTTCCTGTAAACTTCATCAAGGGATTCAACAACTCCAGACACTGAATTCTTCTTCCTCACCAAGAAAGAAAATCCTATTAACCTATGGACTCTGAATGGAAGAAAAGACTGACTGCTGAAATCTTGGCCTCAGGCGGAATTTTCCCTATAAAAACCACTTGTGCCAGGATGGAGGTGTGTGGGCATAGAGGAAAACCTCTGCTGAGGCTGACCTCTCTGTGACACACCCAGAGCCGACCCCGGGCTCGGCTCTGTTCTTTCCTTGTGGCTGGCTAGATAGAATTTGATTGTAAAATAAATATTTTATGTTTTTCATTTTTAATTTGGCTGGACAAATTTTCATTTATAACAGTTCCTTGAGGATGCAGACATGTCTGAGAAGGAGGGCATCCTCAGCTTTCCTGGTGGGTCATTTCCTCCCTGCAGCACACAGCATTCTCAGGCTGTTTCAAACTAGCTGAACAGATGGCAGGGCACCCAAACCCCTTCCTTCAGCCACAGGCAGTGAGATCCAGAGGGTCTCCAGGGCAAAAATCCACTGTGCACTCCTCTCTTGGCTGGCAACCAGCTGTCTCCAGCTCCCTGCCACTCCACATCTGGAAGGGAAGCACCAGGAAGGGCCACACTGGGCACTTCCCCTCCGCACATCTGGGAATTGACAGCACTGCTTCATTGTGCTGGGGCAGGGAGGATTTTGCTGCTCTTATTATTCCAAGCTGGCCCAGAGTCCAAGGGAAACAAAAGCTTTTTCCTTGCCAAAGGGAGCTCTGGCTGGAGGCAGCCACAGGAGACGAGGGCTGGGCTATTCCCTGGGCTCCTAACGCTGCATTTTGGTGTTTAAATTTAGCCCTAGACTGAAGCTGTGCAGACACGAGCCCTTCTGGAGAGCCAGCAGCCTGGCCAGCATCAACAGAAACTTTGTGTGTGCCCTTCCTTTGCTGTGAGCTCAGCCCCCAAGCCTGCAGCCCCCAGATGTGCTCCATGGGACAGATTCCTGACAGAAACACCCCAGAGAGCTCTGGAGAGCAGCATGGCTGGGCAAGGCAGCCTGGATGCAAGAACAGCTCTTCTGGCCATCCAAACTGCAGCAAGACAAAGGAAGATGCCTGCAAGTTTTTCTCTCCTCGTTAAGCAGATGACAAAGAGAACTTCCCAGCAGTGAGAGGTCAGATGTGGAGAGCTCTGGCCATGCCCTGTGTCACCTGCCTCTGTCTTGGGGCACAGAAAGTCCCTGTGACTTGTGGCCTCTGGTACTTTGGGATGCCAGTCCTGGCCTGGGAAGGGAGCCAAGCCCTCTCTTCATTTCATCACCAAGATCCATCACCCCCACCCCACTGCAGAGCACAGCAAACAGCCTCAGGGAAAAATGCTGAGCTCACAGCAGGTCCCCCTCTACATTTAGACCCCCAGATAGGAGAGGCACTGGGGTTTTACCTCCCAAATCCATAACTGGAAGGTTCCAGATGGAAGTTCTTGCTATGATGCTCCATCACACCACCTGGGAAGCTGGGAATGGTCCAGGACCTGCCAAAAGCTGTCACCCCCTGCAGCTGAGCTCTGTGGCCTCTGCCTGAGCTGGCCACTGGATCAGAATGGGCAAATGAGGAATCAGGAGAAATGCTGCTTATTTGCTGGAGCTCTGCAAACAATTCATGTGGCCTTGTCCTCTGGATGAACCTGGTTTGATAAGGATCCTATTCATATTCCAGTGATTCCTGGAGAACAGAAAGTTAAGTGCAAGTGAGCCATCCTGCTCTTGTCTGCCAGGGAAATGCATCTGCTGGCTCAGAGCCCTGGGAAAGAGAGGTGCTGCAAGCTTCTGAGGGTTTTCTGCACAAATCCTGTGTTGCAAGGAAAAAAAAACTTATGTATATGATGTATATGTATATGTATATGTATATGTATATGTATGTATATGTATATGTATATGTATATGTATATGTATATGTATATGTATATGTATATGTATATGTATATATTTTATATTTATATTTATATTTATATTTATATTTATATTTATATTTATATTTATATTTATATTTATATTTATATTTATATTTATATATAGAGAGAGAATAGATAGATATATATAGAGAATATATAGAGAAGGGTAGTGGGGAATCACTGGCTGAAGAGACAACCTGACATTCAAAGGGCACCAAAGGATGGGAATATCACACTAGATCTTTAGGATGAATGGCAAAAAAAATGGTGATTCTTTTACACACAGAGTAGTAGAATAATGAAAACAGCTGAACACCCAATTTCACAGCTTATTAAAATCCTGGGGAAGGTGATCCTCTCTCTGCACACAGCCCCCCTGGGGATGAATGGTGTCTCACTGCTCTTGGGAGGGCTCAAATGCTACAGGGATGCACAGAAAGCTTTAGACACAGTGGGAAACACAAAGGTACCTTTGGCTGGGGTGTTTCACCCTTCTTTTTTTCTAAATACTAATTCAAATTGGAAGAGAAATACATAACACTCGTGGAAATACCTGCTCCTCTCCAGGAAAAAGAACTGCAAGCCCACACAGCCATGCAAAAGCTGGGAAGAGCAGAAATGCTGACAGCTTTGTGCTGGAAATCTTCTCCCCATGACACAGACAACCTGTGTGTAAGGAGTGTAAGGAGAATTGAGTGTAAGGAGAATTACGTGGATTCCGTGAGTGGCTTTAGTGAAGCTCACTGAGGAAGAGGAGTGGGAGGAAGACACTGCTGCACAAGAGAACCATGACACAGACATAATCCAGTTTAGCTGGCCTGCTGAAGCTTGGAGTGGTCCTTAGGATCTGAATTCAGATCAGCTCGATCTGCATCGGCTCACTGTCTCCTACAATCCCCAGCTTCTCCTTTGCAAACACTTTTCCTTTTAGCCACTTTCATTCCCTCTTCTCCCTGACCACTCAGTGCTGCGAGAAACACTCACACCTGCAGATTGAAAAGGAATTCTGCTCCAAAAGAGCAGCTCTGGAAGAGTTGGGGGGGTTTGAGCTCCATGACCTGCAGAAACTGAGCCCACGGCTGTGTCAGCTCTGCAGTGCTACTGAGGGATATTTGGGAATGCTGTCACCAAATGTGGATGCTCAGGTGGAAGCCCCATCCAAGTTTCATTGGGATTTCTTTTCCCTGTAGAGACTGCACCAAGCCTGCCAGAGGTCAAGAAGTATTTGGACAATACTCAGGCACAGGGTGGGAGTTTTGGGCTGTCCTGTGCAGGGACAGGAGTTGGACTCCATGATCCTCCTCAGGATATTCTGTGATTCTGGATTTCCCCAGGATGGGCTGTGCTTGGAGAGGAACTTGATGGTTGAACCCCTCTGATAAACCCAAAAGGAGAATCAGCAAGCTGTAAGCAGAAACAAGAACAACTTGCAGTTTTTGTTGCCCCAAATCACGTCTTTGCTTTTGTTTTGCAGGGACCCCTGGTATTTTTTGCAGACTTATTTGACAGAAAAAGGAAAGCGTTGCTGAACTCAAGGAAAGTGCCAGCCCCTCTCACTTATCTGTGTTTATACAAATACACACAACACCTCGCTGGGTTTGTAACACCCTGCTAATTTCCAGGCAGGTCTTCATGGGAACAGCCCTCCTCTGGTTCCACAAGTGCCCGAGAACTTTCTAAACAACTCACAGAAACCAGGGAAAATGTAATTGAAATGAGCAAAGGCAATCAGCTGGGGTGGGGGGGGGGGGAAAAAATAAAATCACATGCACACTGAGCCACATGCCTCGAGCTCTTCCCGTGAGGCAGAAAGCCAACACTGGCCTCAACACTGAGTGTGTTCCATCCGTGGGGATGCTGCTTGGGAAGCTGGGAGGGCAGCCCAGCACTGCCTGCTGCCTCCAATCACACCGCTGGCAGCTCTCGTTGCCATGGCCCTCAGGTCTGAAACTTTGGAAATTAGGTAAAAGGTCTAAACGCGATTTTTTTTTCCTTTTTTTTTGCCTCCTCCCACTCTGCAGTGGTGCCCCTTGCCTAGCACAATCCCTCTTCCTGCTGCGCCCGAGGAGGAAAGCAGCGGGGATGAAGAATTAACTCTTGCGGTCCCAGGGGTTTTCCAGTCGGGAGCAGCCATGGGAGACAGGAATGGTGTCCCAGGGGAGGGGGAATGTGCCAGCAGATCGTGGTTCCCACCTGTCCTGGGGTGGTGAAACACCAAAGGGATTCATGAAGGGATTCATCCCATTCCTGGAGGGATTCATCCTCTCCTCCCCCAACAAGGGCGTGGATTTAAAGTGGGTTTCATGAAGGTGTAACAAGCATGGCAGATCCCAAAGGATGGGATTTTTTCCATTCCCTGGTTATATTTTGACATTTTTTAATGTAACTAGACCCAGGGAAATCCATCTCCTGCTATTCCAGAGGGTTTTTTCACTTCCTGGATAGAATTTGACGTTTTTAAGGGTGCTAGACCCAGAAAAATCCATCTCCTGCTATTCCAGAGGGTTTTTTCACTTCCTGGGTAGAATTTGACATTTTTAAGGGTGCTAGACCTGGAGAAATCCTCTCCTGCCATTCCAGAAGATTTTTTTCCATTCCCTGGGTAGAATTTGATGTTTTTAAGGGTGCTAGACCCGGAGAAATCCATCTCCTGCCATTCCAGAAGAGAGGTTACCATGCTGATACATGGATCCCCGAGTTTTCCCTCTATCCTGGCAAGGGGCTGGCTCTGCTTGGATTGGCACAGAGAGAGGTGATGCTGATCTGGCACTGTCCCCACCCACCAGGGACCCCTGCAGTGCCATTCCCACAGGAATTCCTGCCTGTGCCACTCCCTCTGTGCCACAAAAGATCTGTGCCAGTTTTGGGTGAGCAAAACTCTTATCAGTGTTGATATCTCTGTGAAACCTACAGGACTGGGAAAACTCACTCTTTATCCCTCATGGTTCTACTAAACCTTGGTTAAATTCATTCCTTCTCTTGGGAAGGAATCTCCACACATCTCCAGTGTTTCAAATCATGAAAGGGGAAAATCCTCCTGATGGCAAAGGTTTATATACCACCATTACAAGAGACAGAAGGGACTGAGGGCCTTATTTCAGTGTTTGTATAAAGCTGCAGTTTTGCTTCCCTACAGCTACACACAGTTTTATCTGCGTTGTTTTGATGTCTCCACAGTCTTAGATCCTTCCAGCCCTGCTCGGTCCTTGCTTTTGAGAGGCAGCACTCATAAATTCCATTTTGAATTTTTGGCCATTCCCTCACCCTCCTGCCCACCGGGGCCACTCCAGGTGTGCCTCGTGGGGTACAGGAGCACCTCCAGATCAGCAAGGTGGGCTGGGAGTGGTTTCAGGAGTTTCCCCATCTAAGCCCCTTTTATGTTGCTGCCAGGAGAGAGGTTGCTTTTCCAGGTGAGAGTGCAAGTGCCCCAAATTCCAGCTCCGGGAAGCTCTTGGCTGCTCAGCCAGGCATCCCCAGGCTTCGGGAGCGAGCCAGGCACCTCACTGGCTTGGGGCCAGCTCTTCAGGGCAGGGGAAGGGCCACAAAGGTGGCTTTGTCCTCCTGCCTGCTCGCTGCTTCACCCCAGCCCTGCAGTGACACCTCCGAGGTGGAGTCGTCTTTCCACAAAAATCCTCCAGCAGCGTTTCCCAGATGCTGCATCGGGATCGGGCTTGTCCCCCTCCTGCCTTTCCCCAGGAAAATTCCAGGCCAGGAGTGATCCAGGCAGGTTCTTGACCAGGTGTTTGCATTAATCCTTCTCAGATCCCTGTCTGTCTCCCTGGGACTCACCTCCCACCCGGGTGCTGTCAGGGTGAGGAGCTGTGAAAAGCACCACACACATCTTCTCTTTCGGAATCACAGAATCTTTCAGCTCTGTTTACCCAAGGAAGTTAAGGTGGATAAACTACAAGTGTCAAGTCCTTAAATCTGTAGGGAAAGGAATTATTCTCTAGCAGAATAGCTGGGGAAACCCCAAAGAGATGCTGGCCCAAACACACCTCAGGTCTGAGATGGGGTGAGAGGTCTCCAAACCAGGGCCTGGCCAGAGCAGAGCCAGCTCTCATTGCTGGTTTGAAGCTGGCCACCTGTCTGCTCACACATTTCTTGTTTTCTTTCCCTTGTGCCAGCAGGTGAACTGCTTGTTTCCCAGTGATGCCAGTGTCCAACACTGTTTTACCTCTCCTGAGAAACAGTGCCTTGCCCATCACCCAAAACCAGCCCAGCAGGCACAGGGCAGCACTGCTACAATCCCTCTTCATGAACAAATGGATCTCCATTTGGCACAGGAGCTACATTTAGGGACAGCAAAATATGACCACTTTTAGAATATCATCCTGTTCTTTATTCATACTCTCAACTCCCTGCTTAGAAAAAGCCCAACTGGAAACAAACAAAAAAATGCCCTTGGATATTAAGCACCTGCAGTTCCTATCAAACATAGCTGGGACCACAGAAAAGGAAAGTAGGGGTCATTTTGATGAGGAATTTGCTGCCTGAGTCTCGTCTGGCTGCTCCCAGCACAGCTGGGTGGTTTGGGCACAGTGAGCTGGGCTGGGGTGGAATGGAAGCTCAAGCCTGTCCCACCAGAACGGGCTCCCAGGGGAGCCCAGCTCCTGCCCATCCCCATCCCTGTCCCAGGAGAGCAGCAGGAGCCAAGCCAGGATCCACCAGGCTCATCCACTATGTGGCTGTTGGATCCCAGGCTTCTCTGGCACTCAGGGATAACAATAATTGCATTTTCCTGCAAACTCTTTTGGATCCCGATGCATTTGAGATGCTAAAAACGTGCATCCTGTGCCTCACTTCTGCTTCCAAATACAGAGCTGCTGTGCAGCACAGTGTTCTGCCTCACCACCTGCAACACAGCACCAGACCAAACAAAAATGTCAAAAAACAACCCCCAAAAAATCCAGACCTGAGGGGCAGAACCTTGCTGAGGCAACGGTGAGACTTATTTTTGGGATGGCAGTGGGTGTGCAAAATAATGCTCCTCCCAATCTGTGCCAGGAGAAAGAGCTGGGAAGGAAAAATTAAAGTTGGGAGGAGCAAAAATTAATGAGGTGTCTTCCCCTCCTCCCATTCTGTCTTGGGTTTGATGGTTGGAAAGGGCTCAGCAGATGCCAACAGCTGGAAATGCAGATCCATGCCAGGGAGCCATGAGCCCAGGACACCCAAATGAACCCAGGGATGGGGCAGAAACATGCAAGACAATAAACCCTGGGTGAGAGCAACCAAGTCAGGCTGCAGAAACCATCCAGGAATGTAATTTATTCCATGCTCCCACTGCTCCTGTTTGCTGCTGTGTTGAGGGGCACATCCACGGGTCTCTGGAGGAGCCACCTGGATCCCTGCAGATTTGGCAAGCTGGAAACAGCCAGCACAGGTACAGGGAAGAGCATGGCCAGGACAGAGGAATTTTTTTATTCAGTGAAGGGTGGAGGGAGGTGCAAAGCAAGGGGAAATCACTGATAAGTAGAGGGAGGATGGAGCTCTGACGGCAAAGGTCCCCTCAGGACTAAGAACCAGATCTCTAGAAGGGGAGAGAAAACAAAACAAAACAAACCCCAAAAAACCAACCAAACAAACAAAACCCAATAAAAAAAAACACAAAACAAAACAAAAAAAAAAAACACAAAAAAACACCCAGGTTTTTCTTACAGAGAGAAGTCACATGTTTCCTCATGACTGGAATATAATGAATGGCCCAAAGAAATATTCCAAACAAGCAACCCAAAACCCTCTCATTTGAGCATATTCCTTGCCTTCCAGCCTTCTCCTCTCCCCAGCATCCTTCTCACCCATGTCCCACATTGAGCTACCCATTAGTGGGCAACCAGAGCAGAGGGACAGGAGGCTCGAGCTGAGGATCCAGAGGAGATGCAATTCTAATTAACACAACTTTTCTTCCCAAGTCCTTCTGTGCAAAGTTCAGGGCTCTGGCAGGGGGGTCCCCCAGCACAGGGACAGCGGAACGAGTCCTGCCCGTTCCAGGGAGATGGGTCAGCAGTGCCCACGGGCACATCTGCTCCTGCTTGCTTTGCTTCCCATGGCACTGACATTCAAAACAAGCTGTTCCCAAGCCCACAGGAAGGGCTGGCACCTGCCCAGGGGTACCTGGCAGAGGGAGGCACAGCGTATCCCACGGGACGGGCGCACGGTGCCGAGAACACTTCCCAGAATTGCGGGATGCTTTGGCAGGGCTGGAGCTCTGCTCTTGCAGCCTGCTCCAGCAGAGTGCAGAAATACACACACACAGCTCCAGGTGCCCCTGGTTTTTTGGGTTCAGAAGAGGACTGTCCAACAACAAGTGACCCACACAACTAAAATCTCATCCAGCAGCAGCCAAGCTCCTCATCCTGCTGCTCCCAAAGACTCCTGAGCACACGGGATTATTTCAGCACCCCAAAATCCTCCCAAGCCCCAGTCTGGGAGCCCAGTTCAGGATTGCACCACTTTCCCCCAGCCCTAGATCTGGCCCAGATCTGAGAACACTTGATCTCCTCCCCGAGCGCTGCCAGCTGGGTGAAATACAGCTGCTGCTTCAATAGCGCTGGTGAAAAAAAGCCTGACATTATTCACAACAAAAAGACAAGCATTGCTGTGCTTGCTTTAGATTTCATGGGAGCAGTTCCCAGTGCTCCATGGGCAGGGGGAGACAAACAGGGGGGAGATGAGCAGGGGGAGCTGCTGCATCTCAAAGAGCTCTTTGGGCAAAGCTGCCACAAGCTCCAACCTAAAACATCCCGTTCACCTGCAAAAGCTGTGTGGTATCGCTGCCATCCCCCTACCCCGAGCTTTGCATAGAGATTCTTGCTTTGCTAAGGCCATCTCTTCCAGCAGAAGCTCCCATCTTACAAGTTCCACGACTTTCTCCTGCCCAAGATCACCAGCAAGCTGAGGGAGAACTTGCCAGCAGAGCCAGCCACAAGGAGAGGTGGAAAAGAGGGAGCCAGTTAATCAGACTGTATGTGTTACCTGTCTGGGTGGAAAATGGTCTGAAAATACCCTGTATTTCAGAGTAAGTGCATAGTTTTTGGTCATTCAGCCACCTGAAGCCTTGTTCTCCAACTCTGAGATTAAGCCTAGGTGTTTCCATAGGCTCCCATTTCCCTAAACAGAAATGGCAATGGCATCCAGACAGGAGAGCCCTGGGCACAGCTATTCCCACCTCAAACCTGGAGGATTGCTCACAATCCCCTAAAAACAAAACCACCTGAAGCTTATTATTTCCCTTTTAAGCTTCTTAGTCTGAAGTTCATCAGAAAATTATAATTTAGCATTTAAATCAGCCACTATGTAGTGACTTCAGAACGATGCCAAAGGATCATTTGAGGGCTGAAGTGGTGCCTTAACTGAAATGATCTTTTCCTGTTTGCATCAAATCCAGAGTCCAGACACTCTGACAGAACCTTTTAACACATTAAGCAACTTTTCACACCACTTTAAATATAATTGTACTTACGAACCAACCACAGATTAGTTTATAATGCTAAAAACAGTATTTGAGCAGAGTAGAAAAGGCATCCGTAAATAAACAAGATATTTACAGGTGATAAAAGATTAGAGTGAAAAGGAAGGCAACCATCCTGAAGAGTGCAATGAATGACATGGAGAAGCACTGGGCAGATTGGGGTTTGTGGTTGAAAGAAATGGTCCCAGTTACCTGCTGGCCACCACACTTAACAGAATCCAGCTCAGTAGGGCAGGAGGCTCCGACCCCCTTGTTTCCCAGTGTTTTAGGCATTTTGGCCAGGTCCTGGCTCAGGACAGAGGGAGATGGGCAATTCAGCAGCTGCTCAGCATCTCCATAAGATGGGTGGGTTGGAGGCACACAGCTCTGTGATGAGAAATAACAGCCTAACCCTGGGTCTGATTAATATTTCTCATTTTAACAACATGTTTGGCACTGGGAGAAGCTGCTAGCAAAAACTGTGGAGTCTGGTGCCTCACCCACCCACAGGACATGAAAACAAGACTGCTGTCAGCTTCAAACCTGCCTGGAGGGTGAGGACCTTTCCTTCTGAACCCTCATGCCCAGCCAAATGGGGTCCTGAAGGTCACCAGTCCCAGCTGCAGGGGGGGTTAGGGCAGCAGGCTGAGGTGGCTGGGGAGCCACCAAACACCCTGCCAAGCACCCACTGCTGCCCTGCACCCTGCCAGGATGGTGCCAACAGGACCCCTGGGTGCTGGATCTCCAGATCTTTTGTTATCATATTGCACTGCAGGGCTTATATTTGTGAATTTGGAGAATGGATTACTTAGAATATTAACTATTATTTCCCAAGGAGGAGGTAGGCTTCTTGCTTTGTTGTTTCCTCTTGTAGCATCAAAAAAAAGATCTTTGGTGGGACAGGAACCACGTCCTACAGATGGGACACTGGGAGGGCAGCCAGTGCTGGGACAGGTGAGAAGTTTCTTGCCACCAATGTGGTCTCCCCCAGGCTGTGTTTTCCACGCTAATCTGCCATTGTTTTCTGAGGCTGGGTTTGTGGAAGCTTCCATTTCCATTTTCCTGCCTTACCAGCATTTCTGAGCGAGTGAAAGTGAAGCCAAGGAGGCAGAGAGTTCAGCAAAGAAGGGCAAGGAGAGGAAGGTCCGGAGGTGAGCTGTGCACGCCTGGGCCACCCCTCCTTCAAAGGGTTTGCTGGGAGGAGACCTGGGCACAGCCTGTTGACAAAGGAGCTCCCGAACAAACAAGCTGGCTCCACCTGGGGCAAGGGATTAGAAAGCTCGGCACAGCCCTCGGATTCCTCTCAGCAAACCGACTGTGGCTGGAGGCAGGGATTAAACCCTGTGCTGAGGAATGTGGCTCCTTCCCGCTGCGGAGTCCAAGTTGGCACCGCATCCCCACTCAAGACTCGGCTTACATAATGCAGCTTATGAAAGCAAAATAGCACGGCCATGCCAGCCTGTGGGCAGCCCAGGATGGGAGGAAGGAAAGGGAAAGAAAGACGTTTTTTGGCTGAGGTGAAGCCTCGCTGCCTGCCCCCCCACGCAGCGCTACCCCAACCCCAAGCTGTGTCACTGGGGAAGGAGAGGAAGGCAGCAGTGAGGGAGAAGGGCCAGTCCTCCTCCAAAGCTGTGAAGAGGTCCTGGTGCTCAGTCTGGAGTCACAGAATGTGGATTTGCCTCCCCAGTTTGCCTCTCTGACCCTGGGTTTCTCCTCAGTCAGGCAAGTTCACTTTGAGGTCAACCACTGCAGGTTTTGGGGGGCTAATGTGCAAGAAGCACCCCAACTCCAGATTCCATTCCTTCTGAACACAGACACCTCCAGAGGCAGCTGGGACGTGCTCTGACCCACATCATCTCCCACTGGGAATGGAGCCCCTGGAGATGATGCTTCAGTGGGGAGAGCAGTAGGATTGTGGCTGCCCAGAACCCTCTCCTCATGTTCCCACCATCTTTAGTCATCCCTCAGTGACTGACATCCCCCAGTTCAACCTGCATGGCCTCAGGAAGAACTGATCCTACTGATGGGCTGGCCCCTTTGTCAGCAAGCAAAGAGTCAGGGTTCAATTTACATCCACACCAGAAACTGCAAATGGGTCATCAGTCCCAGCTGGAGAGCCTGGAGAACCACTCTGGGTGGAGGACCCACTCAGGAGCCAGCCTAGGTCTGCCTCTGCATCCAGCTGGCTGGGGAAGCCAGGCAGGCCTAAGGAGATCTTCCCTTTCAAGAGCTCCCACTTGTTCCCTGAGGAGCTGTCCTCAGTTAATCAGGAACTGAACAAGTGGGATGAGATCCTGGCTCAGCTGGAGCTGCATTATGGATGTGTGTGATGGCAGGAGTGCCCTCCCAGCTCTGCCAGCTTCTTCAAAGGGCTCACACAAGAAATTACCACATCTGACCGTTCTCCAGCATCCTTCTAGAGCATGCCCTGGCCTCCTTTGAGGGCACAGAGAACCTCCAGCCACTTCTCCTAACGTGGAAACCTCATCACTTTTATCAGCTGATGAACTGCATGTGCAGATCTCAGCCAGGCCCCACAGCAGAGGAGCTGCTGGAGCTCCAAAAGGCATTTCAAGAGAACAAAGCGGCTCTGATAACAGCAGCTTCAAGCCCAAACAGAGGCTCTTGCAGAGCAAATCACCCCCTGAACAGTCTGTGCCTGGGGCTATCCCCTCCCATCCTCTGTGGGCAGAAGGAGATGCAGGACACAGCACCAGCACCTCAGGAAGAGGGGAGAACACAGACTGGAAAAATAAAACCACTTTCACCCAGCAACTTCTCCCTCTGTGCCTCTCTTCTCCCCCAGGTAAGGGCATCCAAAAGACAGCTCAACAAATCCTGACCCAGCTAAAGCTGGCTGATTCCTCCTCCTCCTCCAGATGTGTTCAGCCAGAGGCTGTGCCAGCCTGTGAAGGGTGACCTACCAACAAAAGGTAATCAAAGAAGAACAAATAGCACTGGAAAACTCCCACAAAAGAGTAAGGGAAGTGGGATGGGGATACTGGAGCAGCATCAGGGCTCTCTAGGAGTGGGAAAGGGCAGGAGAAATCCAGACAACCACGCCTGATGCACCAGGCTCTGCAGAAAGGGAAAATCCCTTGTGTCCAGGCAATAACTGAGCTGGCACAGCCTGGCACAAAAAGATGCTTCAAGTGTGATCTTGATTAGCTCATGTGCTCCAGGCTGTGTTTGAAGGGAGCTGTGGCTAATCTTCTTTTGATTGCCTTAAAATCCAGCTGTGGGGAAAAGCCTGGCATGTGAGCAGATATATTAATGGGTTAGGGGCAGCCTTGTCTCCTAAGCTGGTGTTTGATTAAAAGGGAGCACAACCAACAAGCACTTCAAAAAGCTGCTGCTATTTTTGGCTGCTTCATTTGGAGCAGCTCCTGATGCTTGGATGTGCCCAGCAAACCCTTTGGGACTGATCCTTGCTATATCATTATTCACATCTTAAGGATGTGTGAGTACAGAGAAAAGAGATTCACTTCCTCCTGAGAGGCTCAGATCAAAAGTCAAAATGTTTTCTATGAATGCCTAAGACATAAATTCAGCTTCTGAGGGTTTCAATCTCAATTTGTAAGAGCCCCATGGCCTTAAGAGGAGGCCTCCCTACCCTACAGAGCTGGGAAATGGTGTTTGGGTAACTAAAAAGCAGATTCAGCAAGCAGGCTTTAGGCAAAAAAAGTCAGAAAACAATGTCTGGAGGGAATAAATTATTTTTACCCCCCTTCTAATTCATTATAATCTTTCTTTCCCCCCTATACTTTTAATAATGATCTGAAAAGCCATTTCCCAGCACAGTGTTGTTCTGACCTTGTTTTCAGCCGGGTAATTGTGCAGTGAGTGGATAAATGCTTTCTCAGCTGAGAACAAGAGGAACCATTAAGCATCAAGCTCCTGACCTAAATTTATGTTCAGGGCAGCTGGAGGAGCAAAGGGCTGATGCCTGCTCCCCTTACCAGCCTGAGGGACACCCTGTGGATGGCATCTTCCTCAGAGACACCCCAATGGCACAGGGAGATGCTGTTTGTCCCAAAGCAACCCAAGGAAGGTGTCCCTGCCCATGGCAGGTGGTTGGAATGAGATATTTAAGGTCCCTTCCAAATCAAACCATTCTATGATTCTACAAACACAAGACCTGCTGCCCATCGGCTCCTGCCTTGCTGATGCTTAGTGGCCAGAACTGAGCTATGTCTCCTTTTCCCAATTGTTTTATTCCCCAGGAGGAAAGGGTCTCTGGAGGGAGATTCAGCTTCAATGATTCACGGTGTTTGGAAGCACAGGATCTTTAAGAAAAACAAACAGAAAACCAAACCATGTATTTTCCTTCCTTCTGTGCCAATGCTTGTCGAAAAGTTCCCTTACTTCAGGTGAAATCTGATTCTTTCCTCTGTAACATTTTCTTGGAATGCATAAGAAACAGCAGCTGCCTTGCCCCTGAGCCCAAATCAGAACAGAAGTTCAAGAATTCCAGGCTCCTGAGTTACCCCTAGGTTTGTTTTGGCTGCAGCACCCCAGCTCCCAAGTCCTTGTGGCCGTGTCGGGACAGGAGGAAAGGAAAGGTGTTCACCTTGCTTCTGTTCCTGTCACACCAAGCACAGGGACAGGGTAATTTTGGGATTGTGCTGAGGAAGGTGCTGCTTTCATTGTTCCCCAGGAGGGAGATGCAGGAAAACAGCTGGTCCACAAAAAACCTGATGGCAGGAATGCCCTCATCAGCCCAGCAGGATGCTCAGGCGCAGTTAATCCAGATTTAAAGGTAGGAATGGTTAAAGCATCCTCTCCTGATGCAGGCACCTCCTGGGGAGCTGGGGAGTGGCACCAAGGGCTAAAAAAAGGATCAAGGGAGCAAAGTGACACATTTCTACTGCCTGGGTTATTTCCCCAAATGACTGGGTTTATGCCAAAGGAGGATGAGCAGCATTTTCTCATTTCTCTCAGGGAGAATGGGAAAGGTTCTTCTTCCACAAAGCTCCCTTTTAAATTAAGTCTGCTGGAGTTTTGTTTTCCGTAGGATTTCTAAATCCTGTAGAACTTGTGAGGAGGAGGCTGGGAAATGCACAAACATCTCTAGCAACCCAATAACCCTCCCTATGGACACTCACAAGCCCAGGCCCTTTCCCATCCAAAAGAATCCCATTCAAGCCAGAGCTGAACTATCTCTCACCACAGAACCAACCACTGCTGACAAATTCCCATTTTCTGGAGAGCACACATGGATTGAAAGACCCCTGACCCCTCCAATAAAAAAAAAACCCACAAATGAAAAGCCACATCTACCCACTATCAGAATCAAAATCCTTTCAAATGGTGAAGGCAACACATGTACAAAAAGAGGCTGCAGAGGTCATATTGAAGGTTTTGTTCTTTTTTTCTTTTTTTATTACAAAAAAAAAATACCCAACAACAAACCTATTCAGAAGAAGTCCAAATGCAACGGAATATAACTGGCACCATCTAAGATACCCAAGTGTAAAATCCCAGAACGTCTGAGCCCCCCAGCAGCAGCTGGGAGTGCCAGGTCTGGCTGGGAGGGACAGGTGGCCTCTCCCTTCCCTTCTCCTAGCCCCCATCATCCTGGCTGGATGGCAGGCAGCCCGAGAGAGCCAGGACACAACAGTGGCATCAACGGTCTCTGTAAAACCATTCAGTTGGAAAAACTAAGAACATGATGAAAAAAAAAAATCTAAAACTTTTTTTTTTTTTTAATAACCTTTATCCAAAGCCCTGCTTTAGTGACATGCTGGCCCTGCTGGACAGGTGACACAGCCACAGCTCTGTCCAGAACGCTGTTGACCAGTCAACTCTTAGTTCAGGACACCTTCCTCCCACTGCAAGGGTGTCACGGCCACCTGAATTACAGTAACAAATGCTCCTGCAGGCTTCCTGCTCTGGGAACCCCCTCCTGCAAGCTCCACTCCATGCTGGAACAAATCTCACCCCAGTCTCCCTCCGAGCTCACCCTCAGTCCCACCTGCATCCGACTGCATCCTCAAGAGCTCTGCCTGCTCCGGCTGGATGAGGCGTTGGAACATCACCTCTTCAGAAAAGAAACACTTTCATATATAATTTTTTTTGCTGTTTTTATATTTAAATACAAAAATACTACTTCACTCTGTGTTATGAGCCAGAGATGGGTTGACTTCCAGTGACAGAACCAAGAGTTCTCCTCAATGCCAGAAGATTCACAGAAACCTCAGAGTGGCCGGAGAGCGACAATGTCCCTGTCATGTCCCCATACAGGCAGGAGCAAACACACAGCTCCCATCACCACAGCTCCCATCTTCCCTTCTCCACAGAGAGGCACCAACCTCAGCCAGCCATCAGTCTGCAGAGAACCAGCAGTGGAGCTGGCCCCCCAACTCTGGCTCTGTTTTAAGCTTTCTCCTCTCCTACAGGCTTTCTGTGTGTGCAGTCTGTCCCTGGAAGCCACTGGATCCCATCGGATGTACACATGAATTAGACAAAAAAAATAAAACAGTGGTTAAAAGTTCTCTACCACCCCGTCCTCCTCTCATCTTCTGAAGAGTCAACGACAAACAGACACGGATAAAACTAAACCTCCTCCCCACCTCAAGACAACAAGAGTTACTGAGACACGAAACATGTTATCTTGTACCCTCGGGATTACAGCTAGAAGGGAACTTTAGGGGCGCGGGGAGCGCGGGGGGAGGCGGCGGCAGCATCCGCGGGGCGCAGTCTGCTTAGTTCTTGTACTCGAAAGGCTCGTCCCCGGTTTCGTTGAGGAGACACGTGCGGACCAGGGCCTCTGTCACGGCGTAGGGGTCGCAGTTGGCGGAGGGCCGGCGGTCCTCGAAGTAGCCCTTCTTCTCGTGGCCCACGTTGCGCGGGATGCGGATGCTGGCGCCGCGGTTGGCCACGCCGGCCGAGAACTCGTTGATGTTGGAGGTCTCGTGGAAGCCCGTCAGGCGCCTGGCATTGTCCAGCCCCCCCTTGGGGTCGTAGGCACGGATGTGGTACTGGTGGCGCTTGCTCAGCTTCTCGATGGCCTCCTCGATGTGCCTGCAGAGGGAGGGAGGGAAGGACAGGGGTGGAACAGTGAGGGATGGGACGAGCTGAATGCCTCTGGGTTGTCGTGTCCAAGTGACAGTGAGATTAATGGCTGTCCCCGAGGCACTTTGTGATGATGCCTTCTGTCCCACGGCCCACTTGGCTGTTCATCCCAACACAGGGTTTCTCTCTGCTCCCGCTGCTGACCCAGAAAAAGGGTCCTCATGACCCCAAATCCCACAGGCTCCCTAGGAACTCCTATCTATGAGACACCACCAATTAAACTTCCCACTTCCACCTGCTCTCGGAGGGCAGAGCTCTCAACACTGGCATTTCTATTCATGAAGCTCACAGAGTCATGGGCTGTCCTGTTACCTCAGGGCAGCACTAAGATTAAGGCAAAAAAACACAACAGCCAGGATGGATTCCTCCACACAGCTCCAGTGACACAGGGTTCCTGAGTGCACTCAGCACAGCAGTCCCATGCAGGAACTCACAGTTTGCATTTTTAGCATGTTCATCTTTTAAGAAAACATGGCAGCCTTGCCCAGAAGAAGCAAATTATCTTTCTCTTTCATCACGACTATAAAAATATAATTTAAAAAGCCCTGTGCTGAGTTGGTTTGTTTGTTTGTTCCCAGCACTGGGAGGTCAGGAGCTGGATAGGCTGTTAGGGATAGCTGCATCCTGTAGTTCCAGCAGCACTGTACTGCTGGCTAAATTGCCCAGCAAGCATCAAGACAAGAATGTGTCATTATAAAAAAAAATACATACTAAGAAAAAAAGAAACCACAAAAACGAAACGACCATTAAAAAAACCCTATCCAGAAGACTCAGATGTCACGCCAAGCACCAAATTCCCGTGTCATCCAAAATCCTGCTGCCCAGTAAACAACCCAAACACTTACTTGAGACCTCCTTCTTCCCTCATGCTCTTGGTGCTGAAGTTGGTGTGGCAGCCAGCACCGTTCCAGTTCCCAGGGATGGGTTTGGGATCGAAGGACACCACGACCCCGAAGTCTTCGCACACCCGGTGCAGGATAAAGCGCGCGATCCACAGGTGATCCCCCATCTCAATCCCTTCGCATGGTCCCACCTGGAACTCCCACTGCAAGGAGGAGGCGTCAGGGGCTCAGTGGGGTGGAGCCAGGCACCTCCCACCCCCTGATGCTGGACACAGCTCAGAGCAGGCAGACACAGCTCCTGCTGCCTGGGGTTTTTCCACGCTACTCTCTCGCTCCATGAGGCGTCTCAGAATGATTTACCTGGGCTGGCATCACTTCTGCGTTGGTTCCTCCAATTTTCACGCCGGCATAAAGGCACGCTCGGTAGTGGGCCTCCACAATGTCCCTGCCATAGGCTTTGTCTGCCCCTACACCGCAGTAATAAGGACCTGCAACAGCACAGGGAAATATCAGCCTCCACAGGGAAAAACGCTGGCATCCAGTGAAGACCCAGCACACACAGAGAACTCTTCAAAAGCCCCAAGATGTATTTTTCATGGAAGAACTAGCAGGGTAGAACACTGATGGAGAGCAAATTCCCCCCCGAGTTTAAGTTTGCCCCTGAGTTTAAGTCCCCTGCAGACCAACAAGCCAAGCAGCAAAATTGGACATGGCCAGTCCCCACCTCAGCCTTTCTGTGACAAATTTAATCTCGTGGTTATTTTTTGCCAATATTCCACTTTCTACCGTCCACCTTCGGTTCTAGGAACACCTTGGATCCCTCAGCTCGCCTGAAGCTGTGGCACACAGATTTCAGTTCAAACACTCCTGACTTGGTCCAGGCTCCCAAAAGATTACCTTGGGGTCCAGGGAAGCCATTGGAAGGCCAGCCAAAGGGATGTCCATCTGTCCCCAGGAGAGTGTACTCCTGCTCCATTCCAAACCAGGGGTGCTGGTTGGACACCATGTCCATAATCCTCCTGCAGGTGTGCCGGAGATTTGACTCTGGAATGGAAAAGTGACACAAGGCTCACGAGTGATGCCACCTCCACTCCCCATTTCCACTTATTTTACAGTTTGAGTCCCAGCAGCATTGAGGAATCCCAAGCCCAGCCCTTTGTCCATCACCAGCACTTTGTTTGCCCTCTACTTTCAAGTTATTTCTGTGTCATGCTAAGGGCACAGACAGCATTGGGCAGGTCTCCCATTCCCCTTCCTGGGAATACCACCTCCACCAGGAGAAGTGAGAAGGTCCGTTCATTCACCTGCAGACTGACGGTTGTATTTGAAGACCTCACAGAGAACAAGTTTATTGGGGTCCTTGCGGAAAGGGTCCCGAAACATGGCAGCAGGTCGCAGGTACATGTCACTGTTGGAGCCTTCAGACTGGTAGGTGCTGGAGCCATCAAAATTCCACTCAGGGAGATCTGGAGCAAAGAGAGGAACCAGCCACAGTGACCCGGGGTCCCAGGATGGGCTCCCTGCTGCCCTCCAGTAAGACAGAGGTGAAGATGCTCATAGAGCCAGCTCAGCTGATTTAGTTCCAAGTGGGGGAAGCAAAAAAAATTTAAAAAAAAGAAAAACAAAACACAAAACAAGCAAAAAAATCACAAGAGTGCAAGTCCCCGGCCACCCTGGAAAATAACAAGTTGCTGGGCTGCTGGCCAAGCCTGAGTGAACAGAGTAGCACTGAGGACATTTCCTATGTCACAACAACTACAGGGATGAGCAAAGCATCCAGTCCTCTCGTCTGGGAGAGGGCAGACCATGAGCCATCTTCCAGCTGTGGGAGTGAGGGGAGCCATGCAGTACCCTCAATCACACTACAAGGCCTTAAGAAGGTGGGAAGGCAAATCACAGACAGATGGAATCTCCTATGGAAGGGGAGTGTGGCCCCTTGCCCACCCCTCCGTCCTGAGCACTGCCCTCCAGGTCAAAGCCCAGAACTCCACCCGGGCAATGTTATCTCCTCCAAATCCCAGGGGGAAAGAGGGAGGAGGGGAAGCACAAAGATTTTAAAGGAGCTGTGCCAACCACTCCCTCAGAGGGAAAAGGGGAAAGGAGAGAGAGGAAAAGAAAAAAAAAAAAACGAAAAGAAAAACGATAATTCTGCTCAGTCACACACAGTATTTTCATTTCATAACTGTCTCCAGCCAGCTCCATGGCAACCTGGGGAAAATCCTAATGCTATTATTGTGTAAGCTGGGACTGTTTGTTCTGAGGGACACAAGCTCTTAATTACACCGGATAGCTCCATTCTTTCCCCTGCACTTTCTTCTGCCAAACTACTTCCGGCCAAATCCAGTACTCAGGAGTCAATGGGCAGCCAAGCCCCTGCCAACAGCCCCCAGACCCTGCCAACAGCCCCTCCACGGCGGGGACAGCACCAAGGACAGGCTCCCAGCCCCAGGCATCTCCCTGAAACTCCACATCTGGAGAGCTGGGAACGTTCTCCTGCGGTATCTGGGCAAAGAGGTAACTGGAAGGGCGCGAGGAGGAATGTCTTCCCTAAAAACCATCCTTCTGCCACGGGAAGAGAGAAATGGCATCCTTCCTCCACCCAGCGAGGGGCTACGAGCGCTGCACCTGCCCTCTCACCTTCCAGGCTCTTGGGCTCGTGGTCCAGCGTGCGGGTTTTGCAGCGGAGGTGCTCCCCCGTGCCGTCGATCCAGATGTACATGGCCTGGACCTTCTCCCCCTGCGGCAGCTTCATGTACATGTGCTTGATGGCTTTGCTCAGGTGGGAGCTCGCTGAGGTGGCCATGGCTGCAGTCCTGATGAGGGGGCTTCTGCAGGGGGGAATCACAAACAGCCCCAACTGTGAGCCCTTTCTTGCATGCCCACATTTTTCAGCCCCCCTTCCCCACCCAAGGCCAGGGAGGAGCATGGGACAGCTTGGCCGCAGGGCTGGCTGCCATCTCCAGTGGTTCCCTGTCATTCCTTAGGGAGAACACAGCAGCTCAGGCTAGCCCTGCTCCAGAAAACCTTCATTAATACCCAAACTCCTGCTAACAAACCAGAGCAACAGACTTCTAAAGGGCTCCTTAGCCCCACATGAACTTTTCACCTCCACACTCCGCTCAAGAGCAAAGCTAATGCAAGGAAAGCTTAGCTGGGGCTTTCTTAATAAATCTGCATCATCGAGGAGGGCTTTTCTGCCCTTCTCAGCCCAGCTGAGGTTATCCAAGCCCGGTCCCAGGGCAGCAGGAAAAGCAACAGGCAGCACATGCGAGCCCTGAGCACCCCAGGCAGCAATGGGGAGGTGGGATGGGCTGGAGTGGCTCTAGAACCAGTGGGTGGGAGCTGCAGCATCCCCAGAGCCCTGCGAGCCAGGCTCCCAACGCCAGCCAGCCCACTCGTGTCCGACCCACAGCACCGGGTGTTTTCCAGGAGGCCTGGAAATGCCAAGAGTTTGGAAATGCGGACTGACTCGGCAAGTCTCTCCAACATGCCGTTGTCCTGCGGGGGTGCTCGGGATGAGCCGTCCCCAGCCCACCCCGCCGCGGCTCCCACTGCCCCGCTGCCCTGCCAGAAGCATCTCCCACGCGTGCAGCTGAGGAGCCTCGTGGGGTTAAAAAAAAAAAAAAAACACAAAAACTGCAAAGGGAATGTTTTCAACAGAAAACTCAAGCTGCCACTTCCTCCACCCGCCCACCCCCTTCCCCCAGAGGCGGAATTTTCCCTTGGAAGATCTGCCCGCCGGGCATCCCGGGGCTGCCTCCGCGGCCCTGCCGTCGGCGGGGGGCTGCGGCGAGTGTTGGGCAGCGGCAGCCCCGTGTCCCCCCGGGCCGGTACCTGGGCTCGGCGGCGGCAGCGGCGGGCGCGGGGCTCCCACGCTCGGCTCCCGGGGCCGCGCCCGCCGCCCCTTTATGGCGGAGCAGCGCCGGCCCCGCCGCACCGATTGGGCAGCGGGCGGGACGGGAGGGACACGGGAAGGGGGGACAGGGCCACCACCGCGCCTCCCTCCACCTCCTCCTCCTCCTCCGCTCGCCCCGCCAAAGGGGCGCTCGGGTGGAAGGGGAGGCTGCGTGCGGAAAAGTGAGGGCAGAAAGCGGAGAGGTTGCGTGGGTTTGGGGTCTTTTTAACCATGCTCCCGCGACCGGAAAAACAACCCCTCGTCCCTTGGATCCAGGGCTCTCGGCAGCGTTTACATTAGCCTGCCTTGGCATAGCTCGCAGGGATGGAAACGGGGAGGCACCGCAGCTCCACCGAGCCCCGGGCACAGGCTTTGGCTTGGGAGGGAGACAAAAGCCTCGGTGCCCCCCTTCTCCAGCCTCCAGCACCTGGGTTTGCAGAGCCTCGCTGCAAGGATCGCTCACTGTCACCTCGAGGGGGGAGAAATCCCCCAGCCCCACCATGGGAGCACGCAGCAAACCGCAGGCAGTGCCCAGTATTTTTCCACAATGTCCGGGTCTCCACCCCGCCGGGTCGCTTGTCCCATCTCCTGCAGCTCGGTGCAAGTCCCAGCCCGGATCCAAGGGGCAGGAGAGCCATGCCAGCAGGAGCGGACAGAGCTGTCACCCCCGTGTGCACATGGCGAGGGCACACGCAGGTCCCAGGGCGAGCACACGCCACCCACATGCCTGCCGCGGAGCCACAGGATCCTGCCCGGCCCCGTGCCAGCCTCGGGGAGATGGCACCAAACCTGCCATTCCTCGAGATGCTGGAGCCTCCTGGCCATCACAGCCACCCTGCCACGGACACGGCCACTGTACAGCCAGAATCCAGAGGGAGAGTGGCCAAGGAGAGCCGGATCCTCGGGCGGGAGGAGGTGGAAGTGCTGGCCAAAACCAGGCTTTGATTTATCGCCCATCTCAAGGGCCAGATCCTCACTCTCCCTGCGGGGACAACTTGGCTCAATCCTCAACAGCACCTTGGAGCAGCCATCAGTGTGTGGCAATCGCCCGAGGCTGTCCAGAACAAGGTGAAATTCAGGTGCTTTTCTCCTGGAATTGCTTGGGCAAGGCAGAGCCACCGAGCATTGCAACAGCCTCCCCTCGGCACCACAGAAAGTGCCTCCTGCCAGCAGCCCAGCTCCTGCACCCTGTGCACAGAGAAATGGCTCCAACACACAAACAAACGTGTTGTTTCACCCACGGAAATGAGCTCAGGAACTCACGTTCAGCCCAAGTTCAGCTGTGGTCACCCAAATCTAACAGCTCAGCTGGAGTAAAAGGAAGCAGAGCAGGAGCTGGTGCCCAAAATAGCTCCCATAAAGGGGAGCTGTCAAACCACAGGCAACGTAAAGCAGTGTCCAGCTCTCTTCCCCAGAGGGTTTCTTTAATCTGAGAGCTCTGATAGCTCCAAATTCTTGGAATTACGGTTGCTACCTGTTAATTTCCCAGTAACTTTATCCACCTTTGGCTTCCAACACACCCAAATGTTTACAAGAGGAGGCCCCTGAGCAGTGAGGTGACCCCTGTGCCCTGCAAGTTTTGGAGCTGGGCAGCTCCAACCAACCCTGAAGGCAAGCAGGGAGCAAAGGCAAACCCAAAAAACCACGCCGGGGCAGCAAAGCCCAGCCTGGGAGAGACCGGCAGGGTGGGCAGGGCTGTGATGGCGGGTTTGGGAGGCTGGAGCTGCCAGCCCCGGGAGGGTTTGCTGGCTGGCTCATGGCCAAGCCCCTGTGCTCGCCCTGCACGAGTTTAGGAGCCCGCCGAGAAGCGGCAGCCGCGGACCCAGCGCCCTCTCCCGGGAAGCGTTCCGGGGCCTCCTCGCTGGGCTCACCCAGCTTGTTTACCGCCTGCCTTCCTTCCCCTCCTCCCCTTCCAGCCTGGCTTTTTTTTTTTTTTTTTAATATTTTTTTGGGGAAAGCCTGCTGGGGCTGTGCTTTGGCCCTGTGCGTGCTCCAGTGACCCGCGGTGTCGCCGACAAAATCCTCCTCGGGGGGAGCTGGGGAGGGCTCGGTGCCAACAGGTGACACCCAGGGGTGGACTGAAATCCGCCTTCAAAGGGCCACACACACAGCCAGAGGGCGAGACAATGTCCTCCCCTTGCAGGGGGCAAGTCCCAACTGGCACAGGTTTTTCCTTCTTCCTCCTGTTAATTCGTGGGAACACCTTTATTGGCCTTTATTGGGCTGGCCCAGCGCTTCCCGCTGGCACAGTTTGATATCCTGACAGAAGTGCCAAGGTTGGGAAGTGGCTGCTGAGTTAGGAGGGTTGGGCACTCCATGCCTGGACTTTGCAGCCCCCAGCTTCCAAGGCAGCTGGGCAAACCCTCAGGGACAGGGCACAGCCGTGTCCCTGTGCTCTCCAAGGAAGGTTTGGGGATCAGGATGAAAAGTTTCTCTCAGGTAGCATGAGATATGCCTCTCCTTTTCCAGCTCCAGCCAGCAGCCAGGCAGTAAAGGATTGAGGCTTCCCTCTGCACTGTGCCTTGCTGAGGCTGCTGTGACCCATCCCTTGTCCATGTGTCCCCCTTCATCCCTGTCTTCCATTTGGGAACACCTTAAAATGCAGAAATGTCACACCATTGTGGGGGTAGGAGGTGGATGGGAAGAGGAGGGTGGCAACTTGAGGGTTAAATAGACAGGATATGAAATTTCCCTGTGGTTCCCTGCCCTCGGGGACAGGTGGCTGATGCCTTTTGGGGACTTCCCCAGCACTGTGATCCTCACCACAGATCCTGGGATCTCAAGCCCAACAGATTGCAGCCCTTGAATGCTAAGCCCAGGTACCCATTGGTTTTTCACCAGCACTAAAGAAAAATACTGCAATAGAAAGGAATGTTGTTATTTTGGTTTTTTTTTCCCAACAGAGATGTCACACAGGGAGGAGGAATTGCCCATTCTGTTGTGATGGTTAGGTCCCAGGAGGAGGCTGGGCACACTCAAAATGCCCCAGCCTCCAGCAGTGGCACAGCTGGGAGGGAAGAAGGGTGGGCATAACAATATGGAATCACAGAATGTTTTGGTTTGGTTTGCAAGGGACCTGAAGATCATTAAGTCCAACCCCCTGCAATGAGCAGGAACACCTTCAGCATCTCTCCTCTCCCCATGCTCAAGAGTCAAGACACTCCTAAATTGAGCTAAATAAGGTGGTTGTAGTCAGGTGGGGTTGGTCTCTTTCTCCACTGACAGAACCAGAGGACACAGTCTCAAGCTGCACCAAGGGAAATACAGGTTGGATATTAGGAAGTTTTTTACAGAAAGAGTGATAAAGTTCTGGAATGGGGAGGTGGAGGAGTCACCATCCCTGGATGTGTTTAAAGACAGACTGGATGTGGCCAGGGTTTAGTTGAGGTGCTGGGGCTGGGTTGGACTTGATGATCTTGACGGTCCCTTCCAACCCAGTGAATTCTGTGAATTCTGTGACTTTCAGATGCATCCAGGGAAGTGCTTTGGGCTGGGAGGTGCTGCACGAGGATCTGATCTGCACCCAAGTGACCTCAGCCACGGGCTGCCTGTCCTGGCATCACCTCCATCCCTGCCCACCCTGGGCACAGCTGCCTCTGCTTGGACCCATGACAGTGGCTCCTGGTGGCCTCCCGAGGTGCTCCCAGGCTGGGACGCCTGGAGATGCGGCGCGTTTCACCCAGACTAGCAACAGCAGGGCTGGAGAAACCAACCTAACACCCGAGCAAGCGCTTAGCTCGGAAGTGAGCGAGCACGGGGAGCTCCCCCTGGGGTGTGGTGGATGAGTGCCCTGGGGAGACTGACCTTGTGCAAGCAGCGGTGGCCGAGCGGTCTCCCCCGGAGCGCTGCAGGAGGCTGACGAAACCCCCCAGGGCAGGCAGGCAGCAGCTGCTGGCCCTGGCTGTGAGCAAACATTGCACGCTCCGCAGCAGGCCCATGCTCCCTTTGAAGATGATGCCAGGGTCAAGGGTGGCCGCGGGCTGGTGGCCAGAGGGCTTTCAGCCTTTCCAGAGTAGATCACCTGGGCTGCACTAAAGGGCAGTTTAGGAAAGCAAATGAATCAGTGCAAAATTGCAGAGGCACGCGCAGAGTGAAAAAAAACCCTCCCTCCCCATTCAGCTCCCTGGACCACGCACAGAGGGAAGAGGGAGCTTAGGGCAGGGCCCCCAGGACAGCCCAGGCGTTGCCACCTCCCTGCCCACCCCTTTCTGAGCCGCCTGTCCCCATGCCCACGGGGCTTGGCACCCCTCCCAGGAGCCCATGGCACTGCTCCGTGCCCTAGCAGCCCCTTGCCCAGATCCAGGGGCACTCCCGGCAGGCAGCCCCTACCTGCTGTGCTCTGCAGAGCTTGCCCGGGGCCCGAGCGCCTTCCCCCAGCACGTGCTCGCCTTCAACAGCAGCCCGGGGGGAAGCTGGAAGATGAGAACATCAGGGGCAGGCGGGATTTGAGACCCAGGAATTGCTTGGCTCAGTTCGTTCTGTACAAGGGTGGAGAATATCCCAGGGAGTGCTCAGCACATGCCTTTCCCTGCAGTTGGAAATCGGTCGCACTGTGCATTGGCAGGGTTGTTTTTGTTGGGATTCTTTCCCCCCCTACTCCCGAGTTTTCTTTTTTTATTGTTCACACTGTTAAAAGCACTCCCAGCTAGGTTGGGGCTGTGCTAGCTGTGGCTGGCACAGTTAATTTCAGCCTAACACGCTTCACATCTCTGCAAGTGAGAGTGCAGAAATCCTCAAAGTGCTGCCTAAGTGGATGAAGTGGTGAATCCAGGCCTGACATTGTAAATTATAAAAGAAAAAAGTTTATAAATAAATAAATTAATATTAATGAATTATAAAATAATTATTAAAATAATTATTAAGTGTATAAATTATTAATTATAAATTATAACAGCAAAGTGCTGCCCTTGTGGCCGAATCAGGTCCCTGTCCTGCCACAACACATACTTAACCCAAGCTGTTAAAGTCAACAGCCCCAGAGGCTGGGGTACGGTTACACCAATGGTTCTGCTTCAGCTGGAGGGGAGACAAGTGAAGGCAGAGCCTGCCACGGGGGCTGTCAGGTGTAAGGCACAGTTGCAAACGAGGCAACCACAGACAGATGACAACAGGCTGAAAAATACTCCCCAGGGAAACACCATGGTGTGCTTGCTGAGCAAACAGATCTTATGCACTCAGGAGACTGAACATGGAAATCACATGTGAAAAACCATTTTAGTATGTTCAAGAAAGGAATTCATATTTAAGGCTGAGCTGGAATTCCTCAGCCTTGGGCAACTCCAGTTTTAAGGCACTGTGGGCCTAATGCCCTATAAACTATTTATATGAAAATAGCATGAGGGTGTATAGCGGGAAAAATCCCAAATCTTCCCCAAAAAGCTCATGGTGGGGATATAATACTTACACCAGAGGGGAGAGCAGGTTTGTGCACTGAGGCTGGAGTTCCCCAGATTTCTGGCTCTCCAAACCATCACCCAGAGCCAGAAGCAATGCTGAGATGTTCGGGGTGTGTGGAAACAACCCCCACCCTCCTGATGGCACCAAAAGGGACAGGCTGGGCTGCTGGGAGGGCTGTGAGTGGCCAGTGACCCCAGGCTGACATTGTGTTTGGGCAGCCTTGGACTTTGCCACGGAGGGGAGCAGTGCCAGCTGGTGTTGGGCAAGGAGAAAAACCCCAGCCCATCCCCTCTGGGAACATGAGGCTCTGCCCCTTGTCACCTCAGGGCTGCCAGGGGAGGGCTGCTCCCCACGTCAGGGACAGGGGACGGGGGTGATTCAGGCTGGGGCAGGGGGCAGCAAAGCCTTCCTGACCTGTTTGGTGTTGCAACCCTGCCCTTATCTTCTTATGGAGCCCAGCCACTGCGAGCTTCCTTCTAAATCTGGGCTGTGCTCATGTGTCCGCTTCTTTTTTTCAAACCTTTTTGGGTTTTTTTGTTCTAAACAGCCACCCAGCTCACGTGAGCTCCTCATGTGAGGAGACCATGTGCCCTGGGAAGCTGCAGCCAGGAGAGGAGAGCTCTACCCTGCCAGACCTCTTGGGGTCTCTTCTTGGGGAGAAACTCCATGGAAATGGCCCTGTTCCTCCCACAGCGACCATGTTGGCCAATTCCCGCTCACAACCTTATTTTTTTTCCTGGCAGAAGCCATCACAGTACCACTGAGGCCAGTTCAGAGCTGGATGAGCACCCAAGGAGCCACCCCAGCCTCAGGGTCCTACTGGGCATCTGCTCAATTGCCAAGTGGAAAATGTGATTTTTTTTATTTATTTTTTTTTTAAATTTTGATCTTTCTCTGAGGATTTTGGACTCTTTTAGGTGTGAGACAGCCACCACTGCAATTCATTCCTAACCCATACCCCCCCCTCATCTCTAGGGCTCAGCAGCAGAAATCTGTATGGATCCCTGGTGGGAGCTGCTCCTCCCCAGGGTGATCCATAACTCCTTCCCACAGCTCTGCCTGGCACCACTGGGGCGAGCAGGTGTTTTGTGGCTCACAGCTGCCCCTTCCCCACAGCAGTTTGGGTTTTGGCACAGTGACCGGGCCAGCAGCAGCCCCACAATCCCTTCGGAGCTGTCCCTGTTCTCACTGGCGCTTGCCAAGATGCAGAATCCTGCTGCTGCTGGGAACAGCTTCGCATTCCTGATGCGACAGCGCCACCCCGTGAGGTGGCCTCGCTCCTGGGGACACCGTGGGACACTGTCCTGCCCCCAGGTCTGGCACCACGGCGTTACAAAGAGCAGGATCATTAAATACCCACCTGGGGAGCAGATTCCTCCTCCTGCCAGGGGAACAGGTCACTCCTGCAGCAGGACGGTTCCTTCTTCTTCTCCTCCTTCTCCTCTTCCAGCTGGAGGGTCTCCAAAATCAGGTCTCAGCCCTAGATCTGATGAGGAAAGACAGCTGATAAGAAATGTGGGCCTGGTCTGTTTGGGGCAGACACAGTGGGCTGTCCTGTGAAATTCGCATCCCGAGCTGAGCAGACCACACCCAGTGACAGCGACCACGCCCAGAGCTGAGGTGCCACCAGGAACCTGCTTTGAAGGCAAGAAGTTTGCCCCAGCAGGGACAGGGGAAGGGTTTCATTTCAGGACTGCCCGAGTGCAGGGCTGGTGATTTAAAAAGTGACATTTCACAGCATCACAGGATGGGTGAGGTCAGAAGGGACCACCTGGTCCAACATCTCAGCTCAAGCAGGGTCCTCTGAGCTCAGCACTGAGGATTGTGCCCAGATGGTTGACGAATATCTCTACTAAGGGAAGCTCCACAACCTCTCAGGGCAGCCTGTTCCAGTGCTCAGTGACGGTCACAGTACAGAAGTTTTGCCTCATGTCCAGGTGGGAATTCCTCCGTTCCAATTTCTGCTCATACCATCGCTCGGCACCACCAAGAAGAGCCTGGCTCCCACCCTCTGGAAGCCTGTTCCATCCCTGTTCAGGCACATACAGCCACTGCTCAGATCCTCTCTCAGTATTCTCCTCTGCAGGATAAGCAGGCCTGGAGGGAGCTGCCCTGAGAGCCCTGCAGCCCCCCAGGAGTCACCCCAACAAGCGCATCACAATCGGGGTGGCAATTCGGAACACAGCACTGGAACACTGCACCATCATGATGACTGCTGGCAAGTTACCCTTTGCTGGGGGCTTCAGCCCCTCTAAACACACTCCAAAAGGTGGAAAAAGGGGGAAAAAAGGAGCAGTATTAAGCTTTGAAATACAGGTCCTCCCTGTAACACGACCGTGCCTTGGGCATTTCCAGGGGCATCCACTCACCAGCAGGCTGATGCCAGCTCCACCTTCTTGCATCCAGATCTTTCAGACGTGAATAAAACTTCGCAGGGTGGTGGGAGGTGTTGGGCACTGACACTTGCACTGAGTCCTGGGTGTATAAGCTGTGTTATGCCCATTGTAAGGCAGAGGAGCTCAGCTTGTGCCCTGAAGCCATAGCACCTCCCTTCTTCTGCCCTACAGATGCCACCACATTTGTGCCCAGCCTCTGTGAACCACATACCTTTGCTGTTTGGGAGGCTGCCATTCAAACTTCCCAGCTCCTGCATGCTCCTGAACCTGGTGCTTTCCAAACAGCCTGTGGCACCCATCCCAAAACACATTTCACACAATGTCCCAGCTCCAAATCCTCCCACTGCACAAGGACAAGCTTGTACCACACATCCCCTAAAGCGGATTCCCCCCCAAAACTCCTCCTTTGGCTCACAGCTGGCAACACAAAGCCCAGGTAACTTTCTCTTCTTCCCCTGTAGCATCCATAGCCTCCACGGACATTGGGCTGCTGCTGCAAGATGATGTTTTTGTTGGCTTTTTCAACATCTTTCTGAACCTTCCTGTAAGTCCACTTTGCACCATAAAACCTGGAGCCTTTCAGAGCTCCCCTCAGGTGAACTTTTTGTGGCATTAGAGGCTGCAGGAAAACTGGGAGTACACCACATTCAGACTGGAAAATGAGAGAAACCTGAGGTTCTCAACTTGGAGATAGAGGTCTAAAAGGGAATTTGATGCCCTTCTGTGTAGTGGGAACTAACCAGAACAGCTGGGCTCTGGGCTCCTCTGCCACCCTCCATCTCTTTCAGCTCTCCCTTTCTGTTTGGATCCAGGTTTTTGGGCAGACACCCCTTTACATCAGTGGCACGGGCCGGTGGTACCTGTGGCCAGGGCTGCCGAGCCACCTGGTGAAAACATGCCCCTTGTTAGAAGGGAGGAGTGGGAGGAAGAGGGAGGAAGGGCACAGGGCAGGGGAGGGAAGGAGCCGGCTTGTCACTGCCGAGGCCCCTCTCTGGCTCTTCTCTTCGTGCCGCTGGGCGATCATTTCAATGCCGGGCGTCATTTCGCTTTTAAGCCCTGGGCGGAGCGCAATCCATTTAAAGTCCTGCCGCAGTTTATGGGGTCTATATATAAACACCGAGAGCTGGAGCGAAGGAGACCATGTGTGGCGGCACAGAAGGACACAAACATCAGCCCCTTGTCCTGGATTCCTCCTGAATTCAACAGGAGCAAAGCCCTGTTGGTCACCGGGCTGGCTCAGCCCTCCCTCCCCACGCGTTCCCCGTTCCCCACAGCCGCTTGCAGCGCTCGGATCCCAAAACGAAAAGGAAACCCCACTCCTCTGGAAGCCCCCGGGGAGCTGCCATGCCTGGGCTGTGGGAAGGCGGGCGAGGAGAGGCAGGGGAAGGAAGCCCCGCAGGCAGCCGCGCAGCGCCGGGGCTGCCACGTTCGTTTTGGGGACACAAGCAGCGGCTGTAACTTGAGTATCCCCCTTGTGCCTCAGCACCATCATCGCCATAAAGCAACAGGGCGCCTTCCCCACCTCCTTCCCCTACAGCAGGGACCTGTTACTCACCCGAATGGGCAGGCAGGAGCCGGCTCCTTGCTCACAGCTAATCCTCTCCTTGGGCAACGCGGGATGCTGGAAAAACCCCGGCTGCCTGACTTCTGCAAATCCAGCCTGTGCCTCCACCTCGTCCTCTGCCAGAAGCTGCTGGGTCTCACTCGCTCGGGGGAAGCAGGTGAGTCATCGCGGCACGGAGGAAATCGGAGCCGCTTCTCCTCTGCGCCTGGGCTTCCTCTCTTTGCGCGGCTGTCGCTGCCTGCTGCCTGCCCAGTGGGTCGTGCCTCTGCTAAGGGTTAAGAAGGCGTTGCTCATCCCATTTTTAGGGGTGCAGCAAGTCCCGATGGGATGTGCAGGGATTTACTCCACCAGGCTGTTAATGCAGGCTTGCTAAGTACCTGCCTAGCAGGGTTTACCGAGAGGTCCAGGGGTGGAGAGCATCCTGGGGCGTGGAATCCGAGATGCCGATGTTTTGGGTTTGCTGCTGGGCAGGAATGCCCTGGGAAAACAGGCTGTGTGGTCTGTCTTACTGGCAACAACTCTGGATTGTGCTCACTTTGCCCCTCAAATGAGCGTTCTCAGTCCAGCCAGGTACTTCCTCAGCCTGTGTGTGAACTGCCACTGGAAAGAAAGCTGTGACTGCAGGAATACAGATTCTCATTTCATTAAAATAAGCAATTCACCAAATCGTTTCCTGAGTATATTGCTGCTGCTTCTCCAGTCGGGTTGAAACTCAAAGCTGGAGGACGTTGAGGGCAAGCCCCAAACTCAGGCAAGAAAAGATGGGCATTTGCAAGGAGAGAGCTGAACAAACTGTCCCTGACAGGAGCGAGTTATCCTTGCAAACACCCCGTGTGCATCCCACAGCCTGTCTGAAACTCCCAGTTCAGGGTGATTTGCTAGTCTCCCTCCAGCAGCCTCTTTCAGGGTGGGACCTGGAAAGTTTCCTTGGGATCTGGCAGGCAACCCCTGATGCCATCGGTGCTCTGTGTCCCACAGCAGAGCTCCTGAACTGGCAGAGTGCTGAGCAGTGGCTGCTGGAGAGGTGCATCAGTGGGAGCCAGGGCATATGGCACTTCTGTGCCTTCATCCAAGGAATTCCAGGTGGGCACGGGATGCTCCACAGCCCTCTCCCAGCCAGCCACAGGCCACCTGCCTGGCAGGACACTGGCAAAGAACTGGGGGCACAGGTGAGATCCCAGAGAAAGCTTTGGAAGGTGAGCCAGCAGCAGAGCTGGGAAGGAGATGTGTCGCCCTGATTCTAAAGATTTTCTAAAGCCTTCTGAGTTCACATTCTTGTGAAGAACTTTCTGCAAACAACCTATTGTTTTGCATTCCTTCATAGAGGCAGAGAAATTTGATGTACTGGTAGTTTGTCTAGTGCCATTGGAGAGGTTGCACGTTCAGCCTCCAATCCACTGTCACCTTTGGAAAAGTATAAATGTTGGAGTCAGAAATAAAACTTCCTCTTTTTTACCTTTGCAATAGCAGCGGCTCATGTTGTGCTGTATAGTGACAGAGATGCACAACCGTGGCTTTTCTCTGCTCTCTTCCCTCGGTTCATCCAGGTGATGTTTCCTTCTGCTTCATCCACCCTCAGGGCTTTCAGGGGCCCCTCCCAACTCCCATGGTGATACTTATCTCTTCGAGCCAGGTCTCATAAGCTCTCAGAGAAAAGTACCACACCTGAGATAGCTCAGCTACCTCAGACAGCATAAAAGTAGCAGAATGGCTTCTGTGACAGTGTTGGAAACACTTAAGTTTTAAATAAAGGCAAAATAACTGAGAAAAACGGAGCCAGGGCAAGAGGTTCTTGCTCCTGCTAAAATACCTCACAAAAGCGATTACTTCTTTTGTTTTCTTATTTTTTTCTAGTGAATTGCTTAGGTGGGACTTTTTGGCTTCTGTACAACTGGCTATCCTTAAGTTTGAGGTGAAGTCCTCAAAGTCTGATAAGGTGTCTTTTAACCAAATTGAGGAGAGAAACTTCTGGGCTTTTTTTCCTTTTTATGGAGACAAAGGGTAATTTGTTCACTCCATCAACAAGGGGCACATTCCTTCACCATCCCTGGTCTGATCTGTAGGGGAAGGACTGATCGACTTCTGGCTCCTCACTGAAAGGCTCTTGGGTCTGGACAAGTCAGAGGGAGCTGTTCTTGTCCCTGGTGCACAGGCTGAGAGCCATTCACCTGTGGGAAGGCTCCAGTGCCGTCACCTTCTGCACCACCATCCGTGGTAAGAGACATGGGAGCTGGGATGAGCACTGCCCTGCAAGAGAGGGGGTCTTTCCTGGCTGTTCCCAGGGGGATGGGATGCCATCCCCTGCCTGGGGAACAGCCTGCACAGAGCCATCTCCCCGTTGTAATTCCCTGCATCCGTCTCAGGATCTCTTCCAAAAGCCAGGCACGTCCAGTCCATCAGCAGCAGGGGGGAGATCCTAAGCAAGATGCAGGAGCAGGTCCTTTTTATGATTCAGAGTTACTGGCTCCCTAAATTCTTCGTGCACTGCAAGATGGGAATGGAGGAAGAGGAATCGTGCTGGCCTTTGCTCCAGGAATATCAGGAACGTTTATCACAGGCTGGCTGGCAGGAGCCCCCAGGCCTGTCAGAGCCCCTCCCCACGATGCACATCAAAAGGAGCCAGGGCATGTCAGGGCCCTACTGCAGCCAGAAGGCCAAAGCAGAGATCTGGGCTTTGGTCAAGGAGGGGAGAGACACCCAAGAATTGAAAATGGCCACTTTTCAGGTGAAAGCAGAGAAGCAGCCAGGGCCAGCTGGGAGCAGGGAGGAATTGTGTCTGGATAAGGATGCTTTGGGATCAATTCCCAGTAGTCACAGCATACTGCCTTTGGAGGCAGAGGAGGAGCAACATATCCTGGAAGACCTCAGATCTAGATCTAGATCTAGAAAGCCTCTGTAAGGAGAAAATACTCTCTGACCTGCCTCCCTGTGCATCCCTTGCCTGGCTGCCATCCCTGAAAAATCCAGTCAAGACCTTGGATTTCCTTCCCTGGGCCCTGAGTGCTGAGGCCTGTGCAGGAAGACCCTTCAGAGATTCCCTACAGCACCAGAACTGGCCCATGGAGACTCATCTTTTGGACCTGTGGCATGACCTGGAGGAGTTTCTGCCTGTGGTGCTGGACTGCAACAGAGAAAACGGCTTCTTCCTGCACCATTTGATTGGTGAAAAGATCTGCAAGACCTGCCTGGAGGACAACAACATTGAAAAGCTTCCCTTGGAGAACAGGACTCTTGTGAGTTTTTGGAACCATCTGATATGTGGAGAATTCTCCCCCTGGATATTCAGAGCCCAGAAGGAGATTTGCAAGGTACACAGGGGTGCTGGCAGAGGTCAAGCTGGGGGGTACAGCTAGCATTGGCACCCCTGTGGTGGTGTGAGGGCTGTGGGGTTGTTTAAGAAGTGAAGTATTTGGGAAATGAAGAGGAGAAGGGATTAGGAAGGGAACAGCTTGCAGTCACCTTGCAGTGGACCAGGCCAGTGGAGAGGAGCTTCCCCACTGGTTTGCTGGGCATCTGAGCAGTCACTGAACATGTCTGGTGACCCTGGCTAGGTGCACATTCCAGGGGCTGGGGATGACAGGGCAGTGGCCATCCTTTTGCACCCATCACTGGTTCCAGCACAACCCCAGTAAAACCCATTTAGAGTCCCAGCCCTTCTGGGCAGCCCAGTGGACCAAGATGGATGTGCAGGTGTGTCCTGGGCATGTCAGCACATTGTGAGCCACCAGTGACACCAGCACGGTGACCCTGCCTGAGGACAATCCTCCTTTGCTCCTCCCCAGGTGCTCTGTGGCCTCTATGAGGAATTTCTGCCCTCTGATGACAAGACATTCCTGCAGTTTATGGTAAGGGGAATGCACAGGGGCATCCTTGGGGGGTGTGCAGGCTCCAGTGGGGATGTGAAAGGTTGGAGAGGGAGTGAGGAGAAGCCCAGAATTAGCTGCAGTGGTCTGGTATCCCACGATATCCCCAGTCAGTGCTGCCACAGGGTGACACAGCAGATCCTACCCTGCTCCAGCTGCCTGGAGCAATGATCCTTAACTCTTCCAGCACAGCATCCCATTCAGCTGGCAGCACTGCAGGCACAACCTGCAAGAGCTCCCCTGGGACAAGCTGTGACCCTGCCTAAAAGCTGGGAGAAACATAATTGCAGGCTTTTATGGTAGGCACGGGTGAGCCCAGCACTTCTGGGAATTTATCTCCCTTTTTTTGCCTTGCCCACACTATTAATGTGTAATTATAACTGCTATTAATGTGATTCATGTGCATGACACACATGGGATGACCCTGCCCCAGCACCAGTGCTTAGCCAGCACAGGGAGGAAGGGGCCATGTAGCCTTTTAGCCTGTGACTCAACCACCCTCAAGTTTTCCCCATATTTTTTTCCACCAAAAAGGATGAGATAAGAAATCAGAGTCACACGACCTCTCTTCTCAGACTATTATTTCTCCTAACATCAGAAATCCCATAAAACCTCCCCAAATTCCAGCATTACATCCAGAAACCTCCTTGCAGGCAGAACCTTCTGAGCATCCCACCTGTACTGGTACCTGCACAACCTATACAGGCAATTTTTCTCACTGCAGATGGTGTTCTTCAAACCAACTGTTTTCCCAAAATGAAATGTAAAACCAGCAGCTGATCCTGAAAATGTTAAGGAGAGGCTGTCAGGGCTTGGTATCCTGAAAGACCTGGCTCCCAGAGCCTCAGCCAGGGAGAGCTGAGCATTTTGGAAAAGTCAGCTGGCAGCTCCTGACCCTGACTCATTAACTGCTCTTAGTGGGAAGTTAATTAGCTGCCCAGGTTTTTAAGCACCTCTTGTCAGGGAAATCTCCCCTCCGAGGCCAGAGCTGGTCTGGGAGTGCAATTAGCACTTCAGCAGGCATCAGGGCCCTGCTCTCTGTGGGCACCATCCCCTGAGCCAAACTCCTCCCAGCGCTCCTGCTCCGCTGTCAGGGGAGCTGCTGGCGGCTTAGCAGGGTTATTTTTGGTGCCTGCTCTCAGCTCCCAGCCAGAAACCAGCCACTCTACCCCTGCTGCTTGGCGAGCTGTGCAAACTGTCTGTGGGGAGAGGCAAAACCTGCAGCAGGGTTTCGGGGGGATGAGGGAGGTACTCCCAGGGCACCAGCTGGAGCCAGCCCTGGTGACAGCAGCCAACAAAACAGCACACGAGGCTGCCAGGCTGCTGGGGACACCTTCAGGGTGGTGTCCAGCCCTCCTGAGGGGATGCTGAGCCCTTCAGGAAAGCTGCAAGGCCGTGTCTGGCCTACCTCTGGCTGCCTGTACATCCCAGCCTGCTTGAGCTGAGCTTTGTGCTCTCACAGATTCCTTCCAGACTGCTTAAAGCTCAAGCAAAGGTCTAAACTGGGCAGGTTTGCATTCTGAGGCACAGTAGAACACGTGGGTGATGTCTTGTGAAGGCTGACCTGGGACAGAGACTAGAGTGAGTTAAGGAATAAAGTAGGGATTTATTAAGAGGCCTCAAATAGATCCACCTTGGGCAGCCCAACATAAAATGGCCACAAAATGGACACCCGGTCACAGTGTATGACACTTCTATAAGTTCTGCTCCATTTGCATATTGGAGTTAATTGTCCAATTCCAGCTTTAGCCCATGCAGTCCCATCCTGCTTGCTTTTCTCTCTTCAGTCCACCTTGTTTGTGCTCTTGTGCCTGAGATTTGGATCATTTGTCCTTGGTCCCCAGCTGGAGAAGGAATTGTTTTGTCTCCCTACTCTGTGCAGAGAGCTCACCATGCCCTAATGTGAAGCCCAGACAGACTAAAGCAGCACAGAATCTGAAAAGCATAAAATCTGAACCCTGAGGCATGATGGGCACAGTGCTGGAGATGGAGAAGGTGCTGAAGGTGCTCTGTGCCATCACCCTGCCCTGTTCTCACCACCAGGCATGGATGTCCCCATGGCCGAGGTGCCAGGCCGTGCTGCTGGCCAAGGGGGACATTTCCAGCTGTCCCAGAGGATGAACCAGTCCCTGCAGCTGAGCCAGGCCTAGCATGGCACGAGGAGCTTGGAGGGGGTCTCCTCCAAGCACTGGCAATTGCTTGCTGCTCGGGACCTGCAGAAAGGGGGCTCCATCCAGGCAGAGCTGGAGCTGCTCCTGGGCAGTGCTGCTAACAGGGGGTCTCCATTCCTGGTGGGGCTCACATTGGCTGAAGCTAGTAAAGCATGTTTTATGCTCTGGTGGTAGAACTAAATAGGTGATGGACATCATGGGGTGGGTTGGTACAGTGGTTCTGGGAGCCTTCATTTGTAATGAAAGCTTTGGCAGCTTTTCTTTCCTGTCAAAATCAGTCAAAACTGTCCAGCAGGATTTTAGACAAGGGCCAGATTCCCTCCTGCCAGTACCAGGGGCACCAAGTGCCACAGCCCTGCACTGACCTGGATCACCAGATCAAATGAAGGCTGCAGCAAAAAGGCTGAAGCCCAAAGCCAGCAGTGGCTCCTGCCCCCTCAGTTCCACATTTTGGCCTTCTGAGGGTGCTGGGACTGGCCATGCTGGTGCTGTGGCCCTCAGCTTTGCTCTGTCATGCAATCTTTTGGGAATTTCACCAATTTTCTGCACTGAGGGTGACAGCAATCGCCTGTAGCACCCCTGTAGCTTGTGGGCCCTCAGTTTTACCCAAGAAATGCAGTGGCAGGGGTAGATCATGGAGCAGGACACACAAGGGGACAGGGAAAACGCAGCCCTCAGAGTGCTGAAGGGCTGTTGTAACCAGAGGTAATGGACATGGGGTCTGTCCCCTCTCCTCTCTCTGATGCAGAATTCCAGAGGATGATAGCAGATGAGCTGTCTGTGGGCAGCCCAAGCAAGGAAGAGGAGCTTCTGCAGCTCATGAGTGCAGCACTCAGTGAGTCCAGGCTGGGCAGGCAAGAGGCCAGGTGGGCTCCCAAACATCCATCACCTTGGGGAGCTTGTCCAGAAGGAAAGGCCTGTCCACCCGCCACAGGCTGTGCTCTGGGGCATGAATGCAGCCAGGGAGGGTGGCAGTGGGGGATTTCTCTGAAGCAGATGCTGAGGAGGCCAGACCATGAGAGGTAAAGTGTCCATGATGATGAGAGAGATGAGAAGACTGTGAGGTGGTCAAAGAATCCAATTTTATTGTGGACTACAGAAGCTTATATACCATTTTAGGAAGACTAGTAATATTTCAATCAGTGATTGGGTTAATCATCACATAATATCATAAACTTATACATTTTAAACATCTCTTTCTTGCAGAAGTCATGATGTAATTTTCTTTTTCCAGTAAAGCCATCTGACTGAATCTTTTTTGCAATCTTGATTTAATCCTCAAAGTTCTGTTTGCTCTTGCCAAGGCATCCTGTTACCAAATTTCTTATGCTAACTAGGTCCAAAGTCCATCATCTGTCTTGTGTGTCCCAATATCCCAGTAGCGAAGAGCTCCGACAGTGTCTCCTGGGCCAGAGTCACCACAGAGACACCACATGGAGGCTCCAGGGTCCAGCTGTCTGCAGGCTCTGGCTGTCACCTGAGGAAGAGGCCAGCCCTGTTTCTGTCCCCACAGCTGTTGCATCTGAGAGGATTGCTCGAGAGAATGCTGCTGCTGCTGCTGCTGCAAGGAAGAAGGCAGCTAAAAAACACAGGTCTGGCACCTGGCAGTGCACAGCTTTGCTCCTTCCACTCTTTCAGGCTTTTCCCAGAGCTCCCCTGTGGTGCCACTGCTCCTTGTTTGCTCATTTTGCCCTCTCAGATGTAGGGTGGACTGTGGGTCTAAACTGCAGAATTACCAGGGAAAGGAGAAAAATTAATACTCCCCCAGTTCAGATTTACTCTTCACACCTTGTACAAATCTCATGCACTTCATCCTCAATCAGCCCACGGAGTGGCACCCGAGCAGTGCTTAGATTCCCAGAAAAATCACTGAAAATCACACTGTAGCCATACTTAAATCTCTGGACTCATGCCTCACCTCCTGGGAATACTCCAGCCATGAGTGCTTGCAGCTTCACACTGGGATATACAGCAAATGGAAAAATGATGCTGAGCACCTGGGCTGAGCTGATTTCTTCAGCCCAGTTATGCAAATGCACCCTGCCCAACATCCATCCCACCCCAAGGAGCCAGACAGCAACTGCTAAAAATGCATTTTTCTGTGACCCATCAGCACTGATATTCCATCCAGACCATCACCCCAAACCTACCAAGTCACTTCTGGGCCTGCAGGCTGCTGGACTGGAGGAGGAAACACTGCAGATAAGCAGGACAGACACTCCCAAGGCTACCACGTGCAAGAAGAGAGTCCAGGGGATGGTACCTAGTGCCCTCTACCATTGTCCAGCCTCCTCCAGGAACAGAAATCCAGTGGGACCCCAACCCTGGAGCAGTCCCTTATCAGCTGCTCCCTCCCTTAGCCCCCCCCTTCCATCAAACCAGTGCCCTCCTCATGCCTCTGGCTGCCCTTGATGCTCTCTCTGCTCTCCCATCTGGCAGGTTTGAAGAGGAGGACGAGGAGGATGAGGAAGAGAAGAAAAATGGAGAAAACCTGTCCCTTACCTCCCACCATCATAACTTAGAGCTCTGTTATGCTGTTGCATCTCTCTCAAACAATGTTGTATATGCAAGTTTGCATCCCTGCCTCAAAAAAAAAAAAAAAAAACAAAAAAAAAACAACCACCCAAAACAGGAAACACTAAATGGAGCTAAGGTGAGATAGGCCAGAAAAACAAGCAAAAGGAAATTGTTTTCTTGGCAACAGGGAGCTGACCAGAACAGAAAGTTTGCACACAGGTTTGAGAGAAGGCAGGAAAAGCAGTTAGAAAAATAATCTACTAAACACACAGAAACCCTATTTAGATCAAGAGAATTTTGTGTATGAGGGAAACAGATTTTTTCCCTTTCATCCTCACTCATTATCTGCTTCTGGGCTGTGTCAGAGCCAGGGCCAACAGCTAGACAGACCAGCAGGACACAGTGAACATAAACGCTCTGTGGGTGCAAAGAGGGGGAGGGAAGGAGGAGATCACCAAGCCAGAGGGAGGGTGCAGTTCACAGAGGTAGAAAGGCCCACAGCAAATGGCAGGCAGCCCAGGTGAGGTGAAGCAACAAACCCAGTGCTGGGCAGCAGCACACAGCATCTCTCCCCTGCCTCAGACTTGCCTGTCGAGAAGAAGAGCAGAAGTCCTGCCAAGAGCCCCCATTCCCACAAGGGCAAGGGCAAAGGCCAGCTGCAGAAGGTGATGCTGATCCAAGGCCACATTTTGGACAAACAGCTCATTGTTGTCAACTTCCACGTTGACGACCTCCACTTTTACCTGGAGATGGACAAGTAAGTTCTTTTTCCACCAGGTGCTCAGGTACCACTACAGAATCCCAGAATGGTTTGGGTTGGAAGGGACCTTAAAGTTATCTCATCCAACTCCCTGCCTTGGGCAGGGATGTGTCCCTCTGGATCAGGTTGCTCAGAGCTTCACCCAACTTGGCCTTGGCACCATCCTGCCTTGGCTCTGGTCCGAACCTTTCTCTGATGGAGACCTCCAAAGCTCTCATTTCAGCCTGCAGTCATGTCCTGGCTCAGGGTTCCAGTTTAAAATCCTTTTGATTTGGTAGCCCCAAGCGATTTGGCTACCCTGTTCTGGATGTCCCAGCTGTAGTGGCATTTCTCCCTTGACTTTGTCCACATTCCCATCAAACCTGTAAGACCAATCCATGGCCATTGGGCACCAGCCCTGCAGCCAACACCCCCACAACAGGCAAATCCCCATCTTCCAGTCCTTCTCTTTTTCCAAAAGGGGAGAATACCACCTGCCCCAGGTGAACCCTGTGACCATGAGGGTGGCAGAAGAGGGAGGTGGCTTTTCATACCTCCTGTGTCACTCTTCCACACTTTGAGGACTGCTTTCCCAGGCCAAGCAAATGCCAAATTGTCGGATTAAACCCTTTTCTGACCCAGAGATGGGGCAACTGAAAAGCGTTTTAAAAATTTTTATTCCATTTTCAGTCTCATGTAAAGTGTGAGACAATACAGATGTTATAATTCATGCCATCCCAATCAGAAGCCAACTAATTCTTAATTACAATATAAGTGTTTCTTGGCCTATCAGCTTTTGCCACACCATGCTGCAAATGTCTTAAAGCCAATCATCTAAAATTACCCCCCTTGTGGGTCCTACTACAATGCATCTTTCACAGTTCTGTTTCTCTAAAGTACTTCATCTTTTTTGCAAAGCCAAAGGAATTTAAAAATTTTCTACAAATCCATTTCCCACACCAAATTAAGCAAGAACAGGACTGTCTAGCCTAGCAGTTGAGCAGCACTTGTCTCAGAGCAAGACCCCACATGCCTTTGCAGGTTTTCCAGGTTGGCTGACTGCGAGGAAGTTGCAACACCCTGCAACATGCGGTCAGAAAAGCATGTTGCCTTTCTCAAAAGGAAACTTGGCATCATCAGCAAACTTTTCCTGAATTCTGACACCCCCACCAAGCTGTGGGTGAGACCCCAGGACTCCCAGGAAAGCTGGAGGCTGCTCATTGCACAGCCATTGAAGCACAGCTGAGAACAGTGGTGGGGAAAGAGGAGCAGGCTCGGGTCTGGATCTGCTGGGGGGGCTTTGGTGTGTGCTCTGGAGCCTGGGGCTCCCACATGGGCTGGGAGGGGTGAGAAGCAACCCCCCAGAAGCCCTGATAAATTGAGAACGAGCATGTGGATAAGGATGGGAGAGATGGGGATGATTCTCCAGCATTATCTGCTGGAGGAATGCTAAGCCTGGAGTGCCAGGATTGTCCTGCACACCACCAGTCCACTCCTTTCACTCCTCAGAGGCCAGTGTCACCATCACCCCCTCCCACTGCACGCACCCCATCTCCTCCCAGTAGCTCTGCCATCTCCCCTTTGGAGGGCACAATGCTTCCCCCAGAAATCCAGGTGGGATTCTGCCCTTGTGCCTGGGGCAAGCAGCCAGGATGGAATTTGGGTCTCTGCGTAGAGACTGCTGAGGTGGGGTCAGGGAGAGAAACCTGGCCCCATCAGGAGTGCTGCAAAATGCTTTGATCTCTTCTGTGCCCAGGTCAACACCTCTGAGAGAGACAGGGATTTAATCTGCCGTTCATCTTCCAAGGGGCCACTGACCCAGGCCATCTACCACAACGCCAAGGTCACCCTCTTCCCCATCCTGATGTACTTCTGGAGAAGGTACCTATCCATCCCCTCTCTCCCAAGGTGGAGGAGTCCCTGGGGATGCCACCCTTTATCTCCAGCCACTTGTTCCTCTGCCATGCTGAAGATGCAGACCAGACTCAGCTGGAATTGTCTCCTTGGAGCTTCGCTGTCCCCGGTGTTTCTCACACAGGTTCTGCACCTGGAAGGTGATGGGGACCCTTCGGGCCTACTGAGGTCAGGAGCTCTGGGGTCCATCAGGAGGGCTGGAGCTTTCAGCTCACCAAGGGGGACAGGAGCTCCTGGTTCCAACAGGAGGAGAGGAGGTCTCAGGAGCCCAAGGGGGGCCGGAGCTCCTGGGGCCACAAGGAGGGCAGGGTTCCAGCCTCTTCACTTCTTGCAAAAACCCCTCCAAAGTACACAAGGTCCCCGGTCCCAAGAAGCTGGTTGCCATTCCCTCTACTACACATTATGCTCCAGGTTTGTTCTTCCAGTGCAGAAACACCCAGACCTGACATCTTTTAAATTCCTCCGGAAAGATTCCCTCCTTCACATCCTTTGAGGGTATACGTGGTGCAGGCCTGCTGGGAAAATGGAATGGAATATTTGTTTTTCTGTCAAGATCAGTCAAAACTGTCCACCAGGATTTTAGAATTTTTCTTTGGTGAATAGGGAAATGAGCACAGAGACTTCCAAAGCAAAGAACTGTTGCATAATTCCTATTTATTTCAATAGCCAAGTTAAAAATACTCAAGCACACCCCCTGAAACAGAAATAAAAACCCCCAATTTTTCAGGCTGCAAGCCAAATGGGAGCAGGAAAAAGAGAGCAACTGTGCAGCCAAACACCAGGCACACTGGCATTCCATGGAGGGTGCTTTGAATATCTGGAATGGAGAATAAGCTCCATCAGGGTTTGAGATGACATCTCTAGGGAAATAGATGTTTTTCCTTCCTCATCCCCTTGTTTAGTTCCAGTACACTGAAAAACTCTAAACTGGAAAATACACAGTGATGCTGAGCGCTGTCAGTCTGCCTGACAGCCCGCTCCTTGGCTGAATATTCATTTGGAAATTGTCTAATTGATTTTTGATTAAAGGGGAAACCAAAATAGGCACATACTAATCTCACTTTGACGGATGAGTGGGCGTCAGCAAGCTGCTGTTCTGCTCCCTCTCATTTATCACTGTCAAGTTCTGGCTAAAAAGCAGCAGAGTTGGAGGATTTGGATGCCTCCAGGCAGGTGCCTGAGCTCCTGCTCCACAGCAGGGCTGAGGTGACAGAGCCCTGTGCCCCAGGAATGCCAAGCCATGCCCGTAGCTCAAACCACCTCACCCCTTGGCTATTCCCATGGACAGCATCCAGTTTTTAGCTTGGCTCTCCACCTTGTTACAGAGCCTCACTGCTCTTCCAGGACCTTGTCAAACATAGTTGTTCTAATGCAAAAGTCACAAAAAAAAAAAAAAACAACAACAAAAAAAAAACCAGAAAAACCTCATGTATCACACATGTATTCCAAGCTGGTGATAAGCCAGGAACCTTGTCTTACAGTGGAGTTATCCACGACAAGGACAGCGTTTGCCAGAGTCTTCATGGAGCAGAGAGAGTGACATTTAAACCGATTCAGATTAGAGATAGGAAGCTGTTTTTTACACTAGAGGGTGGTAAAACATTGGTATAAGTTGCCCAGAGAAGCTGTGGCAGCCCCATCCCTGGAAATATTCAGGATAAGGTTGGATGGGGCTCTGAGCAGCCTGGTCTAGTGGAAGGTGTTGGGGGCTGCACTTGATGGCCTTGAAAGGTCCCTTCCAACACAAATGATTCTGTGTTTATATCAGTGCAAACTTCTGCAAGGCTTGTGAGAGTCCCAGGCAGCACAGCCCATGTTTACCTGCAGTCAGAAAGTGACTGCACTGGGAGTTGCTCTGGGCACATAGAAAAGACTCTGATCTCTCCAGAATGGACATTAATCCCAGGGAATGTCCCAGGGAGTGTCCCTGGGACAACACTCCCAAAGCCACCACTGCTTGCTGCATCTCAAAGGGACAAGTGAGACATGGGGTCAGAAAAAACCAGGAAAAATTTTAACAGGAGACAGGCAGAAAAAAAATCCCTCAGCTTGCCTGGCATGTGGGGGACAAGATGTGTGACCCCAAAAAGCTGTTTCTGACTGTGCTGATGTCCACACCAGCTCCCAAGACACTTTTCTGCACCTTATGCTTTCACCAATGACCTTTCTCTAAGGGTCTTGCTTTTCAATCCTTTAGACAAAAACTTGCTTTTGAGCTGTCAAAAGAAAAAAAAAATGTTCTGTTGCCTTTTAAAAAGCATCAAAATTGCAGAGGAAAAGACCTGTAAATGAAGAAAAAAACTCCTCTTCTACTGTTTTATTTTGAGGGATGTACAGACACAGTTTGAGAAGGGCTGGGTGGTGGCAGACAGGGACCCATCTGCCATCACCAAGTGTCACTGTGGCACTGTCCACAGGGCACTCCCGGGACAAGCTGCCCAGGCAGGCACAAAGCCTGGCACACCTTGCTTTTTCTAGGAAAAAAAAAAAAATCCAGTTTGTTTTCTCAATCATCCATGGATATGGTTGAGAATGCTTCAGCTTGGCAGGTGAGAAATGCATAAGCTGAACTAAAGTAAAGAATGTCCAAAGAAATTTGAGGACAAACCTCCTAATGAGCCTGTATTAAAAAAAAAAAAAAAAATCTCCCATTTCTGCCACCCAGCCTTGCCACAGAACCGTGGTGGGATATATCACCCCCACTCTGCAGCCCCCAAACTGTTTCAACATCAAGGAGATCTCAAATCCTCACTCAGCCATCCTTCCCTGTGCTCTGGGCAAGCCCCAAATGATTTGGGGGGAGCACCACTGCTGTCTCCCCTCATTTGCCATCAGAGCAATAAATGTCTTTCCCTCACCAGGTAAAAAGGCTGTCCTTATCTTCATGCTGAAAGAAGGCCTTGAGCTCCTTCTACCACGACCCCAGAAGAAAACTGAGCCTCCAGAGGAGCAAAAAGGTGAGAAAGCACAGAATGGAACCCTCCTGCTCCTGAGGGCTGCGGGGACAGGAGCTGGGCTGGAGGGCTCCCTGCAGCAGCCGTGGTGGGAACTTTGTGTTTTTGCCCTCAGCTGCAGACCCCAGTGGGGAGAAGAGGCCCTGGCTCAGTGAGCCTGCCCCACAGGGTGGGTAAGTGGTCCCAGAGGTGCTCAGCTCCTCCAGACCCCACCAGCACAGCCTGTGGCTCCCTTCAATCACAGGGGTTTGTACAGGATGCTGGGCAGCCCCACCACCTCCAGTAACAGTCACAGAAACTCCTGCTGCATTTTCCATGCCCAGAACTCCTCCCTGGGAGCATCCTTGATCCCTCTCCATGCTCAGAACTCCTCCTTAGGAGCATCCCTGGTCCTTTTCCATGCCTAGAACACCTCCCTGAGAGCCTCCCTGATCCTTCCCTATGCCCAGAACTCCTCTCTGGGAGCACACAGACATGTGCTCACCCCTGCTCACCCTTTCTACGCAGAGAATTCCTCTTTGGAAGCATCCCTGATCTCTCTCCATGCCCAGAATTCCTTCCTGGGATCCTTCCTGATCCCTCTCCATGCCCAGAACTCCTCCCTGGGCACACACAGCCCTGTGCTGTTCCCTGATCACCCTCACCCTGCCTTCAGCAACAACAGCCACTGATGCACCATTTCTTCCTTCCCTGCAGGACCCAAGGGAAGCTCAGCCCTCCCAAAAAAACACCCACACAGGTGTGATCCAAGGAAGCTGAGCAGCCTGGACACGGAATCGTTTGCACTCAGCAATAAGACCTAAAAATAAAGCAACTCACAGCATCCTCCAGCTTACCTGGTGACAGCACAGCAGCTCACAGCCATGGCAGGGACATGCTGTGACACAGGTTTCCAGCTGAAACACCACACAAATCTCCTTCCTCACATGGATCTGTAAAATGCACCTCAGCTCCTCACCTTCCCACACAAATGAAATCCTTCCTGTGGGTAGCAAGGCTGAGAGCCTTGCCTTTGGTTCACTTAGCTGGGTGCTGAAATGGAGCCTGTTTTGCCAAAGCCTTTCTGATTTTCCAGCAAAAATCATTTCATGCCTGACTGGGGCTTCAGCATGCTTTTTTTTTTTAAATGAGATTTGGTTGTTTTTGTTGTTTGTTTTTTTTTTTTCTTTAAGCCAGTGTGTGTTTACAAAGCACTAACCGAATCATAGCAAGGGCCTTAATTTTCCCCAGGTGAAACTGGGTCCAAGTGACTTTGCCAAGTCACCAGGAAGCTGCAGAAATCACAAATATTCTTTGGACCTCGTGAAGAAAAGACCACAACCTTTGTCAGTTTGTCAGAGGCAAGCTCTCAGCTTTGTCATTTTGAGCTATTTTTATGCACTTTTAAATCCCAGATCCTAGAAGAATAATCCTGGGAATAACACCAGGTGCATTTTAAGGCAGAGGACAACATGTTTCATATTTAGCAGTTATGTTTATCAACACTTTGCCTCTGGATGATCAAAAATACCCAAATCCAAGAACATTTATTTAACTGAAGGGCCTGGGAAGCTGATACCATTCCTACAACATGAAATGTGACCAACTCTCAGAACTACTGTGCTGGAAGTTGATTTTGCCCTGAAAGCTTTCACCCCCAAAGTCTTGCTGTGTTTTTGTGAGCTTTTCACCAACACTCCTGGGCCCAGCTGAGCCCAGGCTCTCTAAGGCCTCACAGACGTGCCTGAAGCTCAGCACAGCAAAAACAAAGCCTAAGAACAGCCTTCACTCCACTGCTTCTGTGGGCTGCTTTGTGGGTTTGTTTTTCAGAGCAGCAGATGAGCCACGGTGAGCTGGGAGCATCCCTGTGCACACAAGCATGTACATCCTCAGCAGTCAAGAGCCAGGATAAGGGAGCACCTCATCCCATCACTCTGGGCTGAGCCAGCTGTCCTGGGGAGCCCCAGCAGAGGGAAAAGGCAGAGGCACAGCAAATGCAGACAGGACAGCAGGGCAATGAAGCATGTGGGGCCAAATCACACCCTTGGGCACTGTTCAGGGGCTGCAAACCTACCTGAGGCAAAGGCAGGCAACACCTCCCAGGTGAGAACTGAAGCTGGGGTATTCAACAGCACTGATTTTGGCAGCTGCTTCTGCCCCCAGCTCCTCAGGACACCTCCATGCTTGGGCTGTGCCCCAGACATTGCCACACCACCCAGCTGCAGCACCACCCAGCAGTTTCCTATCCTGCCTGGCATCTCACTGGCCCATCCTCCTAGGAGAGGCAGCCTGGTGTTTTTCACAGAATTCACAGAATGACCAGGCTGGAAGAGACCTTAAAGATCATCGAGTCCAACCCAGCCCCAATATTTCAACTAAACCCTGGCACCCAGTGCCACATCCAGGCTTTGTTAAACACACCCAGGGATGGTGACTCCACCACCTCCCTGGGTAGGACATTCCAGAACTTTATCACCCTTTCTGTAAAAAACTTCTTTCTATTATCCAACCTGTATTTCCCTTGGTGCAGCTTGAGACTGTGTCCTCTGGTTCTGTCAGTGCTGCCTGGAGAAAGACCAACAGCCCTGCATTCCTTCCATGGGCCGATGTGTGAAAGGGGCCACAACCCTCCCCTGGAGGGAAAAACCCTCAAGCCATAACCGCATGGTTAGGGTGAGGAAAAAGGCTTCTCCCAGCATGCCTTGCTGTGACATGCAGATCTAATGTATCCCATTGGTCCTTCCACACCTGTGCCCTCATCCCATTGGCCCTGGTGTTCTGCCCCACCTCTCAAAATCCATATATAAATCCCTGCTGTGTGGCTCTTTTTCCCTGGATCCTTTTGAGGAAGAGGCTCAATAAAGCTGTGACTGGAACCCCACACAAAGAGCTGAGATCACCTGATGTGAGCACAGGTGTGCCTGTGCCATGCAGGTGTAATTTTCAAGATGCTTTTTTGGGAAGGCTGCAGCATGGATGCTCCAGGAGCAGTTTTCTCAGCAGATGCTGTGCATGGATCAGGTTTCTTCTCTGACACCAGAACAGAGCACAGGAGCCATCCCTGGAAATTCTTCCCAGCAGCCAGAGAGATAAGTCACAGCCTCGCTGGGTTTAATCACTGCTCTGTTTTGGGCACACCTTTTGAGGTTGCTTGTTGTGTAACAGCAGGAACAACAAAAATCTTGGGCCAACTTTTAGTGCGTCCCCAGCCACGGTGCCCTTTTGCACCTGCCTGCTGCCACAGAAGGATTCTACCCACAGTGGGGTGGGGACAGGGCTTAGGAATGGAATCACTTTAAAAATAGCTCAGGTGCTGTTCTTGAAGGATTTTATTTGGGATGGATTCTACGTAGGACCAAAATAAAGCATAGATGTCCCACAAGGGAAAATTCTGATCAAAACAGAGCCCTGACATTATTTCTTCATACTGGGACAATATGCAGTGATGTTTAAAGCATGTTTAGAGCAGCTTTGTAATCCTTCTGGCCTTCAGGGTCCTGCAGGTGCTCCTGGAGATTTTTCTCCCAGAGTGGGAAGCACAAGTACATGCAGCCTTTTTCCTTCTCAGACTGGAAGAGCTTCTGTAGGTGTTCCCTGTGAGAACATTTTTCAAGGAACTCTTTCTCTTTGTCACACTCTGCACTGCGGGTTATTTGCACTGCTACCTCTGTCTCTCCGTGGAGCCCGAGGTAGATGCCATCCTCAATTTTCTGCTGGATGTATGGAAACATCTTCAGTTTGCCAGTCATGGGGTGATACATTTGATCAAGTGTTTTCAGCTGGGCCCTGCAGTGTTTGCTGTTTGGCTCCCATGCTCTGGGGGGTTCTGGAACAAGCCTAGCCTTGTGCTCATGAAGAAGATTTTCCATTCTAGGAGAATGATTTCTCCTTGCAACTGCAATCAGGTTCCCACGATCAGTCCTTGCTCCCTTTTCACACAACAGCTTGGCTATTCTGCAATCACCTTTCTCCACAGCCACCGTCAGGGCTGTGTTGCCCTCCTCATCTGCATCATCAATATCTATCTCATCCTTCTCCAACAAACCTGTCACCAGCTCCGGGCTCTCCATTTCAACAGCCAGGATGAGGGCATTTTTCCCACATTCATCTTTGCTCTTCACATCCACACCGTGCTCCAGCAGGAAAAAAACTATGGGCACAGCTGACTCGTACTTTCTTTTGCCCGAACCCTTCTTTAGGGTGAATCAAGGCATTCCTGTCTCTGTTGTCACAGATGTTCACATCAGCCCTCATCTCCTCCGCCAGGATTTTCACAGGTGAGAAGTGGCGCTCCCTGCAAGCATCCATCAGTGCTGTGGCACCTCCTTTCTGCAGCTCGGCTTCCTCCTCAAATTCACCTTTGCCCCTCTGCTGTACAGGAATCTCAAGGCTTCCTCCTTCCCGTACCACGCAGCCTCCATGAAAGCTGTGAAGCCATTGATGTTGTTAATGTCTGAGCCATGTTCCAGGAGGAGCTTCAGGACCTCCACGTTCCCTGCTCTCCCTGCCTCAGTAAATGCAGTGCCACCATTGTCCTTCCTGCCGTGCAGACAAGCTCCGCTGCCCAGCAGAAGCGGGACCAGCTCCTCCTCATCGATTCTCACTGCAGTCTGCAGGGGTGTCCAGCCACTGTCCACCTTGGAATTCACAACTGCCCCTTGCTCCAGCAGCTCCAGCACAGCTTCTTTATCCTTGTAGTACACAGCACCATTTCAACTCCGAGTTGAGGACTTCTGCTGCCTTCGTTCTGGGAGGGGTAGAGCCTTTCTTCTGGTTGTGAGCTGGGAGCTCCATGGTGGTCAGAGGGAGGGCTCTGGGTCCACCACCAGAACCCAGGGGTCCACAGAAGGATGGGAGAGGTGCAGTGCTCAGTGCCTTTGGAGTGGGGAATGTGCCAGGCGTGGCCCATGAAACCCATTAGGGGCAATTTTAAGGGCCCTGTGGTCTTCACCTGATTAATGAACAGAAAATACCGTTTCATTAGCCTGTGAAACCTCACCATTTACACTCCATATGTCCTGTGAGAGGGACAGCTGAGGACAGCAGTGCCAGTGCCAGCTGGGAGAGCCAAGGGCTGGAGAGAAGCACAGCTTCAGCACCCATGGACTCCTTGTGTCCTTGCCTGGCCCCAGCCCCTCCCACGGCCCAGGGAGGTGTCCCTGCTGCTTTTGCTGTAAATATCATTTCAGACTCATCACAGGTTACCTGATAAGCCATCGGTGTCAAGTGGAGATGGGCATTCCCCTTCAGTTTTGGATGACAGCTACACACAGTCCTGCCTGCCCCGGATCCAAAACCTGGAGTGAGACAAAGCCAGCCTTAATCCCTCCTGCTTCTACAGGCCATGAGGAGACCCTACCTGACAGGAAGCTTCTCCTAAGCTTGTCACCACGTTAGGAGATTGATCAGGTAAGACTTAATGTCTCTTTATCTATCTGGTATCTAGAAAAAGTGGGGCTCCAGTATTTCTGATCAGCACTTTCAGGAGTTACTGCCTGACAAGCTGAACTGGAAATAAATTGCCTAAGTAAATCAGGAAAGGGATAGAGAAGTCTTAAGGTATAAAAGCAAAGTATAAATTTACATGAATTTACCCTCAGGAAAGCCAAAGATTGGTTTTAGGATGGTTTATTTCCCTGCTCAGCAGGAAATAAACAAAGTTGTTCATTGATTTTGATGCATTTCGTTTCCTTGTATTAATTTCTATACCTTTTGCCACACAGAAAATAAAAAAAAAAGTTACTTTCCTGGCCAGAAAAGCAGCACAGCATCCCCTAGGCATGGTGAGGCTCAAGTTCCTCACCCCTGTCAGGACAGCAGAACCCTGGGGAGGAGAAAGAGAGGGGCTGAGCACCTTCCTCCTCCTCCTCTGAGCAGCAGAGCCACAAGATCTACACTCCAGGGAATGTTTAAATATTTCTATCCCTGCCTCACTGACTTTTGACCATGCCTGCATCTGCCACCCAGCCCTGCCTGCTGCCACCCACAACGACACGGCCACCAAGGTGCCCCCAGATATGTGGTGGCTCCTGACAGCAGGGGAGGTTTTATCCACTGGCAGGATGATGCTGGGGTTCTGGGGGAGTGCTGGGCAGCCTTTTTTTTCAGCATGCAGCAGAGAAGTCATGAGCAAAGTGCTCTCCCCATGCACCCAGACCCTGTTCAGAACCATCTGCTCAGCCGTGCTTCAGGAGCTGAAGCGTGGAGGCATTGAATGCATCAGGGCTGTGGACTGGGGGACATTTGGGGGTTCATTTTAAGCCTTTCCTCACCTTTTTAGTAAATCCATCTATGTGAGGGGACTAAATGCTGCGAAATTACACTTGGGGAATTGCTGAGCTGCACATCTGTGGGTTCCTCCTGGCATCACCCTGGCACCCTGCTCCTTGTAGGCAGCTCTCTGTAAGTACCCAGCCTGCTCCCCCAGGCCCTCCCTATCTGCCTGGAAAGCCTGTGCAGGAAATACACAGAAGGAGCCCGGGCTGTGATGTCCCACCCAGTTTTTCCTTCACTGCCCTGTGATGTGAGATGAGCTCAGCAGAGCCTGTGCTGCTCCCCCAGCCATCTCCACTGTGCTGTGCCAGCAGCAGGATGCAGCTCACATCTGAAACGGGGCTGGAATTGTATCAATCAAATAATTCCTGACTTTCCATGGTGCCTGGGTACATGTACAGGTTGGGAATCTGCATGTGCACATGGAGGCATGGGCTGATACAGGCACAAGACAAAGAAAAGCCTTTAAAGGGTGGGGTGGATGCAGCCCTGTGTGTGTTTTCCGTGGATATGCCAATCCTTTGCTCACATCTCCACGCCAGCTCTCACTAAACTCTGCCTCTGCAGGAGTCACATCCCTGTACCTCATCGTGGTGTTGGGCATTCTGCTTCCCACAGCGTCCACAGGCTCTGGGAACATCCCACAGACTCTGCATGGAATTCTGCAAGGTTTGTGCTGCTACAGGAGACCTTGACACAGCCCCAAAGGGACAGAGACTGCGAAAATTCAGGGGCAACCTCCAGTCTGTCCCATGGCTGTCTGGATCTCATTTTAATTCACAGGAAGTTTCTCTCCCAGTTTGACCAGGGCTGTAGCTGCAGCTGCTGGTGTTTAAGCGCCCATTTGCAGGCTGCAAAACAGACAAACAACTAGAGGAAGGGCACATCTCGGCTTCAAAGCCAGTAAAGACATCCAAAAAAAGCCAAAAGACAAAAAAAAAAAAAAAAAGGCCAATATAACAACATCACATTGCCCACCCACCCAAGTACACGAGCCTTCTTCAGCTTGCTGGTTTAATTAAAGTCATTTATTATCTTATGGTGGGAAGATGAAAATCTGGAGGATGGTAGGAATCCCAACCCTACAGTAGTGGGAACGAGGTGTTTGCAACCAGCAGGGCTGTGGCAGAAGTCCTGTGCCTGCATCCCAGTAAAGAAGGGTTTGCTGCTAGTGCTTTCCTGAGCCAAACTCTTTCACAGAGCCACAAGTCTGAACTCTGAGTCCCTGCAACAGGCAGTTTCCAGGGAATGGAAAGGTCTCAAAGATTTTCCAAAGCATGGGAGTAACAGAGCTCCTCTCCACCACCATTCTGTAGTCTCTGGGTTATGGAATTCCTGCTGTATTTGTGCATCTGCAGAGTCATTATTTGCCCCCACACACCCAGGGACTCAGGAGATGAGCTGCTGAGACACAGACAGCAGGGAAATCAAGGGCACAGTTAAGCAAATCTCCCTTTTCCTCCATTCTGATGGACTTACACCCATTTTTGCATCCCATCCCCTGAGATGACATCTCCCATGAATCCTTGTCCTCCCAGCAGCCACAAATAAACACAGAGCAAAATGTGGCAACAAAAACTGCCTACCAAGGGCAAAATCATTTTTTAAAGGAGCTATGAATAGAAGGATGAGGTTTTTCTCTTCATGTTCCCTTCACGTGCTTTCTTATTATATTTCCAAGTGGGAATATCCCAGGCTTTATGTGCTTGGCCATGCTGATGTGACTTTCAGTGCTGGGACAAAACCCTGGAAAATAGTCCACAGAAGGATGGCAGGTGATGCTACTCATGGAGGAGCATCAACCACTTCTCACAGAACCATTTAGGTTTGGAAAGACCTCCAAGATCATTGAGTCCAACCATCATCCATCACTGCCAAGTGTAACACTGAACCACATCCCCCATATCTATGCCTTTTCTAGAGTATTTTTACATTTTTTTAAACTTCATTTTCTAGTTTTTTAGACTGCTGCTCAATCCTCATCACCACCAAGAAAGGAATTTTTGCCAGCTGGGAAGGAGAGGTGAGGACAACAACGAGGTAGGCAGGGACCTCACCATGCAGGGCAGCACATCCCAGTCCCTGGGCAAAGAGAGCAGGGCAGATCCATTTAAAACAGCCCAGAGCAGCCAAAACAGGTCAGAAAAGGAGTCGGGCTGAGCACCTGAGCTTGGATGCCTTTCCCAAGAAGGGCAGGTGGATCTCCAGCAGGATTTTTCCCAGCTGTTTCTCTTCCCCATCCTTCCCCAAGGTTGTGGCTGTGCCATGTCCCAGCTCCCCTCCAGCACAGGCAGCCCAGCCCTGGGGAGGCAGGAAGGCTGTTGGATTAAGCCCTTTTCTGACCCAAAGATGGGGCAATTTAGGGACATTTAAAAAACTTTTATTCTATTTTCAGTCTCATGTGAAGGGTGAGACAATACAGATGTTATAATTCACGCCATCACAATCAGAAGCCAATTATTTCTTAATTACAATGCATTATAAGTGTTTCTTGGCCTATCAGCTTTTTGCTACACCATGCTGTAAATGCTTTAAAGCCAATCATCTAAAATTACCCCCCATGGGTCCTACTACAATGCATCTTTCATGGTTCTATTTCCCTAAAGCATTTAGTCTTATTTGCAAAACCATCCTTTGAAATTTGTTTCTAGTTCCATTTCTCTCTCAACCATGTCTGTCCCATTCCAGGGCATTTCTAAGTCAGCATTTCTTATCTCAATGTTTGCATACAGATGCACACTATGTGAGCCTTCTCTCAGGTTTTGAGAATTCTCTGCAAATCCATTCCCCACATTGGCTGCAGACCCCAGCACTGCCCTCGATGCCCCAGCAGCAGCAGAAAGCTTGAAAATCACCTCTCCTTCTTTCTCAGCTCCCGAGGCAGCCCAAGGGCACAAATCCTTGTGTGCAGCTGGAGTGGATTGGCAACCTTGGCATTGAGCTGCCTGTTCAGGGGAGGGCGAGCCAAGAGGGGGCACATCAGCTGTGAGTTCTGGCACCTCATTCAGGCAAAGGCCTTGGAGTGGGAGCTGCAGAGCGATGCCATCCAGCTGCTCCCTCCCTGCTGGCTGGCCCGGGGGCTGGCAGAGTGCTGTAGGATGTGGGGCGAGGCGTTTGGCATGTTTGAAATGGCTCAGTGCATCCTCTCTGCTGCTGAGCGTCTTCCAAAACATACCCAGATAACATTTTATAGCCTTCCTTCATGGCCTTTCTTGAAAAAGAGAAATAAATCATGGATGTACACACATGCAGCTACGCTTCTCCAGAAACATATTCAAATAACATCTTAACAGTGTGTCTTCACAGCCTTTCTTTAAAAAGAGAAGTAAATCAGGGATGTACACACATGCAGCTGAACTTCCTCCAAAAACATACCCAGATAACATTTTACAGCCTTCCTTCATGGCCTTTCTTGAAAAAGAGAAGTAAATCACGGATGTGCACACATGTAGCCTGTTGTCACATGTGTGTATCCATGGAAAAATTAAAAGCTCAGAATACCTAATTTAAATATCTGCACATCTGCCTGCCTAAATCCTTGTCTAAGTGCACTCCTGCATCCATGTCCTTGTCCTAAGGCCACCCCAAAGCTGCCTGGTCCCACTGGAGCAGGGATCTTCTGGCTGCAGGAGTCCCTGAGCTGCTGCTGGGAATGCTCCAGCTCCCAGGGCACGGGGAAACAGCTTTTTTTTTCCACCAAATAAATCCACCCCTCTCCATCCTGGCTCATGGAAACCTGGCCCAGGAGCAAGTTCATGTTCACAGCCTGTGGGGCAGGGCAGTGCCAGCCCCCACGGTGGCTTCCCAGAGCTAAAATCCCCTCAGCTGCTTCCAAATTTGCAGCCTCCTCCCTGGGAAACTTCAGCCTGGGTTTATTGGGAGTAACCACAGCTGGATGAGGGAAGCTTTGGCTGCTCTGTCTCAAATGTGGTTTTTTTGGGTTGCTTTTTTTTTTTTTTATCCCTCCCTGAGGCTTTAAGGTTTTGTTGTATGACCGCTGGGTTTTGGCAGCAGGCACAGCTGGATGCAAGGCTGGCTTTTAGTGACTGGGTTTTCTCTTTGGGAAGCATCTCAGAGGAAACCGGGCTGTAAATGGGATTGTCAGGATCAGCTGTGGGGTCTGAGAGCTGCCACAGAGGCTGAGGCTCAGTTTGGGCCATGCATGATGCAGCAAGAAGGCACACAGCCTCACATATCCTTCTAAAGAAAGCTCAAAAAGGTTTTAATTCTATATTTTTACTTCTTTATTTTGTTGTTGTTGTTGTTGGCCTGTTTAATTTTTTAAATGGAGAATCAGTTTTAAATTAACTTCAAGGTGTGCAAGACAAAGTATTCATATTTTTCATTCAGAAGCTGCAGTTAAAAAAAAAAAAGGTAACAACAATGTTATTTTTGATTTTAGCTGCTTCTATTCTGCTTTACTGCTCTCTTTCCTAACAAGTAATTTAAATACTTCCTGGATACTTTCCAGCTCATTTCTTCCCTCTGACACTGACAAAGATCAGATAGAGATGCAAACTGCTATGATCCCAAATCACCCGGCTTGTAAGACAGAGCCATGCTTAACTTAAAAGGACATGAAAGGTGAGGGGAAGCTCAACCTGCTTTCCCCTGGATAGGAGGGGATGGAGCAGAATCCATGTGTTTTACAGTGCCTGCTGATCCTTGGGCCCTGCATGGCTGTGTCACAGGGGTCAGCAGCTTCTGCTGCAGCTGCAGCTGCCTGTGAAATGCATTTGAGTGGCAGTGGGTGGCTTGTGCTCGTAGTGACACCTTGGAACATGCATATTCCAAGTTATTCCCTGTAATTCCAGTTCCTCCTCCTCAATCCTCTCGCACTCTCCTCTGCTGACGCAGGCCAGTTAATTTTGGCTTCTAGAACATGCAATAAATAGAAAGAAGGCAACGAAAATAAAACCATATTTCATCTGGGTTTTTATTCCAAGCACTTCTTCGAGCTGCACTGGGCTGCTCCTCTCCAGCCCTGGGTGCTTCCAGGGAAAGCTCTTTCCATATGAACTTCCCCATCCCCCCCAGAGCATTGAAGGAGCTGCTCAGACCTCACTGCACTCTGCACAGGAATAGGATTTCTTTTTAACCTCAGAGAGTTTCCTCCTTGTCAATGAATTCAATCATCAGGTGTGTCACTGACAAAAATCAAGTATTGTTTATATCAGTGACCCAAAGGCAGGGTTTATTCCCTGAATCCTCTCAATTTTATGACATTTATGTTTTTAATAATACTGAGCAGATATTGGGAACTGCAGTCGTGTAAAGGGCTCAGAAATTATGAGCAATGCAAGCAGTACTGGTAGTTCCCGTGTTCAAAACTTCACTTCTGCTTTCATGCTTTCTATGAACCATTCAGTTTTCTCTGATAACCCAAATACCACAAAGCTTTATGCCTCAAAATCGTCTCCCTTCCCCCTCTGCTCTTGACACTTTTAAAGTGACTGGAAATGCCTCCTGAGCCACCCAACACAAGCAGCTTTGCAAAGCATCCAGAATGAGAACGTAAAATTTAACTGAAAGTCCACAACCAGAAAAATAAAGACCCAGCCCATGTTGCCAGGGTGTTTTGCTGTTTACATTTTATTTTGTAATGACAACGTTACGTTGGTAATGAGAACAGACCATTGTGCATCGCTCGCTTCAGTAACACAGCAAAGGTGGTTCCAGTTGTAAAAATAAATAATAAATAAGAAAGCAGCTATCTCCCTATAAACACAGCCAGGACAACAGCCAGAGGCTCAGAGGTGGCACCAGGATGGGGGTGGTGGAAGAGGACTCGGAGTAACATCCCCAGACTGGTCTTTGGTCCTTTGCTCTGCTCAAGCAGCTGTGAAAAGCCCAAAGGATGCTGTGCTCTGGCTGTTGCTGAGACAGAGGGGCAAAAGAGAGTTCCCTTGGCAAGGAGTGAGTACCAGTGGGATAAGGATCTTCAGGTTTGGTCTTTGGGGATAAACAGAGCCCTGGAAAGCAGCCCTCAGCAGGGAGCAGTGCTGGTGGCACACTGCCCAGGACCCAGCACAGGCTCCACATCACCCACCCACCCACCATTGCTGCCAAGTGGGACTCACACCTCTCCAGGACGCCAAAATTCCTGCTGAGAGGGACTTTCTGAAGAGCTGCCCCCAGGTCTGGGCTGGTGATGTGTCCTGCCACCCCCTGAGTCACTGAATTTACGGGACAGTTTCACTCATTCCACTTATTTCTGGTAAAGTGCTGTGGCTGCAGACTGGTTTCACCATCCGAGCCCAATTATAAACCCAGGCAAAGCCCCAGGGTTTTCTCTCCCATGTGTGAAAATCAAATTTTCCATAGCGTTGCTCACCAAAGTGCCTGTTTGACCTCTCTGTTCCCTGCCTAGGACAAGGTGGTGAGATACCTTCCACATCTTTAAGGGGAGAGAGGGAACAACATGGGCTGCAAAGCATCCTTGCCCTACCATCCAAACTCTCTAGCAGCTCTCCCTGCTGCTACTGGTGTACCTTGCTCCAAAATTGTGCTACAAATCTGTCTGGTCCTCTCAAATTATTACACAGAAAATGTGGGAAGCATGCTAAGTGCTACAACAGCTAAAATAATTTAATTTACAAGCTCCTCGGAGCAAAGGATACACGTGTGTGCTTTCAGCAGTGCTCCTCTAATAAATATAGATATAATAATAATAACGATGAAATAAATAACAGTAACAGGGATAAAACGTCACGCACGTGACCTAAGATTAGGTGCAATCTGAAGGTCGTGGAGCTCAAGCGAGGGATAAAATCGTCACTGCACTGGAAGGAGGTGGAAAGCTTCGCTGCAGAGCATGCATAGGACACAGCTGGAGGATCTTGGGATCAGGAGAAGGCAGGTGCAGAATCCCTCCAGCTGAAAATGCCACGTAGTCTCGGGGCTTTTGTCCTGGCCATTCCCTGCGAGCGGGAGTGGCAGGCTCCTGTGCTGGCCCTGCCGGTCCGAGAGCGGTGGGAGCCCTTCTGTTGTGGGTGCTCAGGGGAATCCCATCTCTTTCCACTGCTCTCGCAGCTCAAACCCCATTTCTTTCCATGTCTGCAGTGGCAAAGGTCTCCGGCCGAGCTGCGAGGGGAGGCTGCGGGCTCCCACCCCCGGGGAGGAAGGAAGGAATGCCGTGTCCGGCGGCTCCAGGAAGCGCTGGAGGTGCTGGGGATGCTGCTAAAACCCCAGAAGGTCAGCCGGAACGCCAGCACACGGGCCTCAGCCTTCGCAAAGCGCGTCCCACCCCGTGCCTGGCGCCCTGGCTGGTGCCCCGGCCGCGCGTGGCAGCTCGGGTCAGGTGTGCGGCCGCTTGCTGCTGCCGCGGCCGGCGGCCTGCTTGGTCATGTCCTGGTAGGAGGCGGATTTCAGGAAGCGGGGGTAGGAGTCCTTCTCCATCAGCGTGCGCGTCTTGGCCTGCGCCTCGTTGAAGCAGGCGGAGGTGGCCCCCGAGAGGTTTTTGCGGGTGATCTCCCTGGTTTCGTGGTCGATATTCACCTGCAAGGCAGCAGCGCCCACAGATATTAGGTCCTCTCCTAAGCGAGGACAAAACCTGGTTTGAAAAGACTGACTGCTGAAATCTTGGCCTCAGGAGTATTTTTTCCCATAAAAACCGCTTGTGCCAGGATGGAGGTGTGTGGGCATAGAGGAAACCTCTGCTGAGGCTGACCTCGTTGTTGCACACCCAGGGCCGACCCCGGGCTCGGCTCTGTTCTTTCCTTGTGGCTGGCTAGATAGAATTTGATTGCAAAATAAATATTTTATTTTTTCATTTTAATTTGACTGGACAAATTTTCATTTATAACAAACTCTTCAGATGAGGGTGAAGATGCTCACAAACCTTTATATCCCTTTGTGGTTAGACTCAATTTCTGTTCCAACATTATGTGATGGACCACACAATGTTAGAAATTAAAGCTCTCATGAACAAGAGCACATCTTCCCACTGATCCAGCAGCAATTTAATAAAATCTACCAGGATATTTTATTCCTTTCCCACCCTATTTGATGCGACAGAAAACGGTCTCACCTCCCTGGGCGCCTCACTTTGGACAAACTCCTCGAAGATCCTGTTGGCTTTGGAGGCCAGCTTGGTTTTCGACCGTGTCTTTTTGAAGTCCTCGCATGCCAGCCAGAAGTCGAGGTTCTCCTCACTGAATTCAGTCTTCAGGAAGGTGTGGAATGCATTTACCCCACCTATGGAGGGGAGAGAAGAGCAGTTAATGGGAAAGGAGGCGGGGAGGAAGAGGACCAGCAGCAGACACTGCCTGGCGAGCGTTGCCCTGGGAGCTCAAACCGTGACATCCGCAGATTTCCTTTCCTTCCGGGCAAATTCCACCCCCTGAGACACCATTAATTGGCCTCTAGACTCCAATAAAATCCTTTCCCACAGACAAGTAATCCTCTGGTTTTATTTATCTGACCTTTCTGTAATGAGGCTTCAGAGTATTTTCTTTACAGCTTCGGAAAAGAGCTAATTCTACCTAAGGAGAAGCACGCTGACGCATCGGAACACTGCAGGAGCCGAGCAGCAGTGCCTTGATTTTGATTTCTCAGCCCAGATCGGGGGGGAATGAGATGCCGAGGACAGGAGAGAAATTGCAGCAAGGATTTCAAAGCTGTGCTGGAAGGGTGGATTTAGTTACAAAGCTAGAGATGCTCATTAGCCATCACAGCACGTGAGGGAGACCGGGAAAAAAAATACAGTTGGCCCCAGACTAGGGCTGTGGAGGGACTTTGTCTGGATGGGGAAGAGCTTTTATGGTAGACAACTACTTTTGGATTAAAATTTGGCACTTCTGCCATTTGAATTTTGCAAAGCTTAATCAAGGTAATCTTTTTTTAAAGGTAAATAGATAATTACGAAGTCTTGGCTTGTTACAGTCAGCAATCTCATTTTGGCTCTCATTATAATTTGAGTTATCATCTCTGTAATTGTAAAAACTGTTTTTGGAGACTGCCATTGTGCAGAGCCCAGTGTAAGGAGGGGATGACGTGTGGGACTGAAAAAGAGGTCCCATCTCTGGGTCTGGAGGAGCTGCCTGGATGGGCAGAGGGAGACAGCATCTCACAGGAGCCCCGTGCATCACAGACACACAGCTGATACCAGAGTAGGAAAAGGGCAAGGTTGTTCAGTCAAACTGCTGAATTCCTGCTCCCTGTGGAAAAGCCATCCCCAGAGGCACAGGACAGACAGACAGAGGGCAGCAATGCAGTTGTCTGAACAAGCCTGAGGGGAGGTGGCTGCATGGCTGTTTCCACCAGATACGGAGAGCAGACACTGCCTTCTCCCCAGCGTGGAGAAAGGGGTGCTTTGGGAATACCACGATGTTTCCCCTCCTCATGGGATCCCTGTGACAGTGCTCCTGCCCCAAGGCAGCAGCAAGACAACACTTCTGCCCTCCAAAAAAACCCAGCCAGGAGGAAAGGGTACAGCTTCATGGGGCAGGCAATGAGCCCTGTGCCTCAGATCTGGGCAGTAAAGGAACCTCCTTCTAAGTCCTATAACACCTCATTTGAGGAGGAGGCGAGATTTCATCTTACACTGACTCCGGTCATACAGCTCACTATGAGTATATTTGTCCTACACACTCTCACCAAGAGAAGAAAACAAGATGCTACTCACTTTTGCTCTTGAGGAGCTGGTCAAAGGACTCCCTCCATTCCAGCACCTCTCGGGAGGAGTCTCTGGAAAAGACAAAAAGGATATGAGGCTTGCTGTCCAGCAGTGAGGGCTGGGAGCACTTCAGCTGTGCAGCTCCATCAGCGGGAGACAGCAGCATTCAGCAGGAGACCAAAGCCAGGGGCCAATATCCATTACCTGTGGGTTCTCTTTCCTCTCTCTTCCCTTTCTTTCACCTTCCCTGATGGCTCACCCGACCTCATCTCCATGCTGCTGGTCAGGAGGCTCTCCAGGGGTTGCTCAGAAGAGCCCTTTTCTGCTGGCCCAGCAGAGCCTCCTCTGCAGAAGACCCCCTGCCCTCAGCAGCAATATTTAGTGTTCTGTGTCTAATTCTGCCTGCATTCCCCAGGGATCCCAGCCACTGGTGTGAGACACCAGGAAGTGCAGGAGCCCTGCGGGTTCCTTGCCTCTTGCCAAGGAACTTGCCTCTTGCTCTCTGTGCCTAATGCCAGAGCATCCGTTCCCCTGACGGCTTTTATAGCCGCTGGAGCAGGGAAGTGATCCGCCTTCCCGGCCCGCCTGGGTGGGACTACTGGAGGGGGAGCTGTGCTCTGTGCTGCGCAGATGGGCAGGAGCATCCCTCGGCAAAGGCTGCTCCATGGGGGCTTGGCCCGGGCTGCAGCTGGGGCAGAGCAGTGCTTGGCTTACCTGCGCCTAGAGCCCAGCTGCAGCTTGCTGGAGCTCCCCGCCTTGTGTCCCAGCTCGGGTTTATGCAGCAGGATGCCCAAGCGGGTCTTCAGATCCTTGGCTCTGGAAGGGAGGGAGGGAGGGGTGAGATGGGATCTCTGGACCATCAGTCTGCTGCCGCCACCCCCTCCGCTGGCAGGGGCTGCACCCCACGGGCTCGGGGGGACAGCCCTCGCTCCCTCGCTGCAGCCACGTCTTTGCTCTCTGGTGTGTGAAATAAACGCTCCCCATTTGCTTTTCCTGCTCCCTGGCAACCGCGCATTAAGCCTGGGGGACCGGTTTCTCCTACTCGCTTCCCAGGCAGAGACACATGGAATATAAAGCACGACGAGCTCTTTTCTCTGGGGCAGGAAAAAGCTGCTGAGTGCCCAGCTGGAGCCCCCCCAGCTCCCCGGAGCTAACCTGGTTCTTTTTCCCACCCCACTGTCCCACCAGTGCTTCCAAACCGCTGGATAAACACAGCGGGAGCATCTCCCTGCTGCCTGCCAGGCTGCTGCTCCCCTGCTCTCTTTTTTTGGGGTGCCCTTGGGCCCCCAGGAGCCTTTCACCAGGCCGTGGAGAGGGCAGCGCTCCGCAGCAGCGCCATGCACCTACCCCATGGCTTTAGGAGGCAGCGGCAGCACTGATGCTCCTGTGCCAGAGGCAGCACTGATGCTCCTGTGCCAGAGGCTGGGATGCTCCTGAGCCAGAGGCTGGGATGCTCCTGTGCCAGAGGCTGGGATGCTCCTGAGCCAGAGGCTGGGATGCTCCTGAGCCAGAGGCTGGGATGCTCCTGAGCCAGAGGCTGGGATGCTCCTGCCTGTCCCCGCGGCTCCGCGGCGAAGGCACGGAGGAGGCACCTCCCTACCGGGAGGTGTCTGCGGCAGGAGAAGCGGCTCCCGTCTGTCCCCAGGGTGCCCCCGGGGCGGCCTGTGGCCCAGCTGCTATTTGCGTGCCCGCGGCTCGTTCAGGCGTCCCAAGGCGCCCATAACAAAAAGAAGGGTTTAGATGTCAAGCCGGCAGCGTGGGGCTTTGCAGGAGGAGCAACATGTCACTTAACAGTTTGGCCGTGCTGACAAAAATACTCCTGCTGCTGTCAGCTCGGAGCAAGTTGTGCAGAGGCAGAGCCAGAAAAACCTGGTGTGTTTGTACAGCCCTGTCCAGCCTCCTCTCCCTCCGCTTGTTTCACCTCCGCGTTCCCCTCCTGGGGAGCAGAAGGGATGCAGCCACAACAAATCACTTCGCTGCGTGTTTTCTGCACCCCGGTTTCTACCCTACCATCACATCGGCAGCAGCAGAGGCTGGTCCGGGCGCGTCTCTTCCAGCGACCCCTCTGCCTCCCAGAAGCGCCTTACCTTTCCAGGCAAGTGATGGGGAGCGCGGCTAAGCCCCGGCACATGCTGAGAGCTGGGCACCCAGGCATCCAGCAACTCATCGGCTCCTCCCGGGGCTGGCAGGGGGTGCGACAGGCGGCTGCGACACCACCCGCCCCGCGGACCGGTGCTGGCGGCTGCGACAGCGGCGCGGAGCCGCGCTTTATATCGGGTGGGAGGCGGGAGAGCGGGGAGGGGGACCCAGCATCACTCCAGCCTCCAGCCAACCAAAAGCTGCTCAGACAGCGCCCGTGAAGATGAGAGCTTAGGTAAGTTTGTGTGTGCTGCTAAGGGAGGGGGGAGTGGGAGGCCCAGGCTCGTCCTTGAGCATCACAGTCATAGCCGCTTCCCCGGGAACAGGAAAAAACAGGCTCGTTTCCAGCGACGTGTGGAGCCTGCTGATTAACCGCCGGCGGGTGGGAGAGCGAGGGACAGGACAGACGCCGAGAGTCGTCAGCTCCATCCCGCTGCTCCATCCCGCTGCCCGAGGGCTTCCAAACCTCCCCGCACTTCCCCAGTGGTTTAAGCAGGGGGGTGGCAGCCCCCAGCGGTGCCAGGAGGGTTTGTGCTTCCTGGGGGGATACAGATGGAGCAGGAGGGTTTAATGTTTCCACTTCCCTCTTAATGGCGCTGCCAGTGCATAGCTGGAATATATAAGGACAATGTGCTGGCTGAAGCTGCACTTCTTCGACACAAATCCCCTGCTAGGTGTGTGGTGAGAGGAGGAAAGGGATGCACATCAAAGGAGCCAAAACCTGGGAAAGGATCTGATAGTGGAGGATCCTGATGAAACCTGAAAATTGAATGGAGATTAAAAACCAGGGAGAGTTTGGAAACTGGAGGTGAAGGACTGAGCCAGCAAAAGAGAAAGATGAAGAGAAAGGGTTAAACCAGCGCACACCAGCAAGCCCCAGGGTCTGGAGCTACAAGAACCAGAGGTCCATGAGAACCAACAGGCCCCGTGGTGAGGTCAGGCTCACACAGGATCCCTGAGCTGCCCTCCCTGCAATTCCCAGTTGAGTGGCTCTGGAAGGGAGTGACCTGAACCCCCCTGCTCATGGCCAGCCAAGCACAAGGCCACAGCTGCCACTTCCACTCCTCATCCTCTCCCTTCCTCCCTGCTATTCCCAGCTCAGACATTTTTCCAGAGCTCAGGTTGTCTCCTACCCTTGCTGCCTGCATTCATCACACACAGCACATTGCCAGAGCATCTTTCCCTTTGCCAGAGCATCTTTCCCAGGAGAGCTGAACTGTGCCAGGAGAGTGGCAGCACGAAGCCATCTGGGCCCTGGGCCAGGGAGAAAGGCTCCTCTCGAGCTGCCTTTGGGAGCAGGAGCATGAGGATATCTGGATAGGAGACTGGGAGGAGCATGAGGCACCTCAGCCCCACGGAGCAGTAGAGTCCTGTCTTTCTCTTGTCACTTACAAGAAGCCACAGAATGGTTTTGCTCATGGACAGACAGGAAGGATGCATCAGGACTAATGACTGAACACACACTTTTAGCTCCTCATGTAAAAGCAGCCTCTTTCCTGATGGCTCTGGGGATTTTCACTCAAATAATCACATTTAAGCCTTCTTGGTTAGCAGATATTCAGCTACAGATAAATGGCTGGAGCTACACAAAACTCTATTTCAAGTCTTCTCTGTGCCTTAAAACAAAAATTAGAGCTGTGATCCTTGCTGTGGATTCCAGGGAAGAAATGGAAGACTTGAGGAGAGAGGGCTGGAAGGTTGCCTTTGCCTGTACAGCTGCTGAGAATGTCTGTGCACACCCACAGCGTGGACAGTGCTTGGCATCACTTTTGGAAGTGCCACACCAGCCTGGAGCTCCACCCCAGTTCAGCACCACGCTGGGAGCACTGGTGTCACAGCAGCAGTGGCACGTGGGGGTGGGCACAGGCTGCTGGCACCCACACTCAGCTGTTCCACAGAGTCACTGAATGGTCAGGGCTGGAAAGGAGATCTGGACATCATGCCAAAGCAGCCTGGCACTCACCTCCCAGCTGCAGCAGGTGACCAGAGAGTTTAGGGAGGCAATGCCCCTTCTCCTCACCCCCTACATCTCCATCTCCTCGCTGGTTTTTCCACATAAATGCTGTGGAGATGTTCACCTCTGTCCCTTCCCCTCTAGCACTGCAGTCCCTCCTGCCAGCCACAGATCTGCAAAGTCACAGGGTGCTCTGGTAACTCTCCCTGGTGTTTGAGGCACGGTCTGAGCAGGTCATGCCGAGAGGACAACCTCCAGGAGCCTGGCCACGTGTCGCAGGCACACGGGACAGATGATTTCTGACTGCCACTCGGAGCCTGGCACAGCCACTGTGCTGGGAGCCACGTGCTGCCTGGAGCAGCCAGGCAAATGTAACTATGGCAAAAACACAGCTGGGATGGCAGCAACTGCAACTGGTGAGGAGCCTGGGGGTGTGAGCCAGAGCAGAGAAACTCTGCACAACTCTGCCTTGAGACTAAAGCCTGCTGAGCCCCCCTCTTTGCTCCAGGCCCTGTTTCCCTGCTGCTTTTCCCCAGAGAAATAAAGTGCATTGGACAAGCGTGTGTGTATGGTTTTACTTTGTCCCCTGTGGTACCTTTTGAAGCTCTGGGCTCAGGTGAGGCCAAGCTGACAGTGAAGCAGAGGTGAGGAACTGCCCGTGGTGAGAGAGAGCCTTGTACAACCCCAGGGATGGGGTCAGTCAAAGGCAGCTCAGCCAGAAAAGACACAAAGGTGTTTGCTGCAGAGCTGGCTCTGGGACACAGAGCAGTGCCAGAGGCACGTGTGCAGGTCTGAGCCCAGGCACAGGAGTGGGATTGGGCTATTCCAGCAAAGTCCTCCTCACCAGGGCTGGGACAGACCCTCTGCCCACTGTGCCACAGCCACCAGCTGACCCCTCTGCTCCCTGGAGCAGCTTTTCTGCCTCTCCCCTCGGATGGGGCTGCTCAAGGACAGGCAGCTGGGCAGCATGGGCTGCTCTAGGTGAGATATTTCATATTGCACAGCTCTTCCCAGGGTTATGCAATAGCCTCTCAGCCTAGCTCCGTGTGTGTACTCAGATGTCTTCATGCTGCTCTGTATCTAATTTAATTACGTGCTTCCTGTCTCATTTAGCTTAGCAGCCTCCCGCGGCTCCGGCCCCGTGCCCTCCATTATCAGCCCTTGTTTTGGAATACAAAAAACTCATCTGTGTTGCAACGCCTGGGGCCAGGCTCCCTTCCCAGAACCGTGCCACAGCCTTGCCGGCACCAATCCACCTCCCATCCATCAGGCTTGGTCTCACCTCCTCCAGGAAGCTCCTGGCAGCCCAGGCAGGTGCTTTGCTGCCTTCCGAGGCTGGGCACCCACAGCCACCCTTTGCCAGCATTTTGGGGAGGTACAGACACTGGCTGGCTTCACCCTCAGCAGCAAAACACACACATCCCATCAGCCCGGGGATTGCTGCTGCCATTCTGGGTTATTTGCAAAATGCCAGCAACTGTGGAAAACACAGAACCAAAGGTCTCAGCCCCAGAAATGGGATGGGGAATGGGAAAACAAGGGTTTGGTGACAGGGTGCAAAGTGCCCTTGTGTATGTGCCCAGTGCACAGCCAAGCTCTGAGGAGAGTTCCTGGCAGGAGTACTTTTGTGTTTTTACACTGCTCGTGTGGAATAAGGGGAAGATGCAGAAAGAGTTGGGAATGGGGGGCAGGGAGAAGGAAGAGGGGAAGAGCCAGGCTGAGCTGTGCTGTTGGGATCTCGCTACAGGCAGGCTCCCCAAGGAGTCTGTCCCCAATTTCTCCTAAACCAGAGGGGAACCACAGAGGCGGCAATCAGGGATGGCCAAACCTGAAGGCACTCCTGCCATGAAATCAGGGAGGTGCTGAGTGCAAAGGAGCAGAAATGGGAGGTTTACAGGACCTGCTCATGTTGCATAGCCCTTTCCTCCACCTGCAAGATGTTGATAGGTTCTGGATGTGTTTAAGGAGGGAAGTAAGCCAAGGAGATGGGGGTGGGATGGAGGCTGGTGCTGCACAGGCAGGAATGTGGCAACGGGGACAGGGTTTAGTGGTGAGTTTGGCTGTGCTGTGTTAGTGCTTAGACCTGATGATCTTAGAGGTCTTTCCCAACCTGAAAAATTCTATCATTGTGCCAGGGAGAAGCAGGGAAGCTGACAAGGCTGAGAAAGCAGCCAAGCATTTGCCAGTGGTCCCTGAGTAGCCACACTGCAGCTGGGGCTTGGCCATGGACACAGCTTGTGGGACGGGGACAGTCAGGGGCGGCTGTGGGACACCATATCTGTGTGGCTGCAGGTGAGCCTGGCTCCACCTGTGCCTGCCTAGCCCATCCCATGATATCCCAGCTGCCCACAAAAGATCCCTCACCCTCACCCATGGAGAGTTTGATGGATTCCCAACTCTCCACATTCACATGAGGCACGGGAGGAAATAGATGCTCTGGAAATTTGTAGCAGTGCAGAAAGAGATTATTGAAGTAATAATAATAATAATAATAATAATAAATAATAATAATAATAATAATAATAATAATAATAATAATAATAAAGAATAATTAGAATTACAAATGAGGTTTTCAAGGGGCAACTGTTATCCACTCTGCCCACGTGCTTGCTTTGCACAGCTGCACAGGGAGACGTAGCTGGCAGCAGGTACTTTTAATCTTCTCTTTCCGTTCCCAGCACCTGCTTTTTAAAGCCACTGAACAGCCAGGAAAAAAGCTAAAATATGATGGCTAAATATATCCTGAGTAAGAGGAGAGACAGAGCAGCACTAATGGCAGATCTTTCCTTGGATGCATTCAAATCGGTTTGGCTCAGCAACAGGCTGAGGGAAGAGGCAGCAGATTAAAAGGAAAAACAGTAGAAGAAGGGATTTAGGGGAAAAAAATCAGGGGGATATCAAGAAGCCAGAGGGACTGATAAATTCCACCAGACCAATTTCCAGAGGAAAATAAGCCAAACTTTTGGTTTAAACGTAACATGTGTGTGTGCAGACCACAGAGCAACACTCACCTTTTTTTAGGGAGAGGGGGTTGTGCACCAGGCAGGGTGAGAGGCCTCGTTGTGCCCAGGGCCAGATGAGATCCAGGTCGCTGCTTTTCCTGCTGGCCAGACCTGCTCAGGAGATGCTCAGTCCTTCTTCACTGAAGGCCCACATGGTTTCTGCAGTAAATCTCTCTCCTGGGTTGTAAGGTATGGTTTGGGGGTGTTTATTCTATTTGCCATCTGTCAGAGGTGGGGCAGTTCTCTGCTGTTCATTGGGCAGTTTTCTTTGTCTCTTCCACAACCCATCCTCCCTCCAGGGAGATATCTTTTGTTAATGGACCATCAATTATTAATTACCTTCTGTTAATGGGCCAGTGAGTATCCCTGCATGGCTGAGAAAATTCCATCATCCCATGCTCTGCCCAGGGGAGGAGCCCAGCATTCCTACCTGGATACAATCTGACCTGGGAACACCACAGCAGCCTTTGCCCACTGCATTCCCAGAGGAGCAGCTTTCTTCCCCCTGCATTCCCAGAGGAGCAGCTTTCTTCCCCACTGCATTCCCAGAGGGGCAGCTTTCTTCCCCCTGCATTCCCAGAGGAGCAGCTTTCTTCCCCCTGCATTCCCAGAGGAGCCCAGGCCCATCTCCCCCAGCCCTGGAGCTGCAGAGGAAAACTCCCCCCTTGTGCAGGATCCCTGCTCCAGCAGAAGCACAGCTGGCACTGCAGGAGGGCTGAGCCACCCAGGCATGGGGCTGCTGCCACCTCCCTGACCCACAGGGTGCCAGGGCCTGCTCTCACTCTGGCAGTGGTTTGTTTTCCTTTTTATTTTTTTGTACTATTGCATTTATATTTTATATTTTCCTAATAAAGAACTGTTATTCCTGCCCCCATATCTTTGCCTGAGAGCCCCCTAATTTCAAAATCGTAATTCAGAAGGAGAGGGTTTAAATTTTCCATTTCAAGGGAGGCTGCTGCCTTCCTGAGCAGACACCTGTCTGTTCAAACCAAGACAATCTCTCACCATGCAATTTCCCACTAACATCCCATCCAGTGTGTCTGCTGTGTCCAAGGGCTGAGGAGAAACAGCTTCTCCCCTCCTCTTCCTCCTCAGCAATTTGGCTGGGAGACACCCCTCCACCCCCAAGATTGCAGCTTTTCAGACACTCAGGCAGAGAACAGATAGTCTCAGGCTGTTTATTACGTCTTCAGGGTGTCTATACAGCACGGGTGTAACACTGCACAACGTGGTGACACGGCTCGGTGGGGATTTGTGGCGTAGCTGAGGAGCTTCTCCAGCCTCCCAGGGAAGAGGGGAGCCTAGCAAACAAGCAGCTAATGCAGGGGGAACCCGGGGAGCCGAGCCCAAGCCTTCCTTGGGTGGGAAGGGATCAGACTGAACAGCCTGCGTGGCCTGCCCCAACACCAGCAGCACCGGAGCATCGCAGGGGTGGCAGCTGCAGCTGTGGGATCTCCTGAAAATAAAAGCCCAGGGAAGCTCTTTTGCGCTGTTCTTTCTGCCTGGTGGCTCACTTCTGAGTTCACTGCATGCAGCAGAGCAATCCTCAGTCTCTTCTGAGCCACCCACGAGTTGATTTGCAGAGGAACCATATATCTTTTTTATTTCAAGCAGCCTTTCTGGGTTGGGCTTGTAGTGAGGTCCTCAAGGGGACACTGCCATCCCACCAAGGTGGAGGTGCCAAGGAGCTTAAGGACAAATCTGAGCTCTGACTGGGGTAACTCATAGAGGAGCTGGGGGGAGAGGTTATGAGAAGATGACATCTTCAATCGTGGCTCTTAAGGAAGGGGATCTACCCCAAGGTGTGTTCATACCCTGCTCTCTCTCTTGCCAGGAGTCCTACAGGGGTCTGCGCAGTAAACACAGCAGAAGGTGCCTCCTTCCCCTCACTGCTTTTCAGCTGGTGGCTGCAGGCACTGCTGGAGCATCATGAAGACGTTTCCCTTGGGATAATGCTGTTACCTGCACTGGAAATGCAAAGCTGAGCAGCTCCTCATCCATCACGCTTTAGAGCCAGCCTGGGGCACGCAGCACGTTAGGCAAACTGGGAGGTGTGGGGCCACTTGAGACAAACAATTCACAGCACAGCTGGTCCCCAGAGCTCCCTGGTCCCTCCAGAAGCCAGCACTGCCTTTTCTCTTGTGCCTTTTTGCCAGGAATGTTGGATGTTTTTGGTAACAAGCTCATCCCCCTCTGCCACCTCCCTCCCACAGCCTCGGCTCCCTGAACTCCCACTGAGTTCACCACAGCCTCAGATGAGATGCACATCCTCCTGGAAAGCCAGGAGGAGGCACAGAGCACAACGACTGACTTTGCTGAGCAAACACAACCCACACACCTTTATTGAGACTGCTTTTATAAACCAGAGAGCCACGGGGGTGCCCGGCTGTGAGTGACCCCAGCATGGACACCCTCTACCCTAGCCAGCCCCTGTCACAAGCACTGTATGTGCAGCGTGCATGGGAGAAGGAGAAAAAGAAGGAAGACAAAAGACTTGGGGACAAGACAAGCCTTTGCAAAGCCCAGGGGGTGCGTGGTAGACAGAAGCATTCTGGTCTAGCAGCAAAATGAACTTTAATTCCAGTTCTGGGATATAATGCTACGATGCCAGAGAGAGCACAGCACCAAGGAAGGAGACAACTGCAGCAGCTCCAGGGATGAAAGATAATGCAGAAATGATGTGAAACGTTTTGTTCTTATATAATGAGCAAGGAAGAGCTCCTAGGAGCTTTACAGTGGCAGTAGGAGGCATGTAGGAGGGAGATGGCATGACCAGAGAGGAGTGTCTCAGGAAGGGAAAGGCAAAGAAGAGAGGAGGGATGGATGGGGATGGAGGAGAGGCGAACAGGGCGAGGTTAGGGGAGTCCCAGGCTCAGACAGATGAGGACAAACAGTGCTGGTGGACAGGAAGGTTTGGAGTGCTTCAAGAAGGAGGGAAGACAACCAGGACAGGACAGAGAAGGAGAGAGGAGTGTGGAGGGAGAAGCCAGAGGCCCCCAGGGATGGGAGAGCTTGCACTGATGGGTGAGAGGCACTCCAGGACTGGCATGAGGTATGCTTTGCTATTGCTCTGAATGCTGTAAACATTTTGGTTTTGTGTCTATCAGTGAACATTCAGTTCAGTTTGATACATGTGCTCTTAGGGGTAACTGGAAGCCTAGAAGGGTTTTACATCTCTTACTACTACTTGGACTTACACACGAGGCAAACACAACACAGGCTAAAGATCTTAGTTTATGTCATTTGTGCCTAATTCTCCTATTTTAACATGCACATCTATGTCTCAGAAAAGCTTCTGTAGTAGAGGACACTAAATAAGATACAGATGAAGTCACATGCACTCTCATCCACCCACATCCCCAGACACACTCAGCAATTTCCCCCTCCCCTTTGCCCTTCACACCTCCCCAGCATGAGCAACAGGGACCCCTTAGTGCATTAATGAGTCCACTAAAAGTGATGGAAATCATCCCAAGCCTGGCTGAAGGACCAAAGCAGGAGAAACTTTAGACAGATTAGAGTTCTGCATCTGATCCTGGAGTTAACACCACCTGAAGCTCATAGAAAAGGAAATTTGTAAACTCTTTTTCCCTTCTGCCATCAATCTACCTAGGAGCTGACTGGGTATGGGCTAGCAAACAGAATAAAAAATAACTGAATGAACCATTATTTTACCCCTTCTCTTCATGTGATGGCACACTTTAGCGTTGCTCCAAACAGGAGGAAAATTTTGGAGGTGTGTGCTTGTGGAGAGGGGAAATGGGTTTGTAGGTTGTGAGTATCCCTTTCACACCAGGAAGAGATTAATCAAGGATAGGATATTTGTCCTTGGTGGAGATTAGTCACCACTCAGCTCTTTCCAAGCTTTGGCTCAGTCACTATTTCCTTGATCAGCCCCTGGTTTAAGGGGTAGAGCTACAAGCTGCTTATTTTGGTTCAATTCAGAATGACATTTGTCATAAAAGAAGCAGCTGGTGCCATTTTCTTGTTTAAGAAAAATAGAATTTTACTTTAAATAACTAGTCTGCTTTCCTTCCAGAGAGAAAAACTGCAAGAGCAACAACAAAAATAACAAGTGGTAGACTCAAATGCCTCAGACAATACTTTTGCTCCATTCTGTGTTCTAGGATGCTGTTCCCACTGGAGGGAACAATTTACTGGGGCCCACTTTACTGGGGAAAACACATCTCCTACATCAGCCAGCCTGATTCCAGCTTCTGTCACCACTGCAGCAATGACATCTCCAGGTGTGCCCAGCTCCAAGTAATTCCCCAGGTGGATAGAGGAGAGAAGGGAGCTTGGATTTACAGGGTGTTGGCCACTTTGAAGTTTTCCCATGAGTTCTGATGTGAAATGAAAGGACTTCCAGCACCAACGCTGCTGGAGGATCTCATGGAGAAATGGAGTTACACTCTGGACAAAACCAGGGAGTCACACTCGGGACACCAGGGGAGCCAGGGGATTGTCCACACTCACATTCCTGGACACAAGGCTCTTGTTCCTGCTGTGTCCCCTGGCCTGGCTGTCTCCGTGGCCCTCCCCAAGGTGCTGCAGAGCCTTGTCTGGGGTGTCTCAGCTGGCACTAGAGGTCAGCACCACCCAAGCCCACTCAGAAGGTCTGTCTGGAGAGAAGTACCACAAGGCAGCTGTTATGGCCTTCTGCCTTCTCTTTAAAAGCAGTGGCTGCTTCAGCTTCCTTCTGCTGGCTCTCACATCCTGGGCAGCTCTGGGATGATTTTTTTGCACACACAGACAAGAGGAAGGTGGAAAGGAGGAGGGCAGGGCCAGACAAGGTGGCCCCGTTCACCACTTGCAGCATTTGCTTGATGCCACAGTGCTGGGAAGCTGAACTGCCCTTTGGCAGCAGTGGGATCACTAAGTAAAACTGGGACCACAGGCTTAAGATTTTAGATTTTACATATTTCAAATCCTATACTGTATTAGTGCATGGCTCTAAACTCCACATAAAGTGTAGTTAACTCTCTTCACATTTTGATCAGACAAAACAATCCCTCTGGGCCTGTGATCCAAAGACACCCTACAGCCTCAGGCCCCAAAAAAGGATAAACAAAATGAATTGGGGGGACAGACTGGGGGAATATGACTTTATTACCTGTAATTGGAGGATTAACCCCTGATATGTAAATGGACCAAACTTAAAATTGTCTCAAAAACCATTGTCCATCTTGGGTGTAGCCCCTCTTGGAGGCTTTGACTGCCCAAGGTGTGCCTATTGAAGGCCTTCAGTAAATAACCACTTCATCCTCTTAACTCTGTCTAGCCTCTGTTCTAGGCAGCCACTCCAAGGCATCCGTTTTTGGTGACCCAGATAGGAGAGGAAACTGCAAAAGCAGCCTGTGCCCTGGGAGATCCCAGCATTACACAGGGGTGGCAGGCAGCGTTTCTGGGAAAGGGGAGTTCCCCCAGCCTCTGCTCACAGCCAGAGAGGGAAGATTTCCATCCTCCCTTGCAGGTCAAGCCATGAATGTGTCACTGCAGCGAGGTTGTGTTTGCTCTCCCCACTCCCTGCCCTGGGCAGGGGCTGTGGGGGCAATATGACTCCTTCTGTCTTAGGTTGGGCAATGTGGCTGGGGGGTGTATTCAATTCCCAGCTGTCAGAGCTGGGGCAGTTCTCCTCTGTTCATGGGGCAGTTTTCTTTATCTCTCCCACAGCCAATCCTCCCTGCAGGAGATCTCTTCTGTTCATTGGGCCATTAATTATCAATTATCTTCTGTTCATGGCCAGTGAGTGTCCCTGCATGGCTGAGAAAATTCCATCATCCCATAGGGAGACGCTCTGCCCAGGGGAGGAGCCAAGCATTCCTACCTGGATACAATCTGACCTGGGAACACCACAGCAGCCTTTGCCCACTGCATTCCCAGAGGAGCAGCTTTCTTCCCCCTGCATTCCCAGAGGA
>QUSF01000010.1:26781952-26807078 GCA_003676055.1 Chloebia gouldiae
ATTTAACTGGAGATGGGATTTGCCTTCCAAAGACCTGGAGGATTCTGCTGCTGGCCAACCAGGCACTGAAAAACAGGTCATCCTACTGAAGAAAAAGTTTGCACTTGCAATGTATTTAGACTTCAGTGTCTTGGAGACCACAGGAATACCCCTCCAGAATAAACCCAGCATGGTTACCACCTCTATTTTGATCCTACACCTATTTGTCCAGCTGTCCTGCACATCATCCTTGCAAAAAGCCTCAAAAAGCTGTTTCCTACTTAATTAATGGACAGTGATTTTTAATATCCAGCCAGACTTTTTTTTATCTTCTTCCACAAACATTATGCTTGGCTTCAGAATTAATTCTACCTCATTTACACCACATTACACAAAGTCTATATCAGCAGTTTTCTGATGTATCACACCCACCCACCACCCTTGGCTGGAGCAGAGGTTTACAGCCTCTGGTGTGGGGATGACTGATAGAAGAAAAAGATCCATGGGGTCACTTTCTGGGCCTTCATTAAATTAAGAAAAGAGACCTCTGGTCTGCCGGCTCAAATCCACAGACAGGCTGTCTGCTTCTCCCCTCAAAAATATTGCAAGAATCTGCCAAGCTGGAACAGCAATGCCGTGGAAATGGGGCCATTGGATGGAAGGAATTATTGCCCAGCACAGAGGAGGTGCTACACCCCTGACATCTGCACAGAGAATTCTCCTGCAGTGGCCATCCAGGCTATGGGAATAGGGCCAAAGAGCCCCTCACACCCCACTGCACACCCCAACACCCATCCTGCTCACTCCATGCTTTGTGTCCCACTGGGGGCAAGCTCCCTGCAGCAGGCTCTGTGTCCTGGGGAGCTCTCTGCAGGGCACTGAACCCACAGTGGACACTCAGTGAATAGGAACAGTCTGTAATCAGGAAATAAGAAAAATAGAAATGGGATTTTTCACGTTGCCACACTCTGGCCAGGTACCCCATGAAAAATGCCATCTGCTGTGGCAAACGGGCTTTGTGCTTTTCCTACACAGGGTCAGAGGGACATTCCTCCTCTCCACTCTCTCCCAACAGGTCGTTCCTGAGGAGCCACCAAGCCTGTGGCAGCCAGGAGCCCTTTGTGCTAGGTTTTGTTCCAGTGCCCAGCACAACAGAGCCTGAATGATGACTGAGACTGATCTACCACACAAATAAATAATAGCCACGAAAAACAATCATTCACATTAGAAGAAGATTTGCCTGCCTAGGCCTAGTGACAGCTTTTGGGATTACCTTCCTCACGGGGAAAGCTCAGCTCCTCAAGAATACTCTGAGCTTCCATCCCTGAAGGAAAAGGGGTAGAGACAAGGTAGCAACCAAGTCTTAAGGTGTGCAAAAAAAAAAAATTTGGGAATCTGGGAGGTGAGCGAGTTTGCTGATGGTTCCCACTTCAAGAAATTGAATGAATCCTGGGCCTTTGTCTCCTCTCTCCCTCCCCTCAGTCTCTGGTCCAGACCCCAGCAGCCAACCTGTGAGAGATGGGCTGGATGTGGCTTTACAAGTGTCAGCAGTGCCCTTGGGGCCCTTCCAAGTACAAGGGAGAGGTGAGGGACAAGGAGAAGTGTGGAAGGATGGAAAGGTGTTATTTACACACAAACCAACCCAGCCATTTTAAAGGGAACCTGCCCTGCCCACAGGTGACCCAGAAGGGGGTTGTGGGTTTGTGCTAGACAGAGGGAACGACTGCAAGGTGCTACTGCTAATGAGAAAAAAAAAAAGCACAGATAGTCAAAGAGTCTTAATACCACACCTGGATCACTCTCTGGAAGCTTCCTCTGCCCCTTCTCCCTCTTTTCCCATTCCCACTGCTTTTAACACCAAGGAAGTTTCAGATTTAGACATGGGTTTTGGCTGTTGTGGGAAGCACGTGGTTTCTGTGGGCCTTGTTGCTGTCCTAGCTGAGCCTCCTCTGGGTCTGAGACAGCAGGTCTGTGTAAATTTTGGATCTCAGGAACCTGGGGTACGAGTCTTTCTCCATCAGGCTGTGCACCTTCCCCTGAGCTTGGTCAAAGCAAGAGAGGGAGGGCTCCTGCACATTTCTTCTTGTCAGCTCCCGAGTCTGGAAGTCTATGTTCACCTGGGGAAAGCAGCAGAAGAGAGTTTGGCACTGAGTGTCCAGCTGGCATCCTTCAAATGGCACATTTCTTCTCTGCCATGGCTGTGGAACAGCAGCAGAACCAAGGTCCTACCCCTGTCCATGCCTCAACAGCCCCCATAGCTCTGGGGGGTTTAGTGATTCAGGGCTGTGAATCCCTGCCCCAAGCCTGGAAAACCTGGAAAATCACTATAAATAGTGATCTGAGCACTTCTGAAATCACTTTACTTTTACTGAAATCACTTTTTAAATTACGTTTATTCAGACTCTTAGGCAGCACATCACCTAAAGCTGCTGACTCAGCCTAACCTCTCTCCTGCTCCCTCTCTTCTTCACCACATGCCCAGTAGGTGGGTGAATAAACTTTTAACAGGGTTTAAACCATTAGTACATTCTTATTAAATGTCTCTAAACTCAGTTGATCTAAAATAAACTGTTTGATTTTTCCCATAGCAGCTTCATTTTACAATATCTGGAGGAGAGGCTTGAAAAAATAAACCACGCTATAATGTTATGACTGCCATTTGTTTGCAAAGCCAGCCAATGGAGTTTTCCTGCTCTCCTTCCTCAGCAGAGTAATCAGCATTTTTTAGGGTTACTGTCTGGAAGAAAAAAATGGCTGAAAAAATGTTATTTGTTGTTATTAATTCAGTATCCAAACTGGAAGGAGCCTGGAAAGTAAAGCTGTCTGCCACAGCGTGGATGTCAGCAGTATGGATTAGCTCTAAAAATTCCATATTCTAAGCATGCCAAAATTATGTAACAGGGCTAAGAAAACATCACCACAGGACCAAATTGTACGAAGTACCCCATCCTACCTGTATTCCCATTTCTAATAAAAAATCAGCCTTCCATCTTATCATTAAAAAATAAAATCTTATAATTCCTGAATAAGAGTGGAAAAATGATCAAGGAGAGCATTGAGACAGCCACACACCTCGGTGTGAATCTGGGCCCTTCCCAGTGGCCCTGCAATGGCCTTCCTAGCTGGGAGAGGGAGGAAAATGAGCCCGTTCAGGGGTCCTGACAGGCAGCCATGCAGGAGCAGGAGGGGCTGGGTGCAGTGTGAGCCCCCCTGGCTGTGCTGGGACTGCAGGGACACATGGCAGCGTGGTCACGAGGATCTGGCAGTGCCATCAGCCTGTCGAGTGCTTGAAAGAGGATTCAACAATCCCAGGCTCTGGGGTGTGACTGCATTTTCTGTTCAGCTCAGAGTTGTTCGCATCTCTCAGGAGGTCTGGGTGAGGGGGGAGTTAGTCAGAAACTCTCCTCCCTTGGGAGTCAACAAGTTACTCACAGAATTCACAGAATCACAGAATCACTGGGTTGGAGGAGACCTTAAAGATTGAATCCAACCCAGCCCCAACACCTCAACGAAACCCTGGCACCCAGTGCCACATCCAGGCTTTGTTAAACACACCCAGGGATGGTGACTCCAGCACCTCCTTGGGCAGCCATTCCAGAACTTTATCACCCTTTCTGTAAAATCTTCTTCCTAATATCCAACCTGTATTTCCCTTGGTGCAGCTTGAGACTGTGTCCCCTGGTTCTGTCAGTGCTGTCTGGAGAAAGAGCCCAGCCCCAGCTGAGCACAGCCACCTTTCAGGAGCTATAGAGAGTGACAAGGTCACCCCTGGGTCTCCTTTTCTCCAGGCTGAGCACCTCCTGCTCCCTCAGCGTTTGTGTTCCAGTCATGGGTGGGATGGTCCTGTGCAAAGTGTCCTACCAGGGAAGACCCCAACAGCCTGCTCAAGACTGACAGTAAATGACAGGAACACGGTGAAGTGCTCCTGGGGAGCTTGTTGAGGTTAGCAAATGTAGGTTGAGGTTGCCAGTGAACTCCCTGGCTGTGACTAATTCAGTATCATCAAAGTTGATGATACTTATCAAGTTGCCCTCATCAGGGATGAGTCACGGTGAGCAGAGGCAGCTGGAGCAGGCAGGATGGCATCGCCACAGTGAGAGGGAAGGGAAGGGAAGGATGGAGAGCACCCAGATGGAGGTGACAGCCCTGCTGGGTGCCCTGGGGATGCTGTGCCACCCCATACCCACCTCCCGAGGGGCCTGCACGTCGATGAACTCCTCGAAGATGCGCTGGGCCTTGGCGGCCAGCTTGGCCGCCGAGCGCGTCTTCTTGAAGTCCTCGCAGGCCAGCCAGAACTCCAGGTTCTCCTCACTGAATTCTGTCTTCAGGAAAGCACGGAAAGCTGCCAGCCCATCTGCCAGAGACACACAGGGGGTTACACAGGGAGCAGGGAGTGATGCCTTCAGGAGCTGGAACAGAGGCTAGACAGAGTTAAGAGGAATAAAGTGGGTATTTATTGAAGTGCCTTCAAACGCCACACCCTGGCAGTACCAGAGTTGTGGCTCTGCCCAGATGGCTCCAAGATGGAAGCAAAAGAGGGCTTGGTCACAAGATCTCATGTTTCTGTAAGTTCTGCTCCGTTTGCATATTGGAGTTAATTGTCCAATTCCAGTTTTAGCCCATGCAGTCCCATCCTTCTTGTTTTTCTCTCTTCAGCCCACGTTGTTTGTGCTCTTGGGCCTGAGATTTGGATCATTTGTCCTTGGTCCCCAGCTGGAGAAGGAATTGTTTTGTCTCCCTGCTCTGTGCAGAGAGCTCACCATCCCCTCATATGAAACCCAGACCCACACACTAAAGCAGCACAGAATCTGAAAATATAAAAAGCTAAAACCTGAGGCATCAAGAAAAGGCAAGGAGCTGTTCCATTCTCAGACATCCTTCCATCCACCCCAGCTACCAAAGACAATTTGATATTTCTCCCAAGTTCTGCCATCCCAGGATGCATCCATAACTTACACCACTGATGAGCTGGGTTCCTGTGAGCTGCCACAAAGCCAAATATCACTTGATGTATCTCTGAAAAAATGTTTTCCAGCTAAGGTGGCAGAAGGCTCTCCTCAGGACTGGGACACCCACCTAAAGTTACTCATGGAATTATCAAGGTTCAACTCATGATAATGCAATACTTTATGAGGCCCTATCTGCCACTAAGAAAAACCTTCAATAAAACATAGCTGATGTGGACTTGCCTCCTATGCTTTCTGTCATTTTGCTTTATTGCCTTGTGCCATTTTTAGTTCTTATTTAAACAGAGAAAAGCTCTCAGAGAGTCTGTTACAGCTCCAATAAAGGGGAGAGGGAAAGGACTTGGCCTAATTACGGCTTGTCTAGTCAGTGGTAAAAGTGTGCTTATCACTTGCTAATGCTCAGCAATTGTGACATTTCAGTAATGCAATCTGAGTCAGCCAGGGCAGATTAGAAATATGGAAAGATTTATTAGGCAATCTGTGTTAAACCCCTGCCTGGGCCTATTTATGGACACAGCCATTGTTTTTTATTTCCTTTCCCTGAATGGCACCAGGGGAGTTGATGTAGCTGAAGGCTTCACACATCCCCTTTCTCCTCAGGATAAAGTTAGCTTCTCCTTTTTATATTTTTTCCCAGTAATGTGTTTCGAACTCTTCCTGGTCTTTTGCAATAGGGTCTAGGTTTTTGTAGTTCATTACTGGAAAGCTCTTGGCTATTTCCAAGCAGTTGTCTAAAAATATTGATGGAACTGGGGACGAGCCTGGTGAGGTCAGACTCCTCAGAAGGATGAAGGGAGCAAGGACAAGGTGTGTGCAGCTACTCATCCACCAGCATCCCCAAGTCCTTCTGGGCAGGGTTGCTTTTGATCTGTTCATCCCCCAGCCTGGATTGATTCTGGAGGTAATCCAGGTGTAGCACTCTGCACTTGGTCTTGTTAAACCTCAACAGTTTTCCATGGGCTCATTTCTTAAGCTTGTCCAGATCCCTGTGGATAGTCCTAACATTTTCTTAAATAGGCTATTCAGACAGTTCTTTCTATATGCTGTGTGTGCTATCTATATGCTGTATATGTTGTATATAAAATATGCTATATAATACATATTATATATATAATATCATATATTTTATATATAATATATAAAATATTATAAATATTACAAATATATATATTATTAGCTATTTCTATGCTCTCTATATGCTATATATATATCTATATACTATGTGTGCTACAGATCCATAGCAATGTAACACTGTCCTGCATCTCCCCTGCATGTCCTAAACTTCTTCCTGCTCCCCTTGTTTCTGGTAATAACTTAGATATTTTCCAGCTCCCTCTGAAACCTCAAGCCCTAAGCAGTGGCCGTGGGTATTGAACAGCACCAAACAATCCTAGTTATGTCTGTGTGTCAGTCAGAGGAGATGTCTGACTGCCCAGATCCTCACAGGGAAAGGCAAAATATATATTAGGCCAGATGAGCCCAAAGGGCAGGCTAAACCTCTCTCCTCTGCCTTCCTCAAAGCTCCTTCATTTGGGGCTTTTTTGCACTGACTGCTCCATCAGCAGTCTGCTATCAGCATAAAAATGGATCCATCCCATCTCAGCCATGATCCCTCCTGCTGTCAGCCCCAGAAATAGCTGCATTATTCCAGCTCATCCTGACACTTCTTCCTTCAAGCAGTTTTAGGAGGAGATTGGGGTTTTGCACTGCTAGGGTAGACAAGAAAACAAGGCTCTCATCCAAGCAACACTGCAAATTGTGGGTCCAAGCCAGGGCAATATTGTGACATCAGCCCCAGAGAAGAATGCCAGAGGAGCAGGCACCTGCCAGGATCACCCTGCCCGTGGCTGCTTTGAGGGTCTCCGTGGGTAGAGAAATATGGTGAAGGTGAGGGATGTTGTAGAGCTGCTCCCCTTCCTGAAATCTGGACACAGAAACATTTTCCATCATCTGTATCCCCCTTAGTGCCTCTAAAATTCACAGGGCCTGTGAGAACAATGGAAGGACTGGAGAACAGATCAAGGAGTCTTTGCATGCTGGCAGCTGTCAGAAATAAGGAGATAAAACAGGGAGAAGGTTCCAGTTCCTTGAGATCTTTGTCATTTTATCAATCATCAGCTCCTAGGATGCTTGACATTAAATATTCCAGCACCGAGCACACTGCTATGTCTCTGCAGTCTCTGCTGTGTTCCTGCTGAGGTCTTGCTCCCCTATCTCTGCCCTGGTCTTTTTTTTCCCCTCCTTTTCCTCTACAACAGCCCCAGAGCTGCAGCACTGACAGAGGATCACTTGCAGAAATAGTAGTGTTGCATGAAAGTACCACATCTGCAAAAGGTCATTGATGCAGAATGTGATATCTGAAAAATAGGATACCTGAAAAAATAAAATACCTGGAAAAGATAACATCTGAAAAATATAATACCTGAGAAATAAAATACCTGAGAAATAAAATACCTGAGAAAGGTAATAACTGCTATAAGAAGGGAATGTCATGAGTGACAAGGAGAGAAAGGCATTTGCTACAGCCCTGCCCCAGAGAGCAGCTGCAGCATGTTCCCCTGGGACCAGGAGGTTTCCACGAGTTCTGCCTCCTGCTCTAATGTCAATCAGCTCCTTTTGATCCTGAAATAAGTTTAGACAGTGAATGGATAAATAATAGTGTCTGGCTGTTCTCTGCTTTTTTTATACACTCCTGTCATGCAGTCCTCACAGCCTTCGAGGAGCTGCAGATGGTGAGGCTGAACCTGTGAGGACTTTGCCTGGGACACTTTGGGTGCAGAAGAGATCAGCCCTGACTGCCTGGTTTTCCATCATTTTCATCTTTAACCCTTGACTGCCTGCCAGCCTTCCCAGCTGTGCCTGACAGCCAGGTTTGGGGAATCACTGCCAAAAGTTGGTCATGGAACAATGACAAGTCTGATTGAAAGGGTAGGAGGACAATTAGGCATGGGAGCTGCCACCACCTGAGCTGGGATTTGACCTGGATATTGACTTCAATCTCCTCCTCTCCTTCATAGCACATGAAGGCTTTCAAGGAATGATCACTCATGAATGATCAGCATTTCAAAGCTCATCCCCCCCAACTGGACATCTTTTTTTCCAGGACAACCACCACTGGAGTGTAGTGTGATAAGAGCAGGAGAGAGATTTCACCTCCTGAAATATCCCAGCGTGCAGTTCCAGAGGGATGCTTTACAGAGAAAGCACAGAAATTAACTGGACAACTTTTAACTTTCTAATTAATTGGACAACTGGACATCTCTTTTCCCAGGACAACCACCACTGGAGTGCAGTGTGATACAAGCAGGAAAGGGATTTCACCTCCTGAAATATCCCAGTGTGCAATTCCAGAGGGATGCTTTATGGAGAAAGCACAGAAATTTAAAAGCAGGATTAAAAGTCTGCAGAAGCAACAGCACAAAATAATCCCTAACCTGATGTCCGAAGGCATGGCCACTCAGGAGGACAGGATATTCTGCTGTAGCTGCACAGCCCTTCAGGACAACTACTGGACAATTATTCAGGAATTTGCCTCAAGAGTCCTTTGCTTGAAGCCAAAGGAGGAAATTGATCCTGGTGGAGCAGATAAATTGAAGGCAAAGAAGCAGAGCTCTTTACTGGGTGTTGCGAGTCTGAGGGAGAAGCAGCAGCCATTTGATATTTTACTTTTGCAGTATAAATCTAAGCTTCAGAATGCCCTGCTCTCCATTCAGACTGACTGAGGAATGTGCAGAAGGGATCGTGCAAGTGCTCAGACATTACTCAGGATCCTGCAGTGTTGGAATCTGAAATGCAGGGAATTCTCAGAACTTTGGGCCTGTAAGCCAAAGCTTAGAATTAAATACAGGATTTGATCTGAGACCTTGGGAAAGGCTTCCAAACTCAGGTGCTAGAAGTGAGAATGTGGATTTGTAGTTTAAAGCAGAGACACGTTAAGAAGAGGAAAGTAGAGTTTTAGAGTTTACGATATGGAAAACATAAAAGTAGTTACAAAGGTAAACAAGAAGTTTAAAATGCAGTACTGTAGCTTTGTGTGCCATAACATAATTAGCTAAGAAAGCTTACACTTACACTTAATATGAGTCCATAAAACAAAATATTTAAGGATTGGGTCAAAAACATAAATATCCTCATTGGCAGTGTTTTATTGGTCAATAAATCCTTAAAAGGTCTTGTAACTGGGGTCTTGTGGCCCTCTGAACCATGCAGTGAAGATGTGAGCCAAACTCACCCTTCCTGCCTGTGTAGAAGATAAGAAAAATAAATCACATAATCTAAAAAACTCAGAGATCCTGTCTCTAACTCAAAACTCCTTCAACAATCCCCATAGTGCAGATCATCTGCGAGTTAGGCAGTGCCAGGCAGGTCAATGACCATGTGAAGACAGGGACTCCTGAAATCCCGTTCAGGAGATGGAAAGTGGATCCTACCCAGCCAGAAGGAATGAGGTGGGGAGCAGAAAACAAAAGATAGGTCTTAGCTAAGCTTTATCAGCATGAAGAAGAGCTCAGATTAGTGGCCTAAATCATTCAGGCAGTTTAATAACCAAGCACCTGTCACTGTAAGAGCAAGAAAGCAATCACCCATCATTTATTTAATGCACATGTTTCACCCCCTCAGCAACCAGAGTTCATGCAGGGAGTAAAGGTAGAGTGCCTGTGGCTGGGGGATGGATGGATTGGCTCCCTGGAGTGTGTTTGGTCCAGGGCTGGAGGGACAAGGTCACAATTGCTCCGCACAGCACATGGATGTGCTCTCACTGCTGCTGAGCAGTGCTTCCCTTCATCTCAGCTGCCTGTCACCACCACAGTGCTAATGCTCTTCTGGCTTAGAAAGAGCTGGGAGTAGGTTGGGATATTCCTGTGCTGTGTAGGAAGTGAAGGAATGTGTAGACAACAGAAGGAGGAGAACAACAATAAAGTTTGGGAGGAAGAGCACGGAGATCACAAAAAATTCCAGAGAAAAATCACTTTGTCCTCCAGATTTCAAAAAAATCTGGAGAACAATCACCTTTAAGATAAAAGTGGGAGTGCAGGATGACTGGTTTTGGTGTTGGGTGAGAAGTTTACCATGGGTTGAGGACAGACTGTCCTGCTGGATGCTGGAGAAACAAAAATCTGTGTGTCCAGCCCCATGGGGGACACAGAATGAGACATGCTATGGCCTGTATTTCCCTCCAGCAGGCTGTCAAAAGAAATCCTCATCTGGCCAGCCTCCTGGGCACGGGCACAGGGAGAGGATTATTCCTCAGTTACTCACAAGCATGCTCTCACACTCCGGGGACCACACTGAGCTCGCCTCCCTGGCACAAAATGGGAAAAGTTGCCAAAATCCAGCGTGTTAAAACGACTGCTTTTTCTCCCTGGGCACCCAAGGAAATGCTGCAGATGGATCTGCCTCTTACTCTGTCAATTCTCTGACAAAAGCAGCATCAGGCTCCCACTCCTGTTGCTTGCTCAGAAGCCCTGACCCCAGGGAACAAAGCAGTGAGCTCAGACAGGCTCCTGGTGTCAAACAGGGATTGTCTGCCTGAGCCCGGGGTTTCTGAGTTGATTTGCTCTGCCCATTAACACAAACAATTAGGATATCATTGCACTGACCTATCGATGTGGAGTTGCTGCATCCTGCTGCTCAGCACTGCTCACTCCAGGAGGGATGAGGGAATTGAGTCCCAGGGCCAGCACAAAAGGGAGGTGGAAAGAGCCCTCCCGCGTTTCCTACTCACAGTCTCTTGTTAACTCTAATAACTTGTCAACTCAAATTATCCTTTGAATGGCTCGGGGAATAAATCCAAATCAGACCACTCTATGTAGGGGGGCATTACCCAGCCTGGGAATCACCCAAGAGACAACAACTGCTTCAGATCCCAAGGGATGTCAATCCTCCTCTCACAAAGGCAGCAAACATTTCCTGCACAGTCATTCCTTCTTCAGAAGGGTGAGGGGAGATCAGGGGAACTCCCCAGGGCCATCACACTTCAAGGGATATCTGGCAAAGGTGATAGTGGAATCACAGAATGGTTTGGGCTGGAAGGGACCTTAAAAATCATCTCATTCCAATCCCTCTGCCATGGGCGGGCAGGGACGCCTCCCACTAGAGCAGGTGGCTCAAATCCCCATGGACTCTCTGTGGAATCTGTGCAATGCATGACACTCCTCACATCACTTCCATTTAGAAACCTTTTGGAGATTCGTGAAAATAGGAAGAGGAAGAATGTTTTTCCCATCTCCCAAAGTACTGCAGCCCTATGAGCCTGCTCCATGTATGAGGGCAGCCTGCTCAGCTGGGCACTCCGGAGACCTCTTAGGGAGCTCTGATCCACATTCTGGCTCCTTGGAGCAATTTTTCCACTTGTCCAACCCCTGGCAATATTGCCCACAAGGTCTGCCCCATTTTCAGCTGCTCCATCAGCTCCTGAGTCCTGCTCCAGCACCTTGGGGTTTGTTTTCCCTGGAGAACAGTTTAGCTGCAAGGCACCAAATCCATCTGACTGCAGCAGAAAGCACCACACATCCCCTCGAAATCACAATCTCCTTCCCAAAATAAATGAGCTGTCCATCTAGTGAAGACAGTTTCTGACAGATGTGTCAAGCAGAAGTGCTCTACCTGCTGATGCTGTGAGCCCTGGGGGGAATTCTCCTTAAGCCCAGCTGGTGCTTAGCCCATGCCCCCAAGCATGAATTCCAATTTTCCCTGGCTAATGCTGTTCACCTGAGCAGTCACGGGGAAATTAGACTGGGACAGTTCTGTCCTCCTCTTGGCACTAAAAGCAGGATTTTTGCTGGCAGCTTCCCTCACAGACAGATGCCAGCAGGCCAGGTACAGCTTTATTTAATCCCAGATTTTGGCCAGTTAGGGCATAAGGTTCCCTTACCTGTGTAACATCAGCACATCCTAACAGTGAAAATGCAACTTGTACAATATAATTAATTCTGTGAGTGTGTGCTGTTCTCTCCTTTAAACCAGTGTAACTAAAAAAACACTTCTGTTTCAACAGAACTTTTTGTATTTGCATCATTGTAACCCTTGACTGCCAGGCTGGCAATTCCAGAAACTTCAGGTGCAGAACAGTTATAAAATATTCCTTTAGAAAGTAGTTTATTAAACAACAATTTTTTTTGTCACCAATCACTAGGCAATGTCACTGTGATTGCTGATAAAAATAGATTAATTTAAATTTTAAAGATCACCTTCTGTTGCCATTAGGAACTGAATATTTTTCATTACAAACTGAATATTTTTCATTAGTGCCAGAGAATTATCAGAATTACTTTCCATTCTAAGAGATGGGAAAAGTCTTGATAATTCATTTATCACTGTACAAGACTAATTTATTAATAAAACCAGACACCCTTGTGGAGGCTGCTGGACAAATTAATTGAACTAAGGTTTGATTTTGCATTTTTGCAATAGCCAGCTGAAGAGGGAAGAATCTATATAACATCAGGACATAGGTGGGTAAATTCACTGGGGTTTGTGATCCAAGCTCTTCTTCTGCACTCTAATGAAGAAAATTTCTACTTTTACACCAGTGAAAGAGAAATGGGTTTGAGTTCAGGATGATAACAGGGGCGTGAAAATCCTGCCCTCCCCTTTCTCCATTCCCCAGGTACCCTGTAATCTCCTTGGTGTACTTTCCCCTTCTTGTTCTGAATTTCCACAAAAGAAATGTTCCTTTTTAGCCATACCCAGCTACACCATATATTTTTTTCCCTTATTGGCTGCAAGAGCAATGATCTCAACTAGATACTGCTGCTAAAATTACATCCTGCTTTTCCTGCCTTGGTCAGCCAGCCTGTTTAAAGTTGTCACTTAATTCTCTGCCAAAACTGTTGTCATCTCAGTATAAACCTAGAAAAATTACCTTAAAATTAGCTTAATAACATAATTTACACTTACATTTTAAAATGTAAGGAAAACCTGAGTCTCTAAGCAAGCCAGACAGCTCCTTATTGCCATGAAACAGTTCAGCACCCACGGTGACTTTTCCCCAACATAACTCATTTGGGTTTTTCCTCCAATAGAAGCCCATGAATGAACCCATACTGGGAACTTTGCTTCGTTTATAATTTCTCGGTGTGAAAATGCTGCTGAAGCAGAGAAATATTTGCAGAACAGAACTCATAGGATTGAACAGAGCAGGGGTTGCTGATTATAGGTTGGCATAAGGTCTCTGGATGTGAAATTTTTGGGTGTGCTGGGATAACTGCAGATCAGGCTCTGCTCAGGGGGACCAAGGGGGATTCCTCTGTGACAGGGCAAGCTGGTTAAGGGTACTGAGCTGGAAAAGGCAGCACCTTGGGCTGATGGCTTTAGCAGTTGTGGTTTTCCTCGTGGTCATGAGCAAAGATGTGAAGGGAACACACAAAACTCTTTTTTTTCCTGCCTCTAAAGGATGGTGGCTGCTGGGGATGAGCAGGTCTGAGGGACCACGCCCCTGGACAGGGGTTATGGGAAGAGGAGGGAAAAAAAAGGTAGAATTTGATCTTTACTCACATTTATGGGACAAAAGGACATCAAAAGAGTCTGCCCATCTTGTGGCTTCTTCTGTTGACAGTCTTCTGTAAGGAAAGGAAGGGGGAAGTTACGGACAGCCCACAGCTGCTCATCCCCTCTGGAGCTGTTTGGTGAGGACACCGAGGAAGGCTGGAATTCCTCTCACCTGATTTTGGAGGTCTAGGGTGTAAAACTGAGCCAAGTGACCCTGGGCTTCCTTTAGAATCAGTGAAGAGATACCAAGGGACCCGCAGGGACTCTGCTCAGCTCACATCCCCAGGCAGGCAGGTAAAATAGGCCAGATGAATCATACCCAAAAAGGCACCAATTTTTCCTCATTGACTCTAAGCAGAGGCCCAGACAACAAGCTCAGATGCAGACATTTACATTGTAAAAGCCAAAAGTCAGGGGAAATGAAACTCAGCCTGTAGAAGTGTTTATTTCTCTTGCTTGCCTTTGGGAGAAGGACAGATCTTATCTCAGGTGTAAGCAGGGACTTGTGATCAGATGAGTCCCATCCCACACTTCTCAAATCAGGACTCTGGAGCGTTTGAAGCGTCTCCCTCCAGCCTTTTGCAAACCACCACCCAAATTTTGGCAGTGTTAAATACAAGGCTGAGCTGAAGATGACCTGAAATTTCTGGTCACCTCTTACAGGAAGCAAACTGCTCAGGCTTTGATCTGTGGTGACAGAGGTGTAAATTACATCCCCAAATAAGTGCAGACGTGCCCCACACACAGCAGTGGGGACTTTGAGCATGTCGTGTCTCACGGCAGAGCTCGTGCCAAAGATCCAGGAATTTCCTGAGGCTGTTCCTGCTGGATCAGTGCCGGTTTGTTTTCCTTGTGGAAGCAGTCTCAGCTCACACAAAGTACAACAAAAGGAAGACAATACTGGAGGGAGGGTGGTGGATGGGGAGGGCAAGGGAAGGGCAGCAGTGGGGTTGGGGTGGGATGCTGCAGCTATACTCACTTCAAAGCCCGGTTGGGCTTGTCCGGAAGAATAGCTGTGAAATCATTATATGAGTCTGATTTGTGAGACAGGCAGCCCAGGCGAGTCCTCATCCCTCTGTTCCTGTGGTCGAGGTGGGGAAGCAGGGGTGTTAGCAGGGGAAAACCAAAGAACAGGATGATTATAAGTCTAGCCAGCTTGGCAAAAGAAAAAGAACAAAACCCCCCCCAAAAAAAAACCAAAAAAACCTCAGCAGCTTTGTGCCAGATCTGTGTCCTTGGATCCCTCACGTGTGAGAGGGACCCTGGGACATCTCCAGGCTGATGTTAAGGGTGAACACAGCACCAGAGCAGCTGAAGGCTCACTCACACCAGGCATTCAAGTGCCTTAGCTGGCAGAAAGGCTTTGAAAGGCTGAGCTTTGGGATGGTTTCTTGGAAAGTCCTGCTCTGGTCAGGTGTGGGAGGAGAGCAATGGGCAGCAGTACAAGAAATCGGCCACCACGTTCCAGCAGCACCAGAAACAGCACAAATACCAGAGCTGGAGGACAGGAGAGGGCTGGAGGAAGGAGAGGGCTAGCAAGGCACCTGCAAGGTGAGCCTGTGCTGCAGCACCGTGAGTTCCCAGCCAGGATCGATCCCGAGCGGCTTCTTTAGACTCAGGATTACATAAGCAGGATCAAACTGCCTGTTTCCTGACACGCTTACCCAGGCAGAAAATGGCTTTATAGCTTTTTTTCCTCTAAATTTCAGCCCAGCCCTAGAGCCTTCGATCCCATGCCAGCCCCTGGTGTCCTTGCCCAGCCCCTTCCTGGGACAGCAGCCGCAGCATCCTTCATTACATAACCCAGGATGGGCAGGGACAGAGGGACAAGGAAAGGGAGCACATGCATGCATTGCACGGGACTGGCATCATCATCTCCCCAAAAACATGTGGGGCTGCTTCATGGGCTTGCATGGGCTCAGTGATCTGCCTCTCCAGCCCGAGGGTGTCTCCTCTTGGAGATTCCCAGGACATCAAACTGGGCCATTTTCTCCTCTGGACCATGGGAGCAGCGTTCAGCGACCCCATCTCCACTTCCCAGCTGCTGGACCTACTTTGGAGCTGTTGAAAGTCCTTCTCCAAGCCCAGCTCCCAGCCAGATGCCCAATACTTTCCTTGGCTGCACAAGTACAGCGTTTTTTCCCCTTCCATCTGTAATTCTTGCAGAACGCTTCAGCACCAGTGCCTGAGCCAATCTGTAGCGTGCCTGTTTCCCCCTTCTCCTCCCGCCCTTCAGAGAGCTTCTATTATTGCACATTTTAATGTAATCTTAAAGCAAATTAAATGTTAATTAAATGCACCGAGTGTCTCCCTGGTGCAGCACAGGCAGCTCACAGCGTTTAACAAGCACAAAACCCAGGAACTCCTCAGTCACAGGAATTGTTGCACAGCCTCCAACTATGGCCCCACGGCCATGGGCACTGCACAAACTCCAGATGAGAGCACAGGGAGTGCCACGTTCCCAGCTGTGCTCCAGTGGACACCAAACCCACTACAGGATCCTTCTGGTACCTCTCCAGATGCCTCCTACCCCCCACCTTTCTGTGCCCTGCTCTGTTTGCTCACGAATTTCCCAGCAAGAGGTGTGACAGGCATCACCGCAGCGCTGCTCAGATTCCCCTGTGATGCCTGAGATCAAGGGACTGCAGCAGGGAATCAGAGCAGAGGGGGCAGAGCAGGGAGTTGCTTCCTCATGGAACACACTTCTCTTGGTGAGGACTTCCCAGAAAGGACACAGAGGAGAGAGGGGGAAATAAATTGGGTCTGCAGGAGGTGGAGAGGCAAGGGAAGGGTAGGAGGGGACACTGCAGTGGGCAGAAGGGCTTGCTGGACGAGGCAGACAGTGACAGGATGGCAGGGTTGGGGGATGCACCGTGTTCTTTCCAGTTACCTCCGTGGGATCAGTAAGGCAGCCATTCAGGCATCCAGCTACGGTTAACCCTTTAACTGGCTGGCTTGGACCACAGTCAGGGCTGCTTGCAGGAGGCAGGAGTGCAGGAAGAAGGGATTTACTGTTTCATGTCCTGGCACTTAAAAATGCACCAAAGGATCCTCTTTGCCAAAGCCAAAAAGGGCCAGTTGTCCTCAACCCATTTGATCCTTGCTTCCTAGAGTGGAAAGTCAATTGTTCAATGGAAGACGTTGAGAGTTGAGGGGTGGCCACAGAGGAGAGAGAGCATTTCCTTCTAAGACCAGGACTGCAGGTAAAGTCCAGCTTCAGGTCTAAAGCAGTTTGGGTTTGGTGTCCCAGCTCACCAGGGAGCAGCAGGAGTTGGCATTATCCCACTCATCCTTCAGCACCTCCGAAGGTCTCTCCTCAAGGGGCAGAGCTCTGGGCTGACCTCGCTAAGAAGACCAAACTACCTCTTGTGCCTGTCCCTCCAGGTCATGGCTGATGTTACTGGCCAGGCATCACGGAAAAGCTGGCACTGCAAACAGAACAACAGGAGGACTTCACACATGTGCAGATGCTGCTCCTTTCACCACCACGGGCTCAAGCACTCACACAAAAATGACTCAAAGCAAGCAGGGCCTCGCTGGGGTGGTGGGAGCCTGAGAGGAGCCACCAAGGAGATGCACAGCCTGCAAAAGGGGAGGGCAGGAGAGAGAGGGAGACTGGAGATTGTGGGTTCCTTGTGAGCCTTGCCACACTGGGGATCAACTAGTAGACGACTCTCACATCAACAGAAAGTGAAGGTGAGATTCAGCAGGCAGGAGAGCCAGGGGACAGAAAACAGGACTCTACAATGAGCAAAGGCAAAGGTTTCTGGTTTGCCAAGCTCCAGGTGCCCTCCATGTCATGGTGTCACTGGGACCAAGCAAGGAGGAGCCCAAGGAGCTGATGAGAGCTGAGAGGGTGTTCAAGGAGCCAGGACCCTGCTCTGCTGGGGCCTGGGGAGACCCTGGAGCTTGGGCTGCCCAGTGCACCATCCCTCTTAAAACCTGATTACATTAAAAACGCACAAAGCCTCTTCCCCACTAAATTAATGGAGCTGGGATTGCAGTGCATTGCCAGTCAGTGCATTTCCTTAATCCTCACCCCGACTGGCTGCTTCTCTGACTGAAATCAATCCTTGTAATTCCTTAAGCCCCTCTAAATTTCCTCATTAACAGCCTCACCCCCATGTGGGGCCACAGCACATGACTTCCTAGAGTGCAGCAGCTCCTGCTTCTCTTTCCCACTGCTGCTCCGAGCTGGCAGCGGAGCCATCTGCCCTCTCTCCTTTGCAGCCTCCTCCAGCAGCCTGAATTTTGGGGTACTGTTATGAAAGAGCCTTCAGCTCGCCCCCACTGCCACCCACTCAGCCCCCACAGGAAGCACCTGCACCACTGAGCAGCACCCAACTTCCCTGAGATCCCAAAGTCTGTCTGACTTCGGGGCTGCTGGCACCTACATTTCCTGTGGAGGCAATCCCGCTGCTCGGCTGGCATACCCGTGGATGTTGCCTCTGTTTGCAAATAAATCCAGTCAGTTTTCACTTTTAAATGTAATCTCGTGTCTGGTAAATTGCAATAGAGGTCTTGGCGAGAGGTTTTGCCTCCCCTGCTCCACCCTTCATCCTGCCTTCCCCTCCCATGGAAGGAACCTGGTCAAGGAGAACTACCAGCCTCATCATGGATGAGTTTTGGGGGTTTCTCCTTGACAGACAGCAAGGGAGGGGTGTGATTAGGACGTTCAGGTTATCAAACCACCTGGGCAAAGATAAAGAAGCCATCCCAATTAAATAAATAAATAAATAAATAAATAAAACAGCAGCACAAAGGTTAAAAAACCAACCAAACAAATAAACAGAACAGCAAACCATGAGATCTCTCAGGGGCTTTAGGAGATTAAGACCATCCATTCACATACAGAGAAAGCCAGAATAAAAAAAAAATAAATTAAAAAAAAATAAAAAACGAGCACGGAGGCACTGCAGACAGACAGACACCGAGAGAAAGATACTCACTGCCTTTGAATTGTCCTCTCTGCCGGTGGGTCTGTGCCGACAGCGTGGTCAGAGAGGCTCTGGGGAGACAGCAGAGCGGGCTTCTTCAGAGCCAGCCCCCTGCTCGGGCTGACAGCACAGCTCGGCACCCCTCCCCTGCCCAGCTCTCCGCGGGCGGCAGCAGCGCAGCTCAGAGCCGCTCTCGCATCAGCCCCAGCCCGGCTGCGCAGCCGGCTGCGAGCGCTCAGCGCCGGCTCTGCTCAGGAGCCCAGCGCACCCCAGCGCTTCCCAGCCCATCCCAGCGCACCCCAGCACATCCCAGCGCTTCCCAGCGCACCCCAGCGCACCCCAGCGCACCCCAGCTCACCCCAGCGCATCCCAGCCCATCCCAGCGCACCCCAGCACATCCCAGTGCATCCCAGCTCACCCCAGCGCACCCCAGCACATCCCAGCGCTTCCCAGCGCACCCCAGCACATCCCAGCGCTTCCCAGCGCACCCCAGCTCACCCCAGCGCATCCCAGCGCACCCCAGCACATCCCAGCGCTTCCCAGCGCATCCCAGCGCATCCCAGCGCTTCCCAGAGCATCCCAGCGCTCCCCCGCCTCACCCACCTGAGAAGCAGAAGCGCAGCCTCTCCCCCCGAGGCCCGGGGGACCGCGGCGCACGGGCGGAGGATGCCCAAGGCTGCCGGGGAGCATCGGGGGGATGCCTGCCAGAGCGCGGGCTGTGCTGGAATAAAGCACCCGCCCGGTTGCGAGCGGCTCCCCGGGGCTTCAGGGAGGGTTGCTGCCCCCAGATCGCTCATCCGCAGGAGTTGCCACAGACAGGAGGGATGGGGGAGTTTCACTGAAGAGCTCAGGTGTCAGCAGGGAGATTTTAGCACAAAGCAAAGGAGGATCTTATCGCTGGGCACGGGAGGACAGAAGGGAAAATGCACCCGGTGGTGTGGCAGACAGCCTGAACCCACCTGGGGCTGGACATGCCTGCAGGCTCCCTCGGTGCCCTCACCCCAGAGTATGGGCTGCAATCCCCCTTTTTCCTCCTGCACCCACCAGAGAACTTGTGTGGGATGGCCAGGGCACCACGGTGACTGTAACAACAACCTCACCCATGGCACCAACATCCCCCAGCTGTGGGCTCAGCACAGCCAGCAGTGACTACACCCCGTGTCACACAGGCACTGATTGGGGGTCACAGCCTCACTGAGAGCTCAAGCCATGGGACCTCCATTGCTTTTCTTTTGATCCTGACAAAGCTGATTGACTAAAACAAACAGAAAACCAGAAAGAAGAAGAATTAATAATAAAATAGGATATTTTATAATAAAATATATAATAAAATAAAAAGAATTAATAATAAAAAAGTCCTCTGCAGTTTAACAAGTCACTGCCTTTTCCCTGGAAACTTGTAGTCACCTTCCTGTCTGCTAAAACACTGCTGGCCCTGGCACCCTGGTGCTATGAGCAGGAAACATGCCTTAAGATAGCACATTATCACCAGGCCCCATCCCTGGGGAGAGGCAGAGTCCTGCAAAACCTCCTAGGAAAACACAGGGATTAGCAGCAGTGCAGCAAAGATCCGGGCTCTCCATCAGCCTGGATCCCCTCCTGCACAGCCTGGCGTGGCGTGGAGATGTTTGCCTTGTTCTCATCCTCCCCTGGCAAAGCCCAGGTCGTCCTGGCTGGGATTAATCACTTCTCCAGTTATCAGAAGACAAGCACTGCAAAAACACCCTGGCCAGTGAAATCTCCGCTAAAGCACAGTCAAAGGTTGAGGTTCATCCTCTGCCTCTCTTACCACAGGCTGGTTTGTCCAAGTTAAATAACAGTCAGCTGCAGCCCTTGCCCCAAAACCCAAGCCAAATTTAACTTCTAACGTGTTGTGTTTGGTTTAATACATCATTTTCATGGCTCTAGGTTCCCTCTGGGCACTGAAGGGGGTCGCGAGTGACAAGGTTTTCATAACAGACCCAGGACATCCCTCAGCTCACCCACACACACATTGTGGGCTGGAGGAGGTCACTAAAATGTTCAATCCACACAGCTTGGGGTGATTCTGCTCCATTATTCAGATTCTCTGAGACTTTGCTGCAGTCCCAAAAAGATCAGACTCTGGTCCACCAACACCGGGTGGGATAAATCCCTGTATCATGAGAGTGCTCCCACTCCTCCCTCTGCTTTTATATATTTTTATATTAAAAATATCATATTTATTTATTTATTTTATATTTTTATATTATGTCTATACTTATATTTATTTACATATTGTATATATTTGTATATATAAATATAAATATATCAAATACCTATTTAATCTCTTTATATAAATATCTGTTTTATACATTTATATAAATATATATCTGGTTTATATATTTACATAAATATATATTTTTAGATATTGCCATCTCACAGCCATGAGAACCCCAATTCCTCCTTCTCCAGTACCTCATTAGACCCTTTTTGTGAGCTCAGTGAGATCCTGAATTACACACAAATTACTTGGATTGCCAACAATTTTTCCTTCTAGTTTCCTGAGGCAGGTGTGAGTTAATAGAGAACAAGAATAAGTGAACTGTTCTGACACAGGCACTATGGGAAATGTAATTAAATTGCAGATAAAGAGAATTATGGGGTTGTTACAGGGTAATATTTTAGAAAGCTCCTGTGCAGTAGGTTTATAGCAAATTCCTTCTAAAACAGCCCCCCTGCTTCTGACCACTCTTTAGTTTCTATTTAAATGCTTTTAATAAAATAACTCATTTTGATATTAGGCTTGAATCCCATCCAAAAATTTAAATCTCTCCAAAAATTACTCCAAAGCAATTTCCTCCTAACCTGGCAGCAGCAAACACGCCAGCAGTGAACACGTGCAGCGTTGGGAGTGTTGGCTGTCACTGTGGAAGGGCAGGAGGGAATTTGCAGCCTCTTCCCTGCACACTGATCTCCCTCTCCAGGGTCCTTTTCATTTTCAATGCCTCCCTGCCTATTCCAGGTGTTTTGACCACTGATCATTACTGAAATGAGTTTTATCCAAAAAAACCTCATCCAGACCAAACAGCTCCACCAGCTTCAGTTGCTTTTACTTTGTGATTTTCCTTGGGTCTTTGGCAGCATCTCTCCTGGCTGCTGCTGTGCTCCAAGGGCCTTGTTCAAGCTTCCACAACCACTTGGTCCAAGAGGATTTTCCCTCCTGCCAAGAAAAGCACTCCTTCACTTTGCTGTGGTGCTGGGCACCTACATCCCTGCAGGTGAAGTCATTCCCTGGTGTGTTTTCATGAGACCCTGCTGCCTCTGAGACCTCAGAGGATGCTCAGCAGCCACGGGAAGATGCCCATGCCCATGGCAGGAGGCTGGAACTAGACGAGCATTAAAGTTCCTTCCAATCCAAACCCTTCTGGGATTTTGCGTGGGCTCTGTGGCTGCAAAATGCCAATCACAGGGGGCTGGCTGTCTCCCACACTAGTCCAGGCTCTGGGAATTCAGGTGAGCTGCCTTAGGCTCAGCCACAAACCTGTGGCCACACTGCTGTGACCCAGAGGGGATTTGGGCTTTTGCTGGACTACTGAAAAGAGTAAAATGTCATTTGCTCTTATCCAGACTCCAGAGTGGCACTGATATGGGCCCAGCCCCGAGGGAATTCAGATTACTAATGAATTAATCACTCTCCAGAGATTGCTCTTCTCCACTACCGTTTGCAATTCAACCTGGAAGGAAATTACTTGGAACTTGCATCCAACTCTGCTCACTGTGCCAGGCTGCCCCGTTGTCTTGTCTGAAAGCACACTAGGTCCAGCACAAGGTGTCTGCCTTGGAAGGAAGGAATTATGATTGGTGTAGATCACTTGCTAAACTACAAAACAAACCACATACTTATCTTAATTGCAAACAGAACCCCTTATTAAAAAAAAAATCTCAGGTAATGTGGAGAGCAGGAAATGTCCACAGATGAAGCTCTGAATGTTTTTAAGGAGTTGATTTATTTATTCATCTTAAACCTCCAATCATTCTCCACGTCAGGCCTGACAGGGAGGAAATCCTAAAAGGTGAAACAAGGAGAGCCAGAGTTTCAGGGACAGATGAGGAAACCAAGCAGCCACCTCACATATGCTCTACAAGGCAGGGCAGGAGATGTGAGACACCCACTGAGCCAAACTCCCCTTGAAAATGAAAGCATACGTTCAAAAGTAAAAATAAAAATGAGTTACATAAAGTGAGATCCGCAGATGTGTCTGTGGCTTAGCTCGAGAGCATGGCAGCTACTTAAATTGTCCCCTGTGTCAATGACAAAAGCGTCTCCTGGCCATGCTCGTGGCTCCTGGGCTCGGTGGTTGCTGCAGCAGAACAGATGCTTCCCCAGCTCCCTCCCCAGTTCCTCCGGGCAGGCAGGACACAAAACCAACAGCAAAGCAGGGCAGGAAGCTCCAGGCTGAGAAGGGCAGGCAGGAATCAAAGGGAAGAATTTCCCCTTTAAAGCACTTTATTACAATTTCGTAATTGTTCCCCGAGGAAACGCGCTGGCGTGCCCAGGAGCAGCTCCGTGGAAAGGAGCTGGGGAGGATGCCGCGAGTGCGGAGCAGGGAGGCAGAAGGGATTGGAGCTGACACAGAGCTGCTCTGTGCAGCCTTGGAGCCCTCCCAGCTCTCAGCATCGCTGCTGCTGTCAATATGGCAGCGGCTGGAACGCAGCTCTCAGCACGGCTGGGAAGCTGGGGCGGACCCACCCCGGCAGACAGAGCTCCACAAAGATCCCCTGCCACGGATTGCCCGGTCCTTCGCAGGGTTTCACTGAGATCTGATGCTCAGCACAGGTCAGGGAGCCAGGCTTGCTGACAGATAAGGTTAATTTTCTGCCGGGAGATCATCGGAGGTGCTTGCAAGCAGCCTGCATTCTGTGAGCTGACTACTGCAAACGAGCTGTTTACTGAGTGTTAAAAATCAGCCCCAGGCCTCGGGGTTGCAGCCCCAAAGCCATTTATGATGGACAAGGTCTGCTTCTGCCCTGCTCTTATCGCCGTTGTTCCAAAGCCTGGGGCCTGCAGGGCATCCAGGTCCCGGAGCGAGGATTTCCTGGGGCCATTCTCCACTCCATGGATACACAGCTGTGCCACGGGGAGCACGGCAAAACACCGAGCACGTGCTTAACTTTAAACACCGCACGGGTGTTTGTAGGATGAAGTACAAACAGAGCTAGCCACCGGGGTGAGCTGGGATTTCTCTTTCATCCATCTCTGGAGGCTGCTGCTTGTAGCCTGAGCTAAAATATAAATGAGGTGAGCGAGATGAGCTCGTCCTCTTCCTCCAGCAGACGGTGGTTCTTTCATAAAAATGTCTGATGCACCCAGCAGCAGTTTCTCCTCCCGAGTGCCTGAGTCTCACCCAGCAGTGCCCGTGCCCTGCCAGGCTGGAGAGAGATGCCAAAGCCCAGATGGGCAATGTCCCCAGAGCCACATGGCAGGGGACAGGGGAACAGGGTGACGGGCCAGGCTTGTCCCAGCGCTGCTCTGGGGGCTGCAGGGACGAGAAAAGGGCGGCTCAGCAGGGCAGAGGGAGCTCAGCCCGCTCCTTTTGCAACCTGTGGGCTCCCCAGCTGGAGGAATCCAACCGAATTCCCCTGGGATGGGGCACAGCAGCCGAGAAGATGCCAGCACAAAGGGCCCCTTACAGCTGTGCCAAATAACCACCCATGGGAGAGCAAGGAGCTGACCCTCACCGCTGTGGGGGTGTTAGAGCAGCCCCACAATCACGGCAGGACAAACATAAACCCCCCCAGAGCAGCTGGTTCTTCCCCAAAGAGTGCACATGCCTCTGCTATGTGCAAGTTTTTGCTCCAGCCTCAGCTCAGCTCTCTCCTCTCCAACACGGAATCGTTTCGCTCCAATTGGTCTCATTTTTAACCAGCTCATCCCCAGCGCTCAGTCACAATGTCACAGACACCCAAATATTCAAAGCAAACACAATCCACCATTTTAAAAGCACAACTGTAGCAAAGAGATGCCGAGATGGGGAAGATCTCCGAGGTGCAGGCACGAGCACAGGCTGGTGTTTTCTCCCAGCATCAAAGGCCCAGCGCTAATCCCATTGCAACGGAGATCACCCCAGAAGCGGTCCCGCTCCTCCCCAGCCCGGGCTGGGCTGAGCCTAAGAAAAGCTGCTCTTTCCCCGCCTGCTGACTAATTACCAGCCGTGCCTGTGTCCTTTTGACCATTCACAAGACGCCACGGGAAGATTAACGCAGGGGGAGCAGCACCGCAGTGCCATTAATGGGGTGACAACCGAGCATCACCCTTCCCCTCCCACTTTGCAGAGTCGCCCTTCCCCGCAGGCAAACGGGGCAGGAAAAAGTCAAAATCCCTCCTCCCGCAGGAATGCAGCCAAAGGAAGGCCTTTCATCACCGTCCTGGCTCTTACCTGTGCTGCAGCTACGTGGCTTTTGGTGCTTGATGGCCATGGCTGGTTGGGGCCCTGAGGAGCTGCGGGGTCCCGGAGCATCGGGGCGAGTGTGGGACCTGTCCCGGGCACGATTCTCTCCTCCAGAGCAGCAGCACCGAGCCCCTTTCCCCGCGGGAGGAACAAGAGCTGCTGGAAGGAGGGGGTTAGGAAGGAGAGGGAAGGGGGAGAAGGGAGAGCGGAGCTCTGGCAGATGCACACACACACACACACGGAGCAGGGGCTGGTGTGGGGTGGCACTGCCTGCCCGGCTCTCCGCATTGCCGCGGGCTGGCTGCTGCCAGGGGGGGACGGCCAGCACCCGCTGCTGGCCCGG
>QUSF01000010.1:26807088-26867700 GCA_003676055.1 Chloebia gouldiae
ACAGGAAAGGGACAGGAAAGAGATAGGAAAATGACAGGAAAGGCAAAGGAAAGAGGAAAAGGACAGGAAAGGGATGGGAAAGAGGAAGGGGACAGGAAAAGGACAGGAAAGGGAGAGGAAGGAGACAGGAAAGGGACAGGGACAGGAAAGGCACAGGAAAAGGACAGAAAAGGGATCAGGGCCTCATGTGCCATCAGAGCGAGGAAAGGACTCATTTATTTTAAAAACCTCTCACTCCTCCACGTTCCTACTCCTATATTATCTACAAACAAACAACAAAACAAAACTCTATTTTATTTATTTTTAGCTAACTAAAACAAACATTTTCCCTAAACTATAGGGGTTTTTTTTCCTTTTCTTTAAACGTATTGAAACCTACTCTAAACTAAACACCCAAAAAACCACAAAAAACTCATACCTATAACCCACCAAAACCTAAACCACAACATTTCCAACACCAAAAGACTAACAAAAAACTAAATAAACCAAATTACAAACCATTACATTTTTTTCTAAATTTATCATCTCTTTTAAAACAACAAAAAAATTTATTTAATGTTATTAATTTTTTATACTAATCAATACTTTACCTATTAAATAAACAAATATTTCCACTTTTCTCTAAAAAAATCTTTTTCCCTAATTAAACTAATTTTAAAAACCAAAACATATAAATTTACTTTTCTAAAAAAACAAAAAAAAAACCCAAAAAAAACCCCAAAAAAAAACCCCAAAAAACCAAAACAAAAACCTTGCAAAATTTTTCTCTCAAAATTACCCTAAACCAAAACAAACACAATTTTTGGGCATGGAGGACTCAGTGGTCTTTGTTTGCTATCACCTAGGTGTGGAAAATAGAATTGTAGAGAAATCTTAAAGTCTGACAGAAGGATTATATAGTATATATTTGTATATAAATTTTGAGATAAGAAATGTTGGCTTAAAAATGTTATGGAAGAAGATAGATATTGTTGAGAGAGAAATGGAATTAGAATAAGTTTTAAAAGACAGTTTTGTAAATATTTTATAGAAATAGAACTATGAAAGATGTATCCAAGTAGAACTTACAAGGGGTAATTTTAGATAATTGGTTTTAAGGTATTTATAGTATAGTTTAGTAAAAGTTGATAGGTTAAGAAATGCTTATAATGTTTTGTAATTGGGAAATAATTGACTTTTGACTGTGATGGTGTGAATTATAACATCTGTATTGTCTCACCCTTCATATGAGACTGAAAATGGATTAAAAGTTTTTAAAATGCTTCTTAGTTGTTTTATTTTTGGGTTAAAAAAGAGTTTAATCTGACAAAATTGGTGTTTTGTGTAAGGAATAAAATATTGGTTAGTTCTGTGTTGTAAAATTGTATGAAGACATGAAAGCCTTCTCAATATATCATATAGTATATATTGGTTTTATATAATATAAAAATAATAATAGTAATAATAATAATAACAATAATCATAATAATAAATCAAACTTAAAATTTTCTCTACAAATCTATTTCAGGAAGAAATTACAAATTACAAATTCTCTAAAATTTCTCTACAAATCTATTTCATGCAGGAAGGGATTGCAGTGACAGTTCAGCTCTTCATGGGTGACTCTGTCCTTCCTTTGGAGATAACAAAACCCCCAAGGCCAGTGCTCCCCAGGGACACTGAGGGATGGCCTGAGCACATCCCAAAGCACCAGCTCAGCCTCCCCTCTCATCCCCGCCGTCCTGATGCAGATGCAAAGGGCTGGCAGGGCTGTCTGAGGGGCTGAAAGTCTCCAGCCGTACCACCTCCCCTTTGGAATGTGTCAGGAAGCTGCTGGCAGAGCCACCTGCAGTCCCTGACTCTGCTGATGCACTGCCCAAAATGGGGGAGCCAGAGATCCTGCCAGAATCCTTCCCAAAGGGGCACCAATTCCTCCCTCCACAGATTTTATTTCTCTAAAACACTGCGTGCTTAGAAGCGTGTGATCCTCTGGAAGGAAGGGAGAGCTTTGTACCTTAGGCCTTTTTCAGCTTTTTTGAAAGCTCCCAGATCTCTTCCCTTCCTCTGGCTCATGTTTTGCCACTCAGATCTCACCTGGCGGAGCTCAGTTTGGTCAGAAGGATTAAAATGAAAGTCAAGTCAGGTGTTTGAGGTATCCTACCCTCCCCAAAACCCCCACTCACCCGTTTTACTCCAAGGTTTCCCACTGGTGTTTGCAGACACATGGATCTCTAGCTACAGGGCTGCTGCTAATAGAAATCAATGGGTGATGCATGGAATTACAAGTGCAGAATTTCCAAGTCAATACCCTGCCCAGCAGTTAACCTGGGAGCACACCAGGCCCATCCCCATCTCTGGGTGGCTGTGTTCAGTCACACGCCTTCAAGACTCACCTAAAATGATGACCATTCCCACAGCAGATGATAGGATCCATCCTACTATCCAAAATCCAGTATTCTGCCTGCTCCACAGACCCTCAGGATGTTGGCACCCAGCTCCAGGAAAGCTCCTCCTCACAGGTCACCCTGCCAGGAGCTGTCAGAACATATTTCAAGTCTCAGCATTCCATCAGCCCTGCAAGAGAAAAGGTCTCACTGTGGGTCTGTGGCTGTGAACAGATTCTCTGCCTGGAGCAGCACATCCAAGGCTCAGGGGATGATCACTTCAGGGCCTTTAACCAGGTATTGATGCCTCAGGGTTTAGCTTTTATATTTTTCACATTCTGTGCTGCTTTAGTGTGTGGGTCTGGACTTCATATGAGCGGGGATGGTGAGCTCTCTGCACAGAGCAGGGAGACAAAACAATTCCTTCTTCAGCTGGGGACCAAGGACAAAGGATCCAAATCTCAGGCATAAACAACGAGCATAAGCAATGTGGGCTGAAGAGAGAAAAACAAGAAGGATGGGACTGCATGGGCTAAAGCTGGAATTAGACAATTAACTCCAATATGCAAATGGAGCAGAACTTATAAAAGTGTCAGACCCTGTGACTGGGTGTCCATTTTTTGTGACCATTTTGGATGTAGCCCTGGCTGGGCTCTTGTGCTGCCCAAGGTGGGTCCACTGAGGCCCTTTAATAAATCCCTGTTTTATTCTTTAGCTCCATCTAGCCTCTGTTCTAGGTCAGCCTTCATAAGGCATCAGTATCCCATCCTCATTCCCACCACAAGAGCAGTGAGATGCTGAGGTTTGGTACCATGACAAGATCATGATTGTTTCTCCATCCCAGAGAGATCCTAGTGGTGCTGAGGAGCTGATCCTTTTAGGATGCTAAAACTGGGAGCACTGTCACTGCAAAGGGGGCTGTGGGCATCTCTCTTGCAGCTCTCTGTATTACTTACATCACTAACAAAGCTGTCAGAAGTCTCTGAGGATGCACAGCTTTCCTACAGCCCAGGGTTGGGAGATTTCCAAGGGACATCCATTCTCTGTAGGGCTGTTTTTAATGGGGATACACTGCAGAGCCATTGGGGAGGGTGGGCAAGAACCATCTTTGGGGAAAATAATCCCCCTATCTGTGTCTTGTGGGGAGTGAGGAGCTGTCTGCTCTGTGCCCCAAGCCAAACTTCTAGTCTCTAGGAGGACAGACACTCTGGCAGCCTTGTAGGCTGGGATCTGACTCTCCCAGAGGGGGGGGAAAAAAAGGGCAATTTGATGATTTGCAGTGTGGTGTGCAGGACCTCCAAGGGGACACTGTCAGTGCCACTCTGTCACCACCGTGAAGGTGCCCCCCAGCCTTACAGGGGCAGGGACAGCTTCTCTCTGGGCGACCCAGGATTTCCAGCTGCATGTGGAAAAGCAGGTCTGTATTGTATGCATTCAAGATCCTAAACTTAGCCAGCAAGATGTTAATTTGGGAGGGGAAAATAGGCCATATTTATGTAACTGTGAAAAGCTGCAGCGAAGGCTACAGATCCAATGGGAGAGGAGTGTCTGCTCCCAGCTCAGGGCTTTGTGAGAGCTCCAGCAACTGCATATTCATCACCCCACACCCCAAAGAACCAGCTTTGAGGCTTTCCAGGCTAAGAATAGAGGGCTTGTTTTGTTTGCTGCTCCATGGGCCGGGTTTTGTCCGGGATTAGAGGCACCAGGGTGTGGAGCTGCAAATGGCAGCATCTCCTCCCGCCTGTGAGCTCCGGGCCCAGCAGGGACGGAGAGCACAAAATAAAGGGTGAATTCATTCCCAGCCACACAGGATGGCATTAGTGCTGGCCCTCTGCTCACAGAGACGTCCCCCGTGGTGGACGGGGCACCCGCAGAACACGACTCCCTTGTGCACAAACAAAACCCAAGCGTTTTTCCAAGCAGGGCAGCTGGGGCAATGCCACCACTGAAATTAGCAGCTCGTCCTGGCTGTGAAGCCTGATGGCTTGGATCCACCTCGGGTCCCTGCAGGGGCAGACAGCTCCCTGCCAGCCTGTGACATTTCTTTCCCCTTCCACTCGCATTCTCTGCCCTACTTAAAGCAGGTCGGGAATCCAGCAATCCCCCGCCTTGGAAATGGACACCCCAGAGGCAGTCACTCCAGGGTTTTTCAGACAGCTCTGCACTTCAGAGGTCTTTCAGCTCCAGAAATCATCATGTGGCAATGCTGGCACTGGTGGGAAGCAGCACGACACTGCTCCTTGTTTGGCTTTGAATTTGTCACCCTGGGACTCTGGGAAAGCCCTTTAAGGGCTCAACTGGGCTCGCAAATGGCAGCAAAGTCATTCCTTTGGGGAAACCAAGAGGAAAAGGACTGGATTGTGCAAGCTTCTGTGGCCTCTGGCTCCACTGTTCCCTGAGCCTGGGGCTGTATTCCTGAACACTTATCTTACAGCAGCGAGGGATGAGACTTCCAGAAAAGATGGTGACACTGAGTACCTGTAACCAAGGGCAGCACTGATCACAGGCACTGGCTGCAGACAGCAGGATGACTCCTGTCCACCTGAAGTGATGGAGGCCACCACACCACAGACCGCAGGCTGTGACTGATATGAGGTGTTGTTTTCAAATAAATGGGGACAGAAATTGGTTTTTTTGAAACATGCAAGGAAATGCTCTGCAAAACATGAATCCCCCGAGAGAATGTGCAGTCTCTGGAGAAGGTCTTTCTTGCTAAAACATCACATAACAGAGAAGTCTCTTGGGAAAAGACTCCTGAGATAACCTCTCTCCTAAAATAAATGCCCCTTGGAGGAACTGTCTTGGCAAAAAAAAAAAAAAAGTTTTCTAAAAGCTGCTATTGATTCTGTATTTACCCTCACTGCAGCAGCAGCACACAGAGCTCAGGGGTGAGCCATCATCTTCCAGTGCTCCTTCCTAATCAGCAGTGAGAAGGATCCAGCAGCAATCCTGCTGCTCCCTCATTTCCTCCCCGATCACTCAGACCGACCCACTGTGAGCAGCAACTCCACAAAACGTGTCCTGGAGTAGTCTGGCAGCTCTGTGGAGCACGACAATGAGGCCATCCAATCTGCTGCTGTTTGTTTAGCCCTTGCATTGCTAAAGGAACTTCTGGGGATGCTGCTGAGCCTCTGCTTAAAGAGCAGGGACACATGGGCGTCTCTCCCCCCTGTGCTGTGCGACCCCAGCACCGTTTGGCAAAGATGGAGAGGCCAAGAACCAAGTGGTGCCTGTTCCCTGCCCAGCCTGCTGTAATTAGCCACTCTTGTGATGCTGGCCACCACCCAGGCACTTGGCCAAACGCAGCCCAGACACTCTGACCCTGAGAATTGGCTCCCATGCCTGGAAAACCATGTGCCAGCTCTAAGCACCTGCAGGTTAATTTATCTTTCACATTTCCATCAGTGCAGCCCAGCAAAACCCAGAGCCACGCTGGCAGCCAGCAGAAAGTCCCTCATAAACAGCCATGAGTTGGGAAGGCCTGAAAATTCTCCAAGAAATATTCATGGAGCAACTGAGCACTGAGGATCTGCTGCAGGGAGCATTGGAGACCAACCCTTCTGTTCCTGGCAATGCTACAGAGCCAGGAAAGATTCTTTGGATGTTTTTAGGAGAGGAAGGCAAAAGCATTCTAAAGCCTGGTCTAACAGATTGTTAAAACCTACCTGCCCTCACTGTGGTTTAAAGCCATTAATCTGTATTTATTGCCAAAATTCTGCATATCCTGCAATCCCCTTATACGTGAAAACAAGATGACCCCCAGAGAGGGGGGTCATATTTCAGGATGTTCCATCACCTGCCTTTAGCAGCAGAAAATGAGGTGTTCCTGAGACAAGAGGAGTTGATCCAGATCCATTTTGAGCTCAGACTGGTTACAAAGGCAGCGCGGATGCAATTCCCAGGAGTCCTGTGGATTTCAGGCAGCACCCACAGAATGCAACGTGGTACTGTGTGAAAAACATGTCCCTAAAAATCCAGTATGGGGCACAGGGTCATCCTCTGGGACTGTACAGTTAAAACCAAGAGAAACAGGCAATGAGATCAAGGAAAAAAAAAAATACTGGACTTCCACAGCTACCTAAGCATGAGCATCTCTCTGTCTGGGAAAACAGAAATGGAACAGAAATGGACACCTGCTAAAGAAGCTGGAGTGGTCACAGTGTCACAGCACCTCTGCATGGCCCAGGGCATCACCACGCCCAGCACCCAAAGAGAACCCCATTTATTCACCCACGTCAGTCTCTGCCTTCCCTGCTGGCAGGAAGAAGCAGTTTTCTGTGCCAGACAGCACCCGGGCACAAGGCAGCAGTGAATAGCTCTGCTCTGGCCCAGCACAGACAGGGATTAGGGCAGCGTGCAGGGTCTCCTCAGGAGCACAGCTCCAAGCCCCAAAACTGGGTATTCTGGGTGAGAGCAGCAGGAGGAGCCAGCAGTGTGTGTTTTGCTGTCTGCACCACAGTTTACACCCAGCGTGGTGTTTGCCTTTGCACAATGGGCCCAGTTTGTTGACTCATGTTCAGCTTTGTGACCCAGCATCAGCAGCAGCAGCCTCTGCTGGCACAACAGCTGCTGCCTGCTGGGCTGCTTCCTCCAAACCCAGCATCTCACACTCACTGAGTGCTTTTTCCCAGGCTTTCCATCACCATTTCTCAATTTATCAAGGCTCAAAACCTCTCCATAGGTTTTCGGAGAAAACCTACCTTAAGGAGGAAACCTACCTTTAGGAGAAAACCTACATTAGGTTTTAAGTTTTTCTGTTCTGTTTTGGTGTGCAGCTTTTAGCTTAAGTGTTACTGGGATCTTTTCACAGGGTGGCGAAGACAAAACTAGTCTGGAGACTGAAGAACTAGTCTGGAGACTGTTCTAGCTGGAGACTGAAGAACAATCTCTTCAAACTTCAGGCCGAAAGCATAAACAATGTGAAAAGAGGAGGGAGGGCAAGCAAGCAAGGAGGATGAAACTTCATAATTTGGAAGCTATTAATTGACAGTTAACTTCTATATGCAAATGGACTAAACTTATAAAAATGTGAGATCTCGTGACCAAGCTCTCTTTTGCTTCCATCTTGGAGCCATGGGGGTACTGCCAGGGTGTGGCCTTTGAAGGCATTTTAATAAATATCGACGTTATTCCTCTTAATTCCATCTAGCCTCTGTTCCAGCTCCTTAAGGCATCACACTAGCCTACAGATTCTCAAACTTGTACTAATTTGCTCACAAATACAGGAAACAACATCTTTTATTCACCATCCCAGACTGAATTAAATGACCTGAAAATACCCATTTAATTTACCCTATAGCAGCCTTCCAGTACCTAAAATGGGCTTACAAGAAGGCTGGAGAGAGACTTATCACACCAGCATGTAGTGACAGGACAAAGGAGAATGGCTTTAAGCTGAAGGAAGATCAATTTAGATATTAAGAAGAAATCCTTCCCAGTGAGGATGATGAAGGCTGCCCCATCCCTGGCAGTGTTTAAGGCCAGGCTGGATGGGCCCTGGTCTAGTGGAAGGTATCCCTGCCTGTGGCAGAGGGGTTGGAATAGATGATGTTTAAGGTGCCTTCCAGCCCAAACCATTCCAGGATTCTATGATCATCCAACCATTTTGAACCCAGTTTCATCCTGAGTCTAGCATGGAAAGACCATGCCCAAAAGAGCTGGGATTTGTCAGATAATGTCCTTCCCACAGCAATGAGAACTTTTAATCTTGTCAGAGGATGACATTACTCTGGTATGCCATGACACTTCCCCAAACAACCACATAGTTTTACGTGTTCAGCACCTTCCAGACCTGTGCTTTTGTTTCAGGTTTGTTTTGTTGTTTTGGTTTTTTTTTTAACTCCTGCAAGTGAAAATTAAACTGATCTGTAATTACCCAGGTCCCCTTATTTCCTATTGGAGACAGGTATGGAGCGAGTTTTTCAGCAGCCAAGTTCCTCACCTCTCCACCCAAATTTATCAGAAAGCGCCACAAATTATTCTGAAATCACTTCAAAGCTCTTTATTGAAACTCCTGCCACCCAGGCAGCCTGATTTCCCAAGAGCCCTCTTGAATGTAATTTTCCCCCTCTGTTCTAGGCAAAGCCCTCACTATTTGTCATTATCACCAGCAGTGCTACTCAGCACTTCTTTCTCTTGAACTTTCTAACAATGACAACAATGAAAACTAACCGTTTTGGCCTTCCTGACATTTTTTGATAGTTCTTTCTGTCCCCGTGATTATCCCACATGGACATTAACAGCCTGAGAGGACCAAGGGAAATGCTGACCTCATTTGTTGTGATTACCAGGACCACTGAAAGGAAGGGTTGTCACAGTCAGAAGAAGTATTTCTTAAGTTAATGGAAGCAAAATGTATTTTTCCTGCAGGTTTAGAGAATAAACCAAGCTCAGGGTTACAAAGGGGAAGTGTTTTTTATTCACTGAGTAGTGACACCTTTAGGTCAGTGTCATCAAAAGCTCATTCCAAACAGTCCAATACTCCATCTATCATAAAATGTTATTGAGCAAATTTATCCAGCTCCAGGGAGGAAGAAAAAAACCCAAACAAACCTGCAGCAATTCAAAAGCAAAGCCAAGTGAAATTCAAGAGTTGCCAAAGAGGTCATAATTCAAATTCAGCTCAATTAGAAACATCTCAGTGTTTTTAAGTTTTAGGTTCAAGTCCTGACTGTGCTGAGCAAGGTGAGTGAAGCAACTCACCCTCCTGAGCACCTTAATCCTCTTTTATGATGGACACAGCCTCCAGCAGAATTCTCATCCTCAATTTTCCCTATCCTCCTGGCATACTTAATAAATAAATGAGCACCATACATCAACTTCTATATTAAATGGCATTTCCTGATTATGAATTTGTTAAAATTACTACAGTTTTCTATAACTGTACATTATATGATGCCTATTCTTCACTATCAGATGCATAGTATCACTGAATTTATATATATACACACAATTTGTACCTCTAGCTTTCAGTTCCCACTACTGTAAAAGACTAAAGAAAATAGCAGCAACCTCTTTTAGGATTTCAAAAGGAACAGTAACCCCCAGGAAAGCACACAAAAATCTTCTGTGTCACTGGCTATTTAAAGAATAGCTTCAGTATTTCCTACTGTTGCATAATAGATTTTGATTATTTTGACACTTTTCAGTATTTTTAAATCTTTTTAAGCTGGAGCCATGGGGAGGCAGCACGAATTAGCTGCACCTTATTTTATTTCTGTCAGCTAATTTCTATATCCTCCAAAGCTCAGTTATTTAGTCCTGTTCCTCACCAGAACTGCAGCAGCTGTTTTAGGAGGCCATGCAGTGTTCTGGGTCCAAAATCTGGTCCTGGTTTAAATAATGAAGGGCTGCTCATCAGGCACCCCTCAGATGCTTTGATCAGCGCTGCCAAGGAAGCAGTGAGGAGCAGAAAAAAGGGATGGAAATTACCTTGATGTGAAGGAAAAAATGTCTGCGGGCTCCCAACTTCAACGGGAGGTTTTTCAGGTAGCATTTACAAAATTATAAACTCACAGAAATTGCCTTTCAGAAAGCCTCATTCCAGCTGAATATTCCTGACTACAAAGCACATTAATTCAGCCAGCACAGTTATTTAACTGGTGAGTCTACATTTAATATGTGTTTATATTCATTAATATTTATCTCATCTTCCACAAATGAAATTAGTAACAGCATGCCAGAGATTTTCTCCACATGGCTCCTGCAAATGCATTAAACCCAGCTATCTCCAGAGGCAACTGTGGGCAGAGCTTGGCCCTGTGTGTTTCTGTGGCAGCTGTGCTAAAATTATGCTCCTCCCATTAAAAGAATCCTTTTTTTTGCTGGATCTGCCTTTAGTTATACAGTATTAACAGTGAAAATAGAGCTGAGAATTCATGGCTTCATATGCTTTCAGTTTAAATTCTATTTAGAGAATTCTCGGGATTTTTACAAGACATCTTAAACATCCTAATCAAGCTCTTGCCTTCCATAATTGCTATTTTAATCCTTTACTTTGAATATGACAGGGTACCTTTTATTTAAACTGTTTCCTTGAAAAGAAACATGGGAGGTTAGAGATGAGTGAACTTTAAAATACTCAGAGAAGGATGGAATGGTTTGGGTGGGATTTAAAAAACATCTCATTTCACCCCCCCCTGCTGTGGGCAGGACATCTTCCACTGTCCCAGGTTCCTCCAAGCCTGTCCAGCCTGACCTTGAACATTTCCAGGGATCCAGGGGCAGCCACAGCTTTTCTGTGCCAGGGCCTCTTCACAGGGAAGAAAGTTCTGGAAGGTCACAATCAGGTCTCTTCCCCAGACTATTTCTGGGATGCTCCCTCTGGGACAACACCCTGTGGCACCTTGAGCTGCCCAGCCCATCATCCACCCACATCTCCTCATGGTTCTTGGGCAGGTTTGTACAAAGCTCTAAAAAAAGGGCAATTCCACACTTAACAGGGGTGTGTCATCCTCAGGAGAACTCCTGGCTCTGGGCAGTGTTTGGCTCTGGCCGATGCCTCAGGTTTCAGCTTTTACATTTTTCAGATTCTGTGCTGCTTTAGTGTGTGGGTCTGAGCTTCATATCAGGGGATGGTGAGCTCTCTGCACAGAGCAGAGAGATAAAACAATTCCTTCTTCAGCTGGGGACCAAGGACAAATGATCCAAATCTCAGGCCCAAGAGCACAAACAAGGTGGGCTGAAGAGAGAAAAACAAGCAGGGTGGGACTGCCTGGGCTAAAGCTGGAATTGGACAATAAACTCCAATACGCAAATGGAGCCGAACTTATAAAAGTGAGAGCCCCCGTGAGCAGTCGTGCATTTTGTGACCATTTTGGTTCATCTTGGGTACAGCCCTGGCTGGGCTCTTGTGCTGCCCAAGGTGGATCCACTGAGGTCTCCTAATAAATCCCTACTTTATTCTTTAGCTCTGCCCAGCCTCTGCTCTAGGTCAGCCTTCACAAGGCATCATGGCCGTTGTTGTTTTGCCACTCGGAGTGAAGTGATGCTGTGTGAAAGGATGGGAGTCACTCAGTCCTTCCCCTCAGAGCCCTGGTGCTGTAATTGCTGTCAAATTAGTTCTGATCATGCTGAAGGAAAAAAAATCTATTGAAGGCTTTCCTTTCCCAGAACGACCCTGGATGTCTTTTCTCTTTACATACAAATAAAAATAATGGCAAGGAAAATTGAATAGATGACAAACAAGGAGCCTGCATTTCAAGGGATAACATCAAGGAGCTGAGGACTTCATCTCCAATTCCCTTCAAATTGCTCAAGTAAACAAGTAAAATTTTCAGGACTGAGAGTGTTTTAAATCTATCACTCTCCAAGTAGAGAGTAATATTAAAAAATCCAAGAGTTCACTATGATTGCTGTTCCAGAGAAAATTGGCTCCAAACAGGCCCCTTGTACCAAATGTTCTCAGAAATGTTTTTATACTGTTCACTTTGCCACTTGGGCAAGTAGAAAGTGTTGTTCAAATTTGATTCCTGCTTTTTCAGATACTTTGGGATCTTTTTGAGCAGTTAATATTTTTTTAAATATATAAATATATTATTTAATTCTAGTTTTTGCATCAAAAAATACCTAGTCACTGGTGAAGGTTGGTAAATACTAACAGCAAGATGTGGGGGGAAAAAAACCCACAAAAACAACCAACAAGAGCATTCAGCTTTGGCCATCCAGTTGTCCATGGGTGTATGGAAAGTCACTGCACAGAAGGCACACAGGGATTTCCCCAGGAAAGTAGGTGAAATTGCCTAAAACTGTACAGCTTAAAATAAATGTGAATGGGAAAAAAAAAAGAGGATATTAATGCATGAAGTTATAAGCAGAACAGAAAACACATAAGAAATTTGAATATCATTACTTCTATAAGCTACATGGGAAAGTGCTTTATGCAATGATCAGGTGAGAGGTTTAAATTAAGCATGAGGAAGTAGTTTTTAGAATAACACATAATTTAACAGAACTCAAGGCTATAAAAATACAGAAGGGAGTCTACAAGAAAGAGGGGGAGGGTTGTTTTGGTTTTTTTTGCAAGGGCATGTAGTGACAGGACAAGGGGATAGAAGTTTAAAGTGACAGAGAGCAGGTTTAGATGGGATATTGGGAAGAAATTCTTCCCTGTGAGGGTGGGCAGGCCCTGGCACAGGGCGCCCAGAGAAGCTGTGGCTGCCCCTGGATCCCTGGAAGTGTCCCAGGCCAGGTTGGATGGGGCTGGGAGCAGCCTGGAACAGTGGGAGGTGTCCCAGGGTGGAACTAGAGGGTCTTTAAGACCCCCTCCCAACCCAAATAAATTCTTGGATTCTATGATTCTATGAAATACAAATATGGTTAAAATATAACCAAATTAATGGGGGAACCATCCACAATGCTTTTCTTCAGCTCTGCAGTGAACACCAAGACTATCAAAATATAACAAGCAAGCTGGCTCCTGATGGGTTATTAGAGAAAAATGTGACCAATCCATCTGAACATATCTGTCACAGAGCTCTGCTCACTGCAGAACTGTGCCTGGCACAGCTGGTGACTGCATGTAGTCATCATTTTTTAATTACAGAAAACAAAGCTTCCAAAGGAACACAACAAACTAGGGCACAAGCCTGGAATCAGAGCCCAAACATTTAGAGGTGAAGTCATGTGAAGCTGACATGGGGGATTTCCATCTGGCACTGTTTAGGTGGCTTTGGTTGTCTCTGCCTGTTCTGCTGCTGTGAGCACAAAGGCTCAAGAATGCACCAAGAGTGCTCCAAACACACCCCAGTGCAAGCAAAGGTAAGAAATAACTGGGAGAAAATTAGAAATCCATACATCTGAGAGCATAAATTATCTTTATCCTTCTGCTTTTAGCAATACAGACTCATTTTTGGGGCTGTCTGCATTCAGTGCAGCATCACTGCTCCTTTCCTCACAGTAGGAGAGGTGCTGGTGGAACCCAGAGCAGCACAGGCATTCCTGGGATTGGGAGTGTACAAAGCCCCACTTCCTGCCCACACCCAGGATAAAATAGTGGGTACAAATCCAGCTGCAAACAGCTGAAACCAGTTTTGGAATATTTCAGCTGACATGTTACAAATGCTAATATTTTCTGTTTTCAGCAGAATTGGGAATTCAGCAGCACTCTGAACCTCTGGGTACCTGTAGCACGGGATTACACAGAGCTGCTGTGATACATTGCAATTTAGTAAATTATATTGTAATCCAGCTAATCTCAAGAGAGATACCAGCACAATACAGGATTAAACTCCATATTAAATTCTGGGAACACTTTCTGTCTTTGTGGCACTTTATACAAAGCCCTTCCAGCTAAATTCACCCAACCCACCTGGGATGGCTGAAATCAAAGATTGCAATTTCTCCTCAGCTTGGCCCAACCTGAAATATTCTGGACAGGCTTGGAAACTTTTAAGAAATAAAAAAATTTAAACTAAAATAACAACAACTCGAACTTTGGCTGCTGAGAATACCACCAGCATGCTACATTCGTGTCCAGGAGAAGGGGGGAAAATATACTGAAACACACCAGAAATTGATCTCTGCTTCCACAAACAAGTAGTATAAATTTAGTAGAGGGTTGTTCTGGTCAAATCTATTGAAACATACACGGAGTAGGTTCTGCTAGAGGTGGGGAATAAACTGTCCCTCATTTTACCAGTGTTTTGTTGAGATCCAACAGAAGAAAATCAATAAGAAGTGGAGTCAAAGACTGCAGAGGCCTCGCATCCAACCGTGGCTCCTGCTAGAGCACTCCTTGTACAATCCCAGTGCCCACCTTGATCTTCACATCCCATCTGTGCCAGCCATGAAGTTCTCTGGAGTGGAGAGGACCATGTCAGGGAACATTCAACCTCACATTCTTACCTCTAAAGAATAACTCTTAACAGAGGAGCACAGGATTTGGCATCTTCTAGCACAGCTGAACAGAGCAGCATTTCGCCACAGGTTTGTCTGATAGAGGGGAAATAACAAAGAGCAGAGGCAATAAGGGGTCTGTGATGGTTTCAACATCTCTTTTCAGGATCACAGGCTGACATCTTCTCTCCAGCAAGCAGGAGATTCTGGTCTGCAATATGACCAGCCCTGATTTCCATGGATTTCTTTGTACTGCCAGTCTACTCTTGCTCCTACCAAAATATACAGATAAGTGTGCCAAGCAGATTGTGGTTTCAGAGATTTTCTGTAGATTTGGCTTCCACAAGCCCAAGCACAATCTTACACAATGCTCTATAAAACAAAACAAAACAAAAAAACACCTTAGTGTGTTCTCTGTGGCAACATTCACACAACCCTGGTAAACTCACACTTGTCTTGGAAGCCACCTTCATTCACCAAGTCAATCACAAATGGCTTGCCTGGATTTGGGACACACCGTTTGATATTTAAGCTAATTGTGGCAGGACAACAGCAGCTCAGACAAGGTGTTTTGGTAGCACTTTTTATTTCTAAGTGCAGTGAGTCCCTCATCTAGCAGAGGATAAACAACCAGCAGCCGAAGCTGCTTGCACAAGAGGGCTGTGCACGGCTGGGAGGCAGCTTGCTCACATGTTTTAACAAGTGCTCTCAAAAAGAATGTTCCAGGCAGGGTTACATTTCTGCCTGAGCCTCCCAGAGCATCAGCTTCCCCTTGAACACTTGATAATCCTAATCTGGGACCCAGCAGAGGTAAACAGCATTTGCCTTTGCAAGCAGGTGCTAAGCAAGTGATATGCTACTCCTGATTTCACAATTAAGAAGCAAAGTTCAGCACATTTTGTTTATAGTTACTATAAATAATAGCCTGGGGGGAGTGAAGAACTTTTGAGAGTAACTTATTTCCTATGTTCCATGACCTCAAACAAGCCTATGACATCCCTGCTTTGGGAACACAGATGATCCTCAAGCAAATTCCATGCAAATCTGAATCACACTACCAGCGAAGAAACAAAATCAGAAAATTCAGCATCCTCTAAACCAGCAGTCTGACTACAACACATAGCCTGCAGTGACTGTACTTTGTATCACCACTGACAAGTCAGGAGAACAAAAATATCTGGTGTAACTGCCCCAGGGTGACTCTCCTCTCTGCAAAAACAACAAAAAAAATTAAATAACTGCTTTTAAAGTCACAGAATGTCCTCAGTTGGACGGGACCCATGATAATCATAAAGTTTATCATGGATCTGCTTAGGGATCCAATTTTGAGTCAGCTTCTCTCTGAAAACTGATCCTCACTCCATTACTGATAGCTTCTACTCAGAGAACTAAAGATGAATTGATTTCAAGTAGAAATGAATAGCCCATATAAGGAAAAAATGAAGGAATTCAGTGTTTGGCTAAAATGAATGTGAATACAAATCCAGGATTGTTCTGTTTTGCCTTCAATAATATTCAAGCAGCTCTGAGACTGAAAGTAACAATCATGCCAGAAGCAAAGAAAGTCTTTTTCTTTTACACATGTAACTTCATCATTTTATGATCTGCAAAGCAGCAGCAAGTCAGTTCTAGTGTCACTTTCTATGGATGGTATTCAAAAAAAAACCAAAAACCACCCTTAAGGAGAAGAGCTGCATTACTGATTCTTATCAGCAGGACAGTTCAGTATTTAAATAACAACTGTGAACACCACCGTGCAGTGTTATCCCATGATGTGGAAAGAGTGGCCAACCCTTGGAGCAGACCAGGATCTGACAACCCACAGGACAGGCTGGAGATCAGTATCAGCTCAGTCTTCCTTCTGTCCTGCAGCACTTCCTCTGGCATGTGCCTCCTGCTGCCCTTCCCAGCTGAAATCAAAGGCTGCAATTTCTCCTCAGCTTGGCTCAACCTGAAATATTCTGGATAGGCTTGGAAACTTTTAAGAAACAAAAAAATTTAAACTAAAATAACAACTTGCACTTTGGCTGCTGAGAATCCCACCAGCACGCTACAGGAGCTCCTTTGCACCATCTTCATCTAGGAAACTCTTTTCCTCAGTTTCTTCACCTCCACCTCTCCTCAGAACAGTCACCCCTGCACTGTGGATGTTCTGGTGTGGGACAGGTATGAACAGTTCCCTGGGAGGAACTTGCTGCTGCCTCACTCACCACTGCAGCAGCAGGTTTGCAGTAACAGATAGAGCTCACAGAAGTTCATGCTGTGCTCCCACAGATTTCTTGTCATCTCCTGGAGGGGCCAGGGGTCACAAAGCCAAACTGACAGCTTGCTGTCATAGCAAAAGCCCAAAGCTACACTCAGGCAAACCACACTGCCAGGTAAACTTTATTTATAAACATACAAGCTCCTGAATGACTGTGCTGAAAGCACCAGGACCACAGGCCCCAAAGACAGATCAACCCATCTTTGACCAGCATTACAAGGACAACTGTTGCAAACATCATCAATGTTTCTCTCTCCCCTTCAAAGTGAAAACACAGCTGAGTGTGAATTCCCCATGGCAAAGTCCTGCTTGATGTGGTAACCTCCAACAGGAAACAAGTTGCTGGCTGCATTGAAGTTTGGCTGTGCAGTGTTCAGAGCTCCTGGTCCAGCACAGTTTTATTGTCACAGTGCTCAGCTGATGTGATTTAATGAGGATCATGATTTAATTCCTGCCAGGGTAGCTGACTATCTCCTCCAGATGGGAGGAGGAATACTTCACAAGGGACATATAAAAATTGGGAAAAATCAGACCCCATCTTCCCTCCAGTATGACACCCTAAAGGAAACAGTCTCAATATCCTATGCTAAAATTATGCTCTCTGCTATTGCCTTTTTGCATGTCCTTCCCATTACCTCCCAAGGATGAATGCCTGTAAGGAATATCCCTTATCTGCTTCCCACTCCATCCTGAAACTGCCACAGTACAGTGGGGTTGGACTGTCCCCCACCCTGCCACAAGAGCTGATGTTTTCTGAACTGAATCCCGGCCTTTAGAAGCTGTAACCACCTCTGGTTGATCAGATCAGCTTACACCACTGGAGTGAAGTCAGTTTTTCTTTGCCTCTTTTTCTTCAAGAGGCCAGGAAACCTGAATGTGATATGGCTCTAGTTCTTCTGGAGTGACATAGTCTGGAGCATTGCCCATCAGGTCTCGTCCCCTGAAGGATTTTGGAAAGGCAATGACGTCCCGGATACTTGGAGCGTCAACAATGAGGGAGATCAGCCTGTCAAGTCCTACAAGCAGAAAACAAATTGGTGAAACACTTGAGTTATGGCTCTGTATTACCTCCCCCGAGTCAGAAAAATCAGAAAGACTGAGGAGGTAATATCACTGAGCTTGAAGAAAAAGAGTGAAGTAAGTAAGGAAGAAAAAAAATTAATCTCAGCTGGTAGCAGAGAAACAGATTTGCCTCGAGAGCAGAAATGTCTACCAAAATAAAGCTTTTCAATATTGCAGGAAGCTCTGTAACACACTAAGAGCTGCAGGACACAGACAGCAAACACAGCAAAACAAAACCTGGGCAGCTGAATGGCAGAACACTGGCAGAGCTCTGCTTTACAGCTCAGACCTCTGCATCAACCAGTTTAGAAGGATTACAACTACTAAGAAAAATTCAAGAGGAACAAAAGCCCCTAGGTGACTGGATGAAGGAAAGTCAAACTGTAAGACCACAGGTTAAAATACCTTTGTTTTTTGTAGGCTTTTTTATTTTGGTGTGTGTAGGGAGGGTGTTGTTGGTTGGTTGGTTTTTTCCCCTCTTTCTTTAAACCAGGAACTTGCATTGTTCTAGGGAAAAAACCAAACCCTGACAATTTCTGAAATAATGAGCAAAACAGGTGAGGAGAGAAGGGAAGTGAGATGGCAGCAGAGGGGAAGGGTGTGAAATACAAAGTGCCACTGCTGCCCCATGCCTTCAGGCAGGCAGCACAGGGATCCTCCTCTGGCTGCACAGGAATGGGAACAAAGCTGACACAACCTCACTGAACACAGGGTTTGCAGATCAGCAGATAAGGACCATCCTTAGAGCCACCAATGTCCTCACTTAAGACCTAAATCCCACTGTGACCCTGGGGAGGAACACCCCAACTTTCTGCTCTTGCTGACCAGACCTCTTTTTCTTTCCACAAAGCTGCTGCAGAGATGGAAGCAGCAAGGCTTTTCCTAACAACCATGAGGCTTGTTCCCAAAAAAAACCAAAAAAAAAAACCAAAACAAAACAAAACAGAAAACCACAAAAAAAACCAAACAAAAACAAAAAAACAACTAAAGACCTGCATCTGTGGAGCTACAGATCACTTACCTAAAGCAATTCCTCCATGAGGTGGAGCTCCAAATTCCAAAGCCTCAATCAGATGGGAAAGCACCTCGGAATCCTCCTGCAAAATCGTATTAAAAGGATAAGCAATGCTCTTCCTATTAGCAACACAAGATGAAGGTACAATAAAATCATCCATTGCTCAGGGCTAGAAGTTATGTCTTTATCTGAGAAGAAAGTGAGTGTTTCTTTCAGAATATGCAATTAATATTTCAATTAATCAGTGCTTTTAAACCTCCAAGAGAGTGTTAGAGGCATCTGTAGGTGTTACCTTCAGCACTTTCTCCAGCACAAAACGCTGTTGTTCTGCATTGTGAATTCTGATGGAGCCACCTCCAACCTCATTGCCATTCAGCACAAGGTCATAGTGCTGGCTACGGACCTGCAGAGAGACAGGGACAGGCACCTTGGTGAGGCTGGGACACAGCTGCACCTAAAAACAACCTGCACAGAGATGGCAAATGTTGCAGACACTGGGAATGAAGCCATAGAACTCTGTAAAACTGCTCTCTCAGGGGTACATTGCAATTCAGGTACCAGTCCTGCTGGAGGCATGGGGTGCCTCTGACTGACGTGGGAGGAGAACAAATCCTTTTGAAAGATTCATCAAACCTGAAGCACTTGAGAAGGGTCAGAATATAAGATTTCTGTTTCCTGTCAGCTCCTTTTGCTGGGGCACACATGAATACTTGCTATTTGCAGTAATCAGGAAGCCATCTCTTCCAGACATATACAAGATCATAGAATCACACAATGGTTTGGGTTGGGAAGAACCTTAAAGATCCTCTAATTCCAACCCTCTGCCATGGGCAGGGACACCTTCCACCATCCCAGGTTGCCCCAAGCCCTGTCCAGCCTGGCCTTGAACACTGCCAGGGTTGGGTCAGCCACAGCTGCTCTTTGAAATATGTGCCAGTACCTCACAGGGAAGATTTTTATCCCAATACCAACCTAAGTCTACCCTCTTTCACTTTAAAACCAGTTCCCCTTGTTCTATCACTACTTGCCCCTGCAAAATATCCCTCTCAGTTCTCTTGTAGCCTCTTTGGGCACTGGAAAAGACTCTAATGTTGCTCCTGAGCCTTCTCTTCTCCGGGATGAACAACCTCAGCTTCTCCAGCCCTTCCTCATAGCAGAAGTGCTCCAACCCTTTGATGATCTTAGCAGCCTCCTCTGGACTCATTCCAACATATCTACGCCTTCCTTGTGCAGTCAGTCCCATGAATCTCTTTTTACACTAAACCCAGCTGCTGCTTGCCTGGTTTTCCATGGGAGCAGGCAGGAAGTTGGTTACCTTTGTGGGATCAGAATACAGGAGGCTGACATCTGAAGGATGAGGGGCAGTGAAGGGGTGATGAGCAGATTCCAGTTCAGTGGGATTCTCAGCTTTGGGGAGGAAAAGGGGGAAATCCACCACCCAGAGGAAGTGAAAGGCTGTGGGATCACGGAGTGCCAGCCCAGCTGCCTCCAGGAGGTTGGCACTCAACAACCGCAAGGCTCCTAATGCAGAGCACTGCAACAGAGAAGGGAGAGATGAGACAGAGTGATTTCACCATCAGGGAAACTCAAACACCCACCAGGCAAAGAGTGTTCCATAAAGGAAGTACCACAGACAGCATCAGCTGGAATGCATTGTTGCCTTGAACACTTTAGCCTTGTATCCTGAAATGTATCACCTTTGTGCTGAGGCAGCAGCAGCACCAGGGTTTGACAGAGACCAAGTAAGGAGCTTGGAAGTCCATGTTTTTCCAGCTATTTCATCTCCAGAACCTTCTTAGACTAATCTCCAGCTCCATATATGTGGATTAACTGGGGGACCACATGTAAGATCCACACTTTGCAGAAAAATGAAGGCACAGAAGAGAATACAACAAAATGTTGGCTATTGAGCAAAGCGGGATACCTTATAATAAAACAATGCTTTGTTTTATTTCTCTCTATTCTTGCCAGCAACATCAACTGGCAAGAATAGAGAGAAGGGCAGGAATAGAATCTCCCACCACTGCTGCTAATAAATCATGCACTTATGGGAGACACAATTACCTAGTTGACCTCATTTTCCAATCTGTCTGATGCTTTAAAAAATGAAGTTAAAAGAAAAGAAGGCACTGATTTGTTGCAGGGTTTTTTATATTTCAGCCTTCATTTCAGTTACAAGTCCTACCCAGAATTTGACTGGGGGCCATAAAGTAATAGGCACATTTCATGCTTTATCTGCTGTTGCTATAGCTGCCGTTCCAGAGAAACAGAAAATTAGATGATGACCTATTTTAATAATAAGAAGAATCAGACTAAGGTCAGATAACATCAAAACCATCATTGGCAACATTCAATTCAGAGAGCCACCCAAGAAATGCCTCCTACCACTTGCTTATGTTCTCCAGCTGCCAGCAGCACCACATCACCCTCCTGCATGTTCAGTGCTTGGATGAGCTCTGACTGCTCCTTCTCACCAAGGAACTTGGTAAGCAGAGATTTCAAGCTTCCATCAGGTCTGCGGATAATTTCCATGATTTCCTGGAGAAAGGTAAGGCTATGTTCAGTGCAGTGCTGCCCTCTCTTGCCTGGAAGCATTACATGCTCAGCTATAAAAACTGCTCTCCTACCTCCCTCTGCCTTTATCACTCACCCTTCCCAAAGCCTCAGAAGAGTTTCTCTCTCACCTGGTTAAACTGGGATTTTGCAGACTCCTTCAATGACTCCAAGTCTTTATTTGTAAGATAGCTCTGAGGAAATAGCAAGAGAAGACACAGCAAAGATCAGCTTGGATAACTTGACTAGGTATCAAATCTACTGACTAAGCTGGTTCCAAACTTCCAATTCTTTTGTTTCTAGTTCAAGTGCCTATGAAGGCTGTGGAACAGGACAGGGTCATTGGCACTGGGCTGGGTGTTTGCTCTGTGGGCTCCTTTTAGGAAGAGACCCCTACAGATCTATTTTTTTTTCCCCTCTCACAAATAAATATATCTTGTCAGCAGGATCAGATCATTCTGCCTCCAGCCTGCAGAAACAAGGTTACACCACCACACTGTGGATGGGGAATGCAGAGCTCAAACTGGAGGAAGAACAGAGAAAAAACAACTGGACTGATTCTTGCATGCAAAGGCATGCAGTAAATGAGGACCTGCATCAAGATCTTGGGTTTTTTTTTCAGCTACTCCAGTGTTTAGGGTGGGTCTAGATGCCACTTTTGTGTTGCTCAAACAAACACATCTGTGCCCTCTCGTGGGAAGCCACTAACTTGCACTTTGTGCCAAAATGAAAGGAATCCTAAGGGAATCATGGCCACAGAGACCTGCTCCCCAGATAAAACTCAGTATTTAGAGGACTTGTTTTTTCCATACTGTCCAAGCTACAAAGATGCCTATAGCCAGAATTAAATCTATTTCCTTGCCAAAATGCAGGGCTGTGTCAAAGGTCTTCCACACCTATTGTCAGCCTTGGATTTGGTCTATGACATTCTCATTACAACACACAAACTGTACCCAAAAATGCAGCTAAAGCAAACAGGAGGAGGACGTGGAACCACCTGACCCTTCTCTGCCTAGCCCAGAGCTGTGCCATGCCCAGCCCTGTTTCAATCTCCTGTCACAAGGCAAGATTTATTATTGAGATGCACATCAAAAAGGTGATAGAAAGCAAGGTGAAACCCCAAGAGAGTTCCCTATCCTCATGGGATCTTGCAGCTCTATTGTTTTCCTCCTCTTCCTAAGGCTAAAATACTCTTCCTGTTGCCTTATCATTCTAACACCACTCAGCCCAACCTGACATGGATTACAACCAATCCCAAGCTCCCTTAAGAACACCAGTAATAGCAAAGAACATTCCCATACTAACAAAGGAATTCAAACTGGCAGTTTATTTATTCCACATAAACCATAAACAAGATGTAAGAGCTTCACTTACCACTCCCTGAGGAATACAAATGGCTCTGATGGAACCACGTGGGTAACAGAGGGCATTCTGCAAAAACTGAATGTTTGATCCTCGTAAAACATCACTGATATCCCTGATCTGACAAAGGAGAGAGCACAGGAAAAATCACTGCTGGTAGGAATACAAAGCAAAAATTCCTGCACCTTCCACAGTATTCCCTTTTAGAAGCTTTTGCTCCTGAAACAGTCAAGATGCATTGCTCCCTAGCACTACATCACCTTTAAAATAAAGTTTTATTACAACATATATTTTTCACAGTCAACTGATTAAATCCTCTCTTCTTCAGCAGACTGCACAAAGCAGCAACAATGGGACAGGCACCTTGGGTAAATTACAGCACTCAAAACTCCAGCCAACCATGTATCCATGATCCAAAGGTTATTAAAACACTGACTGAAAGGAAAAGCTACAAATTTCTAATGGGCAAACCCTCACCTTCATCCCAAAGCGAGTGTCTGGTTTATCAGTCCCATACTCAGCCAGTGCCTCCTCATATGTCATGGAAGGGAAAGGAGTCATAATGGAGCCTCTTTCCTCAGGCCAGGAATGTTGCAGGAGGCCCTCTATGAGCCTCTGGATCCCAGCTTGATCTACAAATGACATCTCTATATCTATCTTAAAACAGAGAAGAGGAGGGGAATTCCACATTAGCTAAAGGTTGTGCTTTCACAGTGCTACTTGTGAGCACACAGCAAAACAAGAAACAATACACAAAATGACATCACAGCATGACTGCATTAAGCCAGGAATGTGCTTAGGATCACCCTCCAGGCTGATGACTCAGGCAACAACCTCCTCAGAGAGTGAATGAGGTAAGGATGACAAGGACACAGAAACAGCCTTGAGTGAACCAGGCTAACTCAGCCTGGGATTTCAAGGCTGAGGAATGGGATGTCTGACCTAGCAGGATAGGAGGAGATTGTAGCATCAAATTAAAATCACTGCTGCAATGCAATTCCTACATCTGCATCTGGGGCACTGCAGCCAGCCAAGGACAGGAACCACACACTCATCCCACAGCAATTTCCAAGGGCTGTGTCTGTGAAACACACACCAAACAACTCTGTATCCCCCAGGCAGCACCAGACTAGCACAGACTAAGCCTCAGGAAGGGAAAAGAGCTCTGAGCCACTTGGGTTGAGCAGCAGGGAGCAAGGCAGCAGAGGCTGGTTACCTGGGTGAATTCTGGCTGCCTGTCAGGCCGTGAACCCTCATCCCTGTAGCAGCGAGCGACCTGGAAGTACCTGCAGTGACACTTTGACTTAGAGAATGATTTAAAGTATCCTGAACTCAATTGTGGCTATAGAATTGATCATACAAAAGAGAAGGAAAAAAGAAGTAAATCAGAGAGAGAGTGCTCTGTTCCCACAGGAGATGATCCTTGTTCCCATCCCTTCAAAAAAAGGGAATTTTGAGTGGAAGCAACTCTATCAGCAGCTGCATCCATCTCCAGCCATATCTTCCAGAGGCACATGGAGACTGCCAGGTAAGCTGTCCCCCAAGGGCAGCACACTCAACTCTTTCTTCCACCTTCCACTCCACTCCAGGACTCTCCTAACAGCCATGCAAAACTCTCAGATAAGATCAGGCCTGCAGTTCACCATTTGAACAATTGTCTGTCTCCCTGTACATCCATCTGATTTGGAGAAATAAGCCCAATTAAAAGCTTTGCACTTGGGCACCCTGACATGCTTTTCCTTGTCTCAGTCATGCTCAGCTGCCCAGCTTCACCTCAATTAGTTCTGCAGGTTACTCCTGGAGCAGCTTTCATCACACATTAGATTTTCTGCCCTTCAGGCAGGCTCTGCTTCAGATCAGGTTTACATTTAACACAGCAGTAAAGATTTCAGTTTTCCAGAAAGATACATTTCATCTGACTATAAAGTCCAAAGTATTTAAAGATCCCTCTTCAAGACACAAATCCTTGGCAGTAAGTTTTTTAGGGAAGTTTCTAAACTTCACAGATAAAGCAGTCAAACCCTAGGCAGGACATGCAGAGAACAGGAGGCCAAGAAACTCTTACCTGTCCAGGCCTCCAACCATGAGGAGCTGCTTGAACTGCTGAGGACTCTGTGGCAGAGAGTAGAACTTGCCCGCTTCCCTCGAGGGCACAAGGAATTCTTTGGCTCCCTGGCATCAGAAAGAAAATTTACAGAGTTCAACAAGTAAGTGGCCCCAATTCCTGAAAGAGCAAACACTAGAAGTGCAAGAGGAAAGGACCTGTTTTGCACATTATGAAATCCCACATGTGAGGAAATAACTGTTTGTACATTGCCCTTCACATTTGCTAACCAGCTTGGTCCAAAATATCTGAAAGGAGAATTCTCTGCCTTTTTCTCTGAGAGACTAATGCATAATAGACCATCCAAGTCTGGGATTTAAATGCAAGAACTCCAGAGAAGCTGCATCAACAATTCCTCAGCTACAGCTCTCTTCTCTCTGGCTATTTTTGAAGTGAAAGAAAGGAATATAAGATCAAAAATTAAATTTACTTGAGTATGACCTCTACAATAACCTATTGGTTAAGAGATAAATGCTGAAAAGACAGTGCTTCAAAGGTTTTTGGGTTTATGATCCCAGGGTAGACTTGGATTCAACACGTGCTCTACAAGGCATAAGCTTATCTTATTTGGAGGTTCAAAATTAAGACATGAGTTATCACCTCTCTCCTTTCTCTCCCTCTACTTTTCATAGGATCTGTGGATGATATCAGAAGATCCACAAGCTGTTATTTAGCAAGGGAAAAGCAATGAAGGCTGAGTAGCAACTGGAAATGATTCAGCCCTGACTGTGCAGCTGTAGGAGGCCAAAAAGCATCACATACATACCCCTGGGGTTCTTTTAAACAGAGTTGGAGTTTCTACATCCACGAACCCTGGCAAACAAACACAGAATATGCTGAGAGGAGGGAGAACTAACATGACAGAGTAGGCTACAGTAGGGTTAGTCAGCAAAATAGGTCATCTAACACCATGGAGCCTCTCCAAAACCAACATACTTTACTATTCTAATAATTATTCCTGTAATGACAGATCTAAAGGCTCTGAGCTACTCTGATGTCCTGCCAGAACTGTTGATGATAGAGGGCTCCAAACAAGCTGAAAATGTGTCAATTCTCTATCTATTCTGAACCAAGCACTGATTTTCCAAAAAGCACTTCCTGGTTTTAAGAGAAGCAAAAGCCCTAAATAAAATCCATCCATCTGACATGCCTCAACTGGGTGGCCAAAAGAAGGCAACTACCTGCAAAGAGTCTTTTCTCACTGGAAACAGCTAATTTTTTAACAGGTTGCTCAGAGCTTCATCCAATCTGGCCTTGAACACTTCCAGGGATAGAGCAACCACAATTTTTGTGGGCATCTTCCTCAGGCCTGACAACATCCCACTAAAGACCCCACCACAAGCAGACATGTCCTTATTAAGTGGGACCAGTCTGGGGTAACAACTTGGTTAGGAATCTCTGCCAACACAAGGAAGAGGCAGCAGGGAGAGCAGGAATGTTTGCTGCTCCAAGCAGCTCCCTCACCGTGGAGGTTGCAGAGGTACTCGCGCATCCTCATCACCAGGCGAGAGCGCAGCCGCAGGGAGGACTGCAGCCAGGAGCTGCGCAGGTCCAGGTACCGATACTGCATCCGCAGGGCCTCTGACTTCTGGGGAGGAGAGAGGGTTAAGACACAAAATTCAAACTGCATGTCCACTGAAGGTGCTCCTAAAGCCACAGAGAAAAAGGGAAAAGCTGAATAAAGGGATGGTTGCCGCAATGTGCCCGTTACGCACAACCTACACAAATACGGCAATTGCTTGAAACAAAAAACCAACTTGCCTACAAAAGTTGTGGCTGCCCCATCCCTGGAAGTGTTCAAGGCCAGGTTGGATGAAGCTCTGAGCAACCTGGTGGCATCCCTACCCATGGCAGGGGATTTGGATTTTTTTTAAGGTTCCTTCCAACCCAAACCATTCTGTGATTCCATGAGTCAAATGAAACAGCCTCTTTTCACACTCAAGAAACCCAGCATAGCACCATTTCTTTCACTCTTTTCTTTGCCACCAGTGCTTCCAGAAATCAGGAACCATTCAAGCCCTGTTTTCTGCTTAGCTGTAATTGGAAATAAATCCTCCCAGCAAATAAACAGCACCTCTGTTTTAAACACCATCATTCCTCCAAAGTGAAGTGAGGAGAACCAGACTCAGCTCTGAGACGTTTTGCCATCATCCTGGGCAAATTCCCAATTTAGTGAAAAGTCACCACTTTGGTAAGAGAAAGGAAAGAAAAACACACACACCTTGATAAAATCCTTGATTTCAAAAGGCAGCTTCTTGCAGGAGTTTAGGATCTCTGCAGTCTCTGCCTTCACTTCAATATCCCCTGTTGGCATTTTCTAGAACAAAAAGGCAAAAAAAAAATTAAACTCAAAACAGCTGGACAAAGGTATTTCACAGATGCTCAAAGAGAAAAAAGGAAGCAATGTGATTACCCTCCCTGCCTTCTAACAGTGTATAAATCAGAGAGCTTCTCCCAAGGACAGATTTCTTCCAGGTTTCCCTTCTGTTCAGACAAACACAAGTCACCTCACCAAAGATGGCAGCTTCTTTCCCAGTAGCATACTGGTCAATAAACACACTAGCCCCAGAAAAACCACACAGTGGGTTTCAGTGAGCATGAGCAGCAGCAGCCTTTAGCATGAGTCAAAAAAGGCAAATGATGAGGAACTTCTCAGAACTTCCAGTTCTAAACACCAGTTCTCAGAACTGGTCTTCTTTTGACTCTATCCCAAGGGAGGGCAGGCAGCTCCCCTCACATAGCACTGAGGCACAGCAAAATTCACTTATCCTGCAGAATTCTCACTATTTACCAGGGGAAAGGACACACAACCTTCCCACAAAAGAAGAAATGAATAAAAGAAATAAAAGCATTGCTTGAAGCCTGGATTTTAAGTGGACATCTACGAGATGGAGCAAAAAGGAGTTATGATCATACAGTCCTCTTTTTAGACCTGCCAGTTATATATACAATCCTGACAGATCAGTCTACAGCTGATTAAAATGGCAGCTGAGGAATGCAGAACATTAAAAAATTATTCAACCTCTGTTTCCTATACAAGAAAACCAGCAAAGTTAATAAATAGGTGGAACTCGACATGACAATATTTATTTTCAAGCAAAAGAAATTCCCACCACACTCTGAAAGCCTGGAAAAACCAGTATTATCCTTGCAAAGGGCTGGGATCCAGTTTAATTTGTGTGTGTCTGTAATGTGCTCTGAGATTCTCCTGTTCTCTGACATAGCACTTATTTCACCTCACACTATCTGAGGATGGGCTGTCACACAGGCAGAACCCTTGGCAATGCTCTGACACAAAGCCCACCATAATCCCACCATCCAGGGTTGTTTCCTTCAGGGAATGAAAGCCCAAAGAGCCCCCCCTGACCCCATCCTCACCGGGTTCTCCTGCCCCAGGGGCCGAGGGGACACTGTCCCAGTGACTCTCACCACAGACTCCACTGGGGCGTTGGACAGCAGCTCCTTCATGTGGGAATGTGCCTGCAGGGAGAGGACAGAGCCTCAGAGGATTCAAAGAACAGGACAAAGGCACTGTGGCCAAGCACCTCAATCCAAAATCACTCTTAAGGCAGGGGAAACAGCACTGATGCTTCTGTTGCAGCATCAGGTCAGGGCTCTCATGACACATCAATCTACCTGTGAGTCAGAGCACTCAGTTTGACAAAGTGGCTGCTGAAGCCAAGCTACCAAAGGAAAAATAAAAACACAGACACATGTTTTGGTAGCACTTACCTCATCCTGAGGAATAACAACTTGGGTCAGTCCCTGGAAATCTCTCAAAACCAGAAACAGGCCTTGTCTGATCCATGAAAAGCAAAAAAGGAAGAACATTTTTTTCACAAATTTAGTAGTTTCTACTTTTTAAAGCATATGGCAACTAGCTACACTTTCAGTACCCTGCAATTCATCCCAAAGCACTTCCAAGTACTGAATTATAGACACTTTTCCCACACCTGAACTTCACCTGAACAATTTATTTCATATTGTGATCAGCCTCAGACAACACACAAATAACCAGGAGAGGCAGGATTTTAACTTGAGCTTTCATGCACACAGAGCTGGGATTCTGGACACGTGAATTCTCCTGCTGGGAAACATCATTCAGCTAAAAACAATTAAATGAGCAATAAAACTAAAGTTCACGTGGAATAAAAACAACCAAAAAAAATCCAGTCATAAGTCAAGAAGGGGAACGCTCATCCCATAAAAAGTTCCACATGAACAATCCACACTGCCAGACTTAGAACCACAAATCTTGATTTCTTCAAGCTGCAGCAGGGACAGCAGCCCTTGTGCTTTATCCATCAAAAAACTGCCCAATGGGACATGCTCTGGTGTCTTTAAAAACAAGATCACCACAACCACATTGCAATAATCCTAACTCCTTTTCCTGGCTCCCCATCCACAACTGCTCAAAGATGAGACACTCAGGACCTCCTATCCTAAAATCAAAAAACCCATGTAGACCATCACTGGAGAGCAATCCTGGATGAAACACAGCTTAGACTGGTTCTGGCAAATAACCATCTCCATTTTCACCATGGTTTGCACTTACCTTTGATATTGAACCCATCCATACAGGGTCACCTTCTGTCCCACGTGAGCAGCACGCAGCTCTCCACATGTGTTGGTCCGAGTGACAAAACTGTTGAAATCTTAAATATATATATATATATATATATATATATATATACATAAATCTCTCATGGCTTTTGCAGATGAGACAGAATAAATAATAGTTTTCCCTCCCAATAAAATTTATATATATATATATATATATATATATATATATATGGAGAAGTTATTTCCTATATAAATCTGCACTAAGATACTATGGCACAAACATGAAATGAAGCTAGTCTAAATGTATTTTAAACAGGGATTATTTATGTTTTTCAGTTAAGCTTTCACAAAGATACTTGAACATAGCCTTGATGCAAACTGTTGCCCTGCAAATTTCAGGAGCAAGAGAAGCAAAAGTCATAGATCAATCCTGAGGGATGCTGACAAATTTAAATCTAGAATCACAGAATAGTCTGGGTTTCAAGGACCTTAAAGGTCATCTCATTCCACCCCAGTGCCATGGGCAGGGACACTTTCCACTGTCCCAGATTGTTCAGAGCCCCATCCAGCCTGGCCTTGGACACTTCCAGAGATGTGGCAGCCACAGCTCCTCTTAGCAACTGTGCCAGGACCTCACCACCCTCACAGGGAAGAATTTCTTCCTAATATCCAACCCAAACCTGCCCTCCTTCAGTTCACAGCCATTCCCCCTTGTCCTGCCACTGCAGTTCCTGGTGGTGACACAGCAGAACTTAACAAACCAAGAATCCAACACACACGGAGGAGTGTTCAATTTACACCACGCAGGTGTAAACTGACCAGTTTCTGCCCGAAAATACTGGAAGAAGGCCTGAGCCAGGTTTGCAGAAAGGTTTGCAGAGACCCCCGTGTGCCTGCAGTCATGGCCTAAGGCACAGAACCAAGCACACCATTTACAGAACGTGCAAGAGGCGCAGCTCGCAAGAAGCCTGAAGGATGCCATGACCTGGACGTGTATAAATAACTTCAAGAGCCAATCTCACTACCTTCATGACAGCCTTTAGAATTAAAAGAGATTTAGACAAGGCACTTAATAAAGCGATACAGAGAAAATAACTTGCAGAAAGCGTGATATTAATCGCCAGTGCGGGCTCCCCTGACCTGTACCCCGGGAGAAAAGGAACCCAAATCTCGAGGGGATGGGACCAGCGCTGCTCCTCACCTGGAGCCGCGGCGGCAGCGGCCGCCCGGTGCAGCGCTCGCACCAGCAGCCGGGGCAGCGCCATCCCCTCAGCCCGACACACGGGGAGGAGCGCCGGGGACCTGCGCGGAGCGAGAACCGAGAGCTCCGGAGGGAGAAGGGAAAAAGGGGAAACCAAGCCCGCGGCCGCCTCCTGCCCTCACTGCCGCCCGCCTCAAAGATGGCGGAGGGGGCGCGTCCCGCGCGGGGGCCGACGGGAAGAAGTTCGAACGGCGCCGGCGGGCGCGGCCGCCATGGCGGAGGAGGCGCCGGAGGATGGCGCGGTGCGGACCCTGCCCAGCCTCAGGCGGCTCTCCCGGGCTCTGCCCTTCGGACGGAGCCATGGCCGCCTCGGCGTCAGCTCCAGCGGCCGCCTCACCGTGCCAGCGCTGTGCTCTCAGGTACGGGGAGGCGCGGGCGGCGGCGCCTCCCTGCCTCCTCCCTGTCCCCTCGGAGACCCCTCAGGCGCGCCGCGCCGCGCCGCGCGGGGAAAGCAAACCTTAACCTCATTCCTTTTGTTTTGTTTGCCCCCAGGAGAAGGCGGACCCGCAGAAAACGGCGTTCCTGCTGCGCAAGGCCTGGACGCTGTACAGCGTGACCCCCCTGTACCGCTTCCGCCGCGGCCGCCTCAAGGACTACGCGCGGCTGCTGGGCGCCTTCATCGCCGCCGAGAAGCAGAAGGGGCTGGCCGTGGAGGTGGGCGTCGAGCTGGACATCAAGGTGGCCCTGTCCAGCCTTGCCGAGCTCAGGGGCAGCGAGCTGGACCAGGCTGCCCTCCTGGTGCAGGTGAGGGCGCCGGTCATCCACACCGGCTGTTCTTGCTGTGATGAAACGCTCGGTCTTGAAAGAAAACCCCAAAGTTAAGCCCTAACTGTGTGGAATGGCTACTGGGGTATCCATTGTGATTTAATGAAACAGAATCCTGTCTGTTTTTAACTGGAACGGACCATTTATAGTCTTAGGCTGTGCCTAAGAGGTTTAGGTTGGAAATTAGGAAGAACCAGACATTTGAATTGGCTGCCCTGGGAGATGGTGGAGTCACCGTCCCTGGAGGTGTTTAAGTTAAGACTGGATGTGACACAGGTAAAACCCTGGTCTAATGACAAGGTTGGGTTTGGTCACAGGCTGGACTTGATGACCTCAGAGGTCTTTTTCAGCCTTACTGATTCTGTGACCTCCCCTAAGCAATGCATACAGTAAATAGCAAGTTTGAGTTCAACTTTTTAACAGCATCAGAGTACAACTATACTCTGTTATATACACAACTATATAGAGCAATCTCTGTCTGATGTTTTAGTTCAGCAGTCAATTTGCTGCCAGGACTTGGATGGGTTATTTTTCTTCCTGGATAAAGCATAATCCCACTTCCTGGCCAGAGCTTAATTAATATTTCTGAAATGCTTTGCCTCAAGTGAAATGTGCTACTTAAATGTGAGGTTCATTGTGTCAATGGTTGTAGGATGTACCATGGGAGTTAAGCAACATGAACTCAGGTTCCTAAGGAATTTAGAAGTGCTTTTTCTGTTGTTTTCAACAGAATTACACTCAACTTTAAGGGATGTAAGGGATGGACTGAATAATTGTATGTGTTTGACAGAAGGAAAAAAACACTTTTACCAAACACTTAAAACTTACAATCAAAATCTATTTTTACCTGACAAAAAAAAAAAAGCCATACCTGCTTTGCAGCATTGCAATGCTTCTTCTCCCCATCCCAGCTCTCTTCGAGGTCACAAGCCTCCTCCAAGAACTCTGAAGACAAAGTGGTGTGGTCGGGCTGGTTCTGCTCTGTGTTTGGAGATGACCTTTCCGAGAACATGCCGGAGCACTTCACCTGCCTGCCCCTGTTCCTGACCCACGGGGCCGAGAGCTACACGTCCCTGGTTGGCAGCTGGTTCCAGAAGACTTTCGACTGCTGCTTCCGCCGCCTGGCCATCAGCCCCCTGAACCTCAGCTGGATGGTGGCCATGTGGGCTGGCTGCAAGCCAGACAGAGCCACCTCTGCCGTGGAACTCGTCTTCTCTGTGCCCCGCCTGTCGCAGCCCCTGGATATTTCCTACGCCATCCACCCAGAGGATGCCAAAGCTCTGTGGGACACGGTGCAAAAAACGCCAGGAGAGATCACCCAAGAGGAGGTGGATGTCTTCATGGACTGCCTTTATGCCCACTTCCACAGGCACTTCAAGATCCACTTGTCAGCTGCAAAGCTGGTGAAGGTTTCCACAGCGATTGCTTCAGCACACTGTGATGGGATTGTGAAGGTGAGGCCCTTAGTAGCAGTTTCCCCTAATGCCAAATAAAATAGCTGTACCTGAAGGTCTCATGTTTCTTTTGCATGATTTCCTACAAGGAATTGTTAAACCCTCAGCTTTTACTAGTCATACTTACCTTTAGAGGTGGGGCAGCTGCCAGTACAGCATTTTATTACTGTGTTGCAGCAGAAGCTACTTGCCTGGGACCAGAAATAGTTGTATTCGCTGTGATGTGAACAGGAAAGTTTCTTAGGCCATAAAAAACTCATTTTGGACTTAAAAAGATCGCAAACTTTAAAGAAAGTTCCTAGCTTTTTAGTATTGCAGTTATTAAGACACAGGCAGAAGACTCCTTCATGTGTAACCCTTTTTATAAAGGTGCTGGTCTTTCTACAGAGGTATCTCTAATATCCTTCAAACCACAGAATATTAATCCTTCAAGCAATATAATATTTTCTTATGAGTTAAAGAACAGTTTGTGTAAATGCACTTGTTCAAATTTACCCTATGATGACAAACACATGCCTTGCTTTTATCTGTAATAGCTTAAAACTGTCTGAAACAACTTTTTCTGTTGCAGGTAAGTACACAAAAATATCTCAGGCTTTCTGAAGGGTGCTCTTGTGGAATGTGTGGTGTAAATTCAGTTATGGTTTTTCATAATGGGGTACAATTCAAGTCGTATGCAGTATGGGAAAAGTAAGGCAACAATTGAGCAGCTGAATAAACACACAGAACACTTGATAGTTTCCTTCCAACCAGGGCTTTAGGGTGTGGAAATCTGGCAACTGCAATTGCTGCTTTGACAGGCTTTTTTCTCTTTCTTGCAGATTCTGCATAGCCAATACCTGCCCGGAGTGCTGATGCTACTGACTGAACTTGCAATCTCTCAGATACAGTGAGAGCCATTTCAGTAGCTCTTCATACTAAAAAGGCTTTCTGTTTGGGCAGTCTGTGCTGAGAAAGCACCAGGAAACTCACTCCTCCAGCATCTTCTTTCCCCTCATTCTGGCTGTCCAAAGTCAGACTGTAACAGCACTTGGCTGTGTAATTCCATGCACAGCAAAGTCAAGCAGACATTTGCAAGCCCTGAAGAAGGGTTGCAATGCAAACTTGTGACAGCTTCCTGAGCAGCTTTGTTTTCTCAGAATCACTCATTTCATTTATGTGCAGGTATCAGCTCAGAGACAAACAGTGCAAGTTCTTGATGCAACGTACTGGCAGGTATTTCTGCTGTTTCAAAGCTGGTTTTCACTGGACAGCTAAAGCTTATGCAGACCTTGGCTAAACTGTGACTACTCTTGGGCTAGCCTAAATGCAAAGTTCAGCACACTTGAGAAAGGGTGCATGCTCTACAATCCAGGGCAGAAAAATCCAGGTTTCTGACTTCCTTTTTAACTTGTTATGGGTACTTGGTAGTGGTAGCATTGTTCATTTGTGTCCCAGTTGGGCATGAGATAGGACATGAGGCACTTGTCAGCCTGTTGGTCCTCCCAGGCAAGTTGATAGATAGGAAAGTGAGGTGTGGATAAGCTTGATAGTTTCTAGGTTTTGTCCTGATGTTTGTAATCTTGGATGTAATCCTGTAGGCCAGAGAGCTCTGTAATCTTGGATGTAATCCTGTAGGCCAGAGAGCTCTCAGGGCGGGAGCTGTGTGCTAGAATTTGATGTTGGATCCCTTCCTTCTGGAGCAGGTCAGAGTTCAGAGGGACATTTAAGGAGCAGAAGATAGCACGTGCCAAGATGTTTTTGTAATACAGTACTAAATAAAGAAAATATTTTCCATCTTTTGTTTTAAGGCAAGACCACTACTGTCAAATTAAATATATCCTTGCATGGAGCTTATTTCCAACTACAGTTTACCTGACCAAACCACCACTTGTTACTTATTAAATTCATCTGTTAGCAGCAAAATTCCAAGTCTAGTTTCTTGCTTCATACTTGTGCAGCACCTCTAGGAGCTGACTTGTACTATGACCTTCTCCTAAATAGGGGTGCAAATTTTATTTCTTTTCCCAGTGTAAAACTGCCTAACACATGACATAACTGCATGTCGTGTGTTAGGCAGTTTTCCTATTTCCAGAATTAAACAAAGAAAAATGCACTTGTTTTCACATTCTTTACTACTTGAAGATGGATTGTTTTTGCATGTTAAGGTTGAAGTCTGTAGTAATTCTTACTCTAGTAAAAGCAGCTACAGTGATCTGAAGGTCTTGGCAGCTCAGCAGGCTACTTAAACTACCACTTCTGGTTGTTTAGTTTCCTTATTTGAAATATCTCAAAGTTTGCTATCTGGAGTCACAAGAGCACTGGACAGAGGAGCACAAGGTCTGGAAATAACTGGCACCTGTATTTTGTTTGAAATTTGGACTGTTACACTCAGGGCTAAGTTTTAAATGCTCAGCTCTTTCCAACAAATTTGCATAAAAAATCTCTAAAATCCTAAATTCTTATAACCTCTTCCTCGTGTCGTCCTCATTGTTAAATGCAGTTAAGTGAGCAGAGATAGGATGTAGCCAGATAGCACAGATACTTCCTTTCAGAAAAAGCTGATTCTGAGGGATGTGAAGGGTAACAGAAACAGCAGAGTTTTAAGCCTCTTTTACTGGGATTAAGCTGGGAAAAAAACCCTCCATCATCTTTGCCTATATAAACCACAGAAAAACACCCCCCACTGCTTTCACCCCAAGGAACAAACCAAGAACAGCGTAGAAGAAATTTATTTAAGATAGCACTATTTATACAAGTTACTCATGCTAGAAAAAAGCATAAATGATACATGTAAACATTTGTTTACAGAATACTTGTTTTCCTTGTAAAGGTGCAAATGATCTTCATATGTAAACACAAGAATACGGACCTTTAGGGAAAAAGGGGCTTTTAAAAAAAGTTTTAATGTCCCATTTATGACTGTAGTGTATTTTTTACTCTATTCAAGCACATTAAAGTCTGGGTTACATGAATCAAACTATGAAGTTAAAGAATTTAAGATGTCAGCACTTAACTGAACCTTTTTCATCTCAAGAATTTACAGTCCTCTTTAGTAAGGTCCACTGTTAGATCAGGTGCAAAAGGTCATTCTTCCATAATCAATAGAAATTACAGTAAAAACAGAACCATTAAGTCTTGAGTTCTTCTCTGCTCCCCCCAGTCCTGGGTGACTCCACAATTATTCACAGTGCCAGAAAACAGCCCTTCCCCTCCAAACTCTTAAATGAGCCTCACACCTTTCCCTGCTCTAACCATACACAGGCAAAGTGCACAAAAACCACTCAAAGAGAGGGCACCATCCATCATGGTCAGGAATTCTACAGGCAAGAGGGCAGCTGAGGTGAGGCTGATCTGAGTTTTTTTTTCAGCAGGAAGGAGCTGGCTGTGGATCTGCCCTTCCAGCAAGAACACAAGTGGGTGTCAGAATTAACAGATGATACCTGCACCCTGCTTCAGACAAGAGCTGATATTGAGCAGACAACAGGAGGAAAAAGGCTTTTAGAAGTGAGCTAGAACTAGGTGGATTTAGGTTCTGTCAATGGTTGCAGGATAAAGTACCAGTGTGGGTGTAGCCAAACTGTATTCCACACCCACCTGCATTATTTCTGATAAACTGATATTATTCCTGCATTATTCCTTTGTTACAGCTGAGAGCTGGGTGCAGTGTGCTGTCTGTCTTCACAAAGTGACAACTATACCCAGCCTAAGTGGGGGGTCAGCTCTGCCAATGGGCCATCAAGGGCTCCCCAAAATATCCTATGACTCAGGATTCTGTCATTTCATTGGGAAATCTCTTGCTCTGGGGTAAGGAGTCAACATTCCTGCCTGGCTTTGAGGGTCCATGATCTGGGGGTTTGGGGACTTGGACACAACCACCACCACTGGACAGCCAAAGGAGCAGGCGTTTCCACAGGACCAGCACTTTTGACAAGACCTCATCCATCACTCTAACAGGACTGCAGCACACCAGTCTTTGTGTATTCGCTGCAGTTACTGTCATCTTTCTATTGAACTGTAACTCCGACTTGAAATCCCTCACAAGGTGTTTCTGTGGGGTTAATTCCTCCTCTGCTGGTTTACCTTCAAACCAGCACAGGTTCACATACAGGAGAGAGAGGAGAAAAAGCTGAACTTCTGTACAGTAAAAAGGCATTACTTGAAATCCTTTTCCTCTCACCCTTTTTGGGCACTTCACTGATTGAGTCGAGCAACGAGAGTTCCAGTTCTGAAAAGGTACTCAGGGCACCCATCCTCACAGTTCTCCTGTCCTCTCAGAGACCCCAGATCATACCACAAAGGTTGGAACCACAGTAGTTGGCAGGACACAGCCCCGCCCAAACCACCAGCTTGAAATGCAAGTCACACATATATATATAAAATACATATATATGCACACACAGATGTATATAAAAAGCTGGAATCATCGCTGTCAGCGATACAAAGGAAATACATGATACAAATCAAATGAAAAAATAAATATACTCTGTGCACAGAAAAGCTTCTGTGCAAAGGTGGCACCTTGCAGGTCAAGTACTTTTTTTTGAAGCTCTCTGTAAATAAGGCAAAAGCAACGTTTTCTGTATCACTTTTTTCCTCTTTCGCCCACCAAACAGCTGCCACATCCACTGCTCCCACAGCAGGAGGGAAAGCAGGAATCCCTCCTCCTGGCCAGACTCCCAGTACGGAGTGTATAGGCTCTACATCAGCATCCTTTAGGCTACAATAACTTACAGTTTGGTTTATTCAAAAAATGTAGAACTACTTAGAAAAAATACGGACATAAGCAACACTTCTACTTTTGTCCAGTGGTTCCCTGGAGTGTGACAGCGTGGTCTCCCGCGGGGCACATTCTCACAGAAGTCAATTTTTATAATTCCATAGAAAGAGTTCACCGACAAAGTTACATTGGATCTAGACCGTGCATACTAGAGCTGCAAAGAGGTCCAGTGTCAATAAGTCTCTTCAGTTTTTTCTAGGAATGAGAAGGCAGGGCACTCCCTCCCTCTGGAAGCTTACCATATATGAGATTCACAGTGTGTCATTTTGATAACCCCCACGCCTCCGCCCAGCCGCCGGTAGTTCATCCCACCGTACAACCTGCAGAGACAACATTCCAGGGTCACACATGCCTCACATCCTCCTCCTCGGGGACACCAACCCTTGGGAGCTGCCATGGCAAACACTGAACCAGCCCGTGTTACCACCATTAAAGCTGCTTAAAGTGAAGAAGAGGTTGTGGAGCACCCATCTTACACACTTCATAAGTAAACAGCTGTATTTGCTCATGCCTTTCTCTCTCAGAACAGAAACTGCTGCTTGATTTGACACCCAATTTCTGTAACTCAAATAAATACTTCCTGCTCCCTGTCTGGTAATATGCAAGATAGAAAAGGACTTTGTAAGCTGTAGCTGACCTTAAGCTAGGTTTTGAGTAACACATGACTAGGCTTAGTCCTCACAATTCAGCTAATTTAATTTGTACATCTAAACCCCTGCAATCAGCTGAGCCAACCAAGATATACCACATCCCAAGCACCATCTGCTGACTGCAATGGTGTCTGCCTTTCATAGGGATATCAGATCCCTACAGATTGCAGCTGTATATTCCCCTCTGTGCCACTGGAATCTGCTGGCAGGAACAGGAGAAGCAAGTTCTCCAAACAGCTTCGTTAAAGCCAAATTGCAGCAGAATCGTTTCTCAGTCAAGCTGAACAAATAAAAAATATCTTAAAGATACAAAGGAAAGGGAAGACCACAGAAGATGGTCATCCATGTTGAGTTCAGTGGAGGAAAAAACCACTGGCTAATAATACCTTGAAAAATCTCCCAAACTGTGTGAATGCCTGCCAGGCAGTAACTCCTAACTCTGGACTGTCCCAGGGAGTAGCTGAAACCATTCTACTAAGGAATCTCTCTCCTCAACTGGTTTCCTCAGCAGTTCAAAACATCCTGTGGATCCATGGCTCACCAAACCAGGGGAAATTCCTCCACTGCTGCTCAAGACAGCCATTCTAATCAGTGAAGGGTTAAACTACTAGTATCACTAGTAAGAATAAGGACATTAATTTCTTTCTATTCCCCACCCTCGCCAGATCACCACAACAGCAAAAACAGCCACAGGTGCTTGATACTTTATACTAATTACATTTGGGAATAAATACACAAACAATTGTTTTCAAGTGTAGTTATGACTAGAAAGGCTATTTTTCCTCTTTCTTTTCTCCTCAGCATATATTTTGATCAGCAATTTCAGATTATTATCTTAGTTTGGAGATTCTTCCAGTGGCTGAATCTTGCTGATATAAAGAGGAATAACATCATGTGCTTGAATTGTTTCAGCTCCTCCAAAAGGATTCAGAAATCACTGCCTCCGCTTGAAAACAAGAAGTGAACAGGCCAAATTCTACATGGTGGCTGTGAGTTCCTTCTGCTAAGAACAACCTCAGTTTTACTGGGAAGCAGGAGAGACTCAGCCCAAAATGAACAGAAAGGGCACAGTGGGATATTTTTCAAAATGTAGTTCTTAATTGCAAGGCAAGCAGCCAGAACGGGAATGTTGTGGTGGCTCTACCCCACACAAGTTCTCTGCTATGCTGTGTACACATTCCTAATTTGCCTGGGACAGCTCCAGATGGATTTTACTATTTGATTGTCACACAAATTCAAGTTACCTCCACGTGTTAGCATCTGGATCAAACACCTCAATGGTCTTCAGGTACGTTGTGCCATCAAAGCCCCCCACTGCCATCAGCTGTCCATTAACCACAGCCAGGCCAACCTGCAAAACAGCCATCAGACAACAGCTACTTAGCTGGGATGTTCAGAACATAAGGGTTAGTATGAAAATATTAATAAAACTATTTAATAACCCTGTTTGGTGAAAGGCAGTCTGCAGGAGAGGGTTGCGTTTTTTTTCTTTAGGGCACGACACAAATAAAATACCCTAAAAAATGAGATATGGAAAGTTAAATATGTATCTCAGAATAGAGAATGTCTCAAAGAAAAAGCAGAGGGTTCCCGTTATTGCCAGCTACAAGAAGTAAAACCATCTGAGTGATGATAAATACATAATAATCTAAACATTTTTCATACAAAACTAATGTTCTGGACTCAAATTCCTCCCCAAGAAAGAATATCTACCAGCCCTGAACACTTGGTTAAAGTAACAGAACTACAGGCAAGACCCTGCTCTCAAACCTCTCCAGTTGGAGCTTGGACCATCTAAGCACCTTGGCCTCTAGACTTTCTATTTAGTCTTTCTGCAGAAGCATAAAATCACTGAAACATCAAAACCATGATCACTTTCAGTGCAAAATGTGGAGTATAACAGAGAAAAGGGAAGGTACACAATGTAAAAATGGTCCCTGCTTTGGCTTTGAGGAAGTCAGAAGAGCTGCACATACTGGTGCATGTGTTTAGCAGTCTCTATAGAAAGCAAACACAGAAGCAGCTGATAAAAAGTCAATATTTAATGACAAACTAAAGTAGACAGCATTGGACAGCTCACTCTGCGCTTGGAGAACAGAAATAAGTATGTGTTCTCTGCCTCTAAAACCAGTGGTTGCTCAAACTGTGATTCATACTTGCCTCACCAGACACTAGAACACTAACTCACAGATAGAACTTATCCTCTCTTTACCAGATAATCCAATATCTAATGATAAACACCCATATAATTTACATCTCCCCAGCCATGGTGACTACTGAAAACTGCAGTAACCTTTTGTTCACAAGGAAGCACCACCATCAGCAGTGGACGGGAACTTGCTGTCACTCACAGCATTCACTGAGGAGAGACAACAGCTTAAGTGAAAGCCCAGGAACCCTGTTCCTACACAAGCCTCAAGGCAACAAGAGTCTGCTGGGAATATGTATCTGAACATGTGCTAACCCAGTTTCCCAGCTTTTTGCTCTCAAGAAGTGGGTGTTTTCACCTCCTAATTCATCCAGAGAGATCCAAGTACTAATTTGATAGCACTCTTTAATAGTATCTCATACCAAGTACAGCTATGTCACCTAAAAGCTCCTCTGCTTCAGGCTTAGTTGACCACATATAAGGGCCCAAAAATATTTAAATACACTCCCAAATGACTCATTTCCCCATCCTAAACAGCTGTCTGTGGCATGACTTTATCTCTCCACCCTCTAGTGTTGTTAGAGAGCTTTTTGCAAACTTTTTCCCTCAGAGAAAATAAGTGAAGATGCAGAGGAAGCAGGAGGGCCTTGTGAGAAGACTGACACTTCCCCATGTGCTCTCCCCACAGCAAGAGTGACAATGACACCCTGTCCTGTGCCCTCTGTCCCCACATGTGGCATGCAGGAGCCCACCAAGCCCCACTTGATGCCTAGAGAGGCTGACCTAGAACAGAGGCTAGGCAGTGTTAAAGGAATAAAGTAGGGATTTAGTAAAGGCCTTCAGAGGATACACCTTGGGCAGTACAAGAGCCTGGCCATGGCTCTACCCAAGATGGACCCTGGGTCACGAGTTTTCACACTTTTGTAAGTTTTGGTTCATTTCCATATTGGGGTTAATTGTCCAATTCCAGCTCCAGGTTATGCAGTCTGATCCTCCCAGTCTGCTCCCCTCAATTCCCTGTTGTTTGCACTTTTTGGGCCTGAAGCTGCAACGTGGCCTTGGTTCTGGGGCTGGAAGAGGATTGTTTTGTGTGACTGAGCTGTGAGGAGAACTCGCCAACACTTTATATAAAGTTCAGACTTATACACTAATGCAGTACAGAATCTGGAAAATGTGGGAATCAGAAAAACAGAAACTTCCACAGACACAGAAGGATCTGATCTGCAGCCTTGGAAGAAGCTTGGATTGATGTAAAAATACATAAACTTATGTTTCTACATAAGTGAGTGAGAATATGCTTTACATAAGTGAGAAACTGCATTGATAAGATGGTGAAGGGTTTATAGTGTAGGGTGGGGTTGTATAGAATAAACCAAGAGTTTAAAAGTTATGAGAATGTGCAGGTGAGACAGAAGCTATTGGATAAAAGTATTCACAGTGCAGCAGAACTAACTAAAGGTGATAGGTTAGAAAAGCAAAATAAACCCTGTGGCAACTGTATTGGGTTAGAAAGTTCTATATTATCTTGTAACAGAGAACTTGTGACCACTCTTGAGCTATGGCTGAATCCTTACTCCTCTCATGGCCTCTGAGACTGTTTATCTGAGCAATAAATTGTTCTTAGCTTGAAAATAGTCCTATCCTTTCATTCCTAATGGCAACAACGACAGGAAAATATGAAATGTAAAACTTGAGGCATCACACTCACCCCACTGCGCCGGGACGTCATGGCCACCACGGGAGACCACTGGTTGGTGCGTGGGTTGTACCTCTCAGCACTGCTGAGCTCTGTGGTGTCATCCCTGCCTCCCACAGCATAGATCATGTCCTGGTACACAGCACAGCCCAGGTGCTTCCTCCTGGTGCCCATGGGGGCTATCGTGTGCCAGCGGTTCTCCTGGGGGTTGTAGCGTTCCACTGCGGAGGAAGGGAAGGTGTTTGGTCAGCAGGGTTGGCAGGCAGTGGGTAAAGCACTTTTGGATCTGATTTCCACACACCAAAAATACCATCAACCCATTTGTTCTCTCTTCCAAAGCTATGAACCCGTTTGTTCTCTGTTTTCTTCCAAAGCCATGACCTCATTTTCCTCTCTTTTCTTCCCAAGAACTCTTGCTAGTCTCTCTACTGTCTCCACACTCATATCTTCACTCGAGGGAGCTGGCAATGCTACAAACTGACCTGCAGTTTTACTTTTGGCACCTTCCTTCCTACAGCAAAAACGGCTGCTGCAGGAATTAAAAAACAAAAAAGTGCTTGCAACTCCTATACAAATGACCAAAGCCTTGTATTAAGGACACACTACCCAATGAAGGAGGCATGAAGAAAGTAAAAATATAACACACAACGAGGTAATAGGGGCTCACAAGTCTGGAGAGTGAGTTATAATACAGCAAAATAATATTTAAAGAAGAAAAAGCTCCACAAACTGATCACTGAGATATTCAACATCTATCTGGGGACATGACAGACTCCCAGGATCAGGACCAGCACTGACTGGGATTAAGGGACAGCAAAAGGCATACCAGTATTGAGAGGAGATGTTCCATCAGAGCCTCCTACAGCATAGAGGAAGCCTCCCAGCACAGCCACTGCCACTCCCAGGCGTCTGGTGCTCATGGAAGCCACTCGAGTCCATTTGTTTTCTTTAGGATCATACCTGGCAAAAGAATAAACACCAGAGCTGAGTGAAGTGCTGACATCTTCACAAAAGGGCAGGAAGACTGACTTTATTCTCCCCAAACAAAAATCCCTGTAAGATTTGTACAGTTCTTATCCCCTCTCCAGCTTGTCTGAATCAGCTGCACCCTCTAAGAGACCCTCTTTCTTGCTGTGCCCCACTTTTTTGGATTTTTTTTTTGTAATTAAAAAGTACCTCTCCACAATGTTGAGACAAGAGACGCCATCCTGGCCACCCACAGCATAGAGGTAACCTCCAAGAACTGCTACTCCAACACTGGTCCTGCAGGTGCTGGTGGGAGCCACATCACTGCTCCACTGATTGGTCTTTGGATCATACCTGGAAAAAAGCCACACCAAACAGCACAAATTACCTGCCTAGGTCTGCTTCAGACTCTCCCATGCTTGGGAGCTCTGCTAAGGCTGTGAAACTTGCCTATCCTGAGCTTCAACTGCAGCACAGCTCTTTGTAAGCTGGATAAAAGCCCTGAAGTGATACAATGCATCCCCTACATGTTATTCCAGGGATGTTCAAACTGCGGGTTGGGATGAATGAAGCTGGAGATCAAAGGTTCAGGCTCCTGAGAGAGACTGGCTGGCATGTGGTAACTTGCAGCAAAGAGCAACAGCCAGAGTTAACTCTGCTCTGTTCCCTGCAGTTCACACAGGAACTCAGCCAGCACTGGGACTTCCAGATAAAATATGGAGGATACAAGACGGACTTGGGAATCCAGAGACAAAGAAATACCGTGCATAGCAGGATGTGGGAGATACAACACTAGGGTCATGATTTGGGAAGTTGGGAGCGTTCAAGGAGATAGGTGGGAAGAAGGGGAGGCTCGAGGTGGGAGGAGGTATTTGTACAGCTCACTGGGTTTGTCACAGGGCCAAGATTTAGAGTAGCAGGAGAGCTTGAGTCATGTGGCTTTCAGGCATGGGAATTGCCCCATGCAGCTCCCAGAAACAGGAAGCTTGGTAAAACTTGTTTGACTTTAATCTTTCACAGGCCTAAAACTGACCTATTTTCCTTCTTCTGCCTATGTGCCAAGGTTCCTTAATTCTCAAGTTACCACTTCACAAAAATAATCCAGGGTCTTTCCCTCAGCATCTAAGAAATGCTCACTGTAACCTCACTTTCCTCAACAACGCTAAAAAAAAAAACAGCAATTGCAAGGAAGGTTAACCAGGATCACCACTCCTTCCAACAACACACCCAGACCCATCTCCTAGAGATTCCTTCTTTATGCCAGAGGCTTTGGCTTGTCCCATTAAACTGGGGATAACACAACAAAGTGTTTTGCACCCGTGCAAGGCAGGAGGAAATGGCAAAATGAACTCAAATCCTAAGAGGCTGCACCCAGGTTTAAACATTCACAGCTGAAATTCTGCACAGGGGCCTTATGGAGACCTACCTTTCCACACTGTTAAGATAGGAGGAGCCATCGTGGCCTCCCACAGCATAGAGGAGGTCATCCAGGACGCTGACCCCGACCCCACAGCGCCTCTTGCTCATGGAAGCCACCATCCTCCACTCGTTGGTCTGGGGGTCGTAGCGCTCCACGCTGGAAATGGCGTCCCCGCTGCACCAGCCCCCCACTGCAGCCAAACACCAAAACCAGGGTCACAAAAACACTCACCGAGCTCACAAACTGCCCCTGCTCCTGGCACAAATCCCCCTCATCAGACTCGTCTCTAAGTCACTCCTTCTGAGATTTGAAATTGCAAAATAGAAGGAGATTCTCAAGAGCATGAGCTGAAGTTTGGAAATCCTGGCATGCATAGCACCAAAGAAATCACACGAGTAAGAAAAGTAAGTTAACTTAAACTTTCAAATATTAATGTACAGGTCACATCAGAAATAGGTTTCTGAAGACTTTATGGGAACACTACCACCAGAAAGTCCTGTCTGGAGTCTTCTGGCCTAAGCCAGTGGGAAAAATACACAGATTCAGAATATCCTGAGTTGGAAGGATCAAAGTCCAACTCTTCTGGCTCTGCACAGGATAGCCCCAAGAATCCCACCTGGAGTGCCTGGGAGTGTTGGCCAAATGACTCTTGAGCTCTGTCAGGCCTGATGCTGTGACCACTGCCTTGGGAAGTCAGTTCCAGTGCCAGACTCTACTGTGGGTGAAGAACCTTTATCTAATACGCAACTTAAGCCTCCCCTGACACAGCTCCAGGCCATTCCCTCAGGTTCTATTGCTGGTTGCCAGAGAGCCCAGATCAGTGCCAGCCTCTCCTCCCCCATCATGAGGAAGCTGTAAATCATGATGAGCTCTCCTCTCAAGGCAGAACAGACCAAGTGACCTCAGCCACTCCTCATATGGCCCCTCAAGACCCTCCAGTACCTCCTGCTGACACCACAGCCACACCTGCAGGGACACACACCTGCAAAGAGCACCTCTCCGCAGCGGATGGGCTTGCGTGGCCTCGTTCGCGGTCCCTGCATCAGCGGCCGCTCTTGGGGCAGCAGCAGGTAGTTTTTGGCTTCATCCACCAGATCCCTGTGCAAGACAGGAAAATATTAACCCCCAGAGCTCAGTCTCGGGAGAAGGGGCCAATCAGAACCGATGGGAAGAGCAGCCAGCACTAGTCATGCACCCCAGGTATTGATAAGTCACACGAGCAGCTCCGGTTAAACACACGCTGTCACCTAAACACTCACCGGTTGTTAAAAAGCCACTGACACAGGGACAGCAGCAAACCAGCACCAGTGCTTGGCCAGAGTTCATAATAGATAATAATTTGCTATAAAAAGACTGATAAAAAATATATATATGACAAGAGATTTGTCAGGCTTACTGTGTAGAAAAGAAACACCCAGCCTGCCTCAAGCTAAAACTTAACAGTCAGTGGTTTTGCCTTGGAAGAGAACAGGAATTGGAAAGCACACAAATACATAATACACACATGACCAATAGATGGAGATAGTACCCTTCTGATGAATATTTTCTCCATCAGCTCTGGCCAGTTCACACTGTCCATCCATTCATGACTTGCCACCTGGACTAATCCTAATATTCCAAACCCTTGAATAAAACAAAAAAGAACAAAAAAGTCCTCCTTCCCTCTACAAATGTGGAATTCCCCCAGTATGAATGCTTATTCAAGAAGAGAACAATTTAGCCTACACCCTGAACTTCTTTACAATATGCACAAGATCATGTGCTTTGTGGACGATACAGAACCCTGTAGAACCAGAAAGGTGAGATTCATACCATAAAAGGAGGAAATGAAAACTTTCCTGCATTACCCCTGTGGGAAAGAGCAGACTCTACTCCCAGAGTCCACTTCAGTATCAAAGTGCAGACATTCTACATAGAAAAACTACTTTAGATCCTACTGAGATCATTGTGAAAGCCCTGCAAGAGCTAAGCTGCAATAAGAGGCCATGACTAGAGGGGGTGAAAAAAAGAAAAAAGGCAAAATGAAAATCAGTACACTGAAAGGTCTTTTACCAGTCAAACTGCACACTCAAAGTTTGCCATTTCACTGAAAACTTGAAAGAACAAAACCACTCCTAGGGTGCACCAGTCTATTATGCAAACAATAAACAATTTTTCTTGCTTCTCCTATCCTGCCAGTTGCCAAAGACTAAATTGTGAGGCATCACCCATTTACCAGTGACAAATGAGCACAGTTTCAGGGGACAACCTAATCCAATTCAGTAAATGGCTGAGGAGATTTACCTGCATTCCTCATCGCTCTTAATGAGTGGATCAGAGCCCACTGTACCCACAAGAAACTTGGGACTCAGCAGGGGCAGGCGGACGTGCTGCAGGACCTAAAACACAAACCAGAACACCTATGGTGAAGCCACAGATACCCACAGAGATGCAAGAAGTCAAATGGAAAACAACAGAATTTTAGTTGAATGCAGCTTGTCTCACAGCACATTTGCCTTTTCAATATCCCAGTTTTAGATATCCAGCAGAAAATCAGTCTTCGGAAAAGGACAATCCACTGGATCTATTAGTAGCTCTAAGGTCACAGCTGGAAAACTTTAGAAAATTACAGACGTCAAGACATCTGCCTGAACACTAGTTAAGTTAGTGGTTTTATCAACCATTTAGCTCTCTTAAACTCGAGTGGTATTGCAGAGTAAATGAACAATAAGAAACAATACATCTTTCAGAAGGATTTAGAATTTGAAGGCCCAAGCACGTATAGACAGAGGCAAACAATTATAAAAAGCATTAAAAGCTGCCTTGAGAAGAGCAGCTTTTTCCAGTTTGGTTTGTTTACTTAAAACCATTTTCAAAAGCTTTCCAGTAAATAAAGTTGCATTTAACATCTCTTTCCAAAGCAGAAACAGTGAGGCAGGCAGATGCTCACCTCTTTTGATCATCCAACCCCAGACTTCAGAGGCTTTGGGCTGACAGCTTTGTCAGAATGGGTTCTGCTCTGTGAAATGCCTTGGCTTAGATGAAGCATCACTTTCCAACAAAACCATTCTGACAAGCTCCACTGTAACATCGTGAAGGCTGAGGCACAAATCAAGCAGCAGAGCTTAAAGAAGCACCGCAAAGCGAGACAAGCCTTTTCTTCTCCACTGTGGTGTTGATATGACTCTCCAAGCAGTGCAGGCAGGTTTGGCTGGACAGACTGCTGGAATGAGTTCATTTGGCAAGTCCTAGCTGGAAACAATCCAACAAATCCCCTAATGAAGGCTCTGACCAGCCTAAATGAAGGGACAGTGCAAGCCACCTAACACAGGTGGGAGTCAGAGAGAATTCTGGTGGCTTTACATCATTCAGAAGCGCTCTGGCACCACCCTACCATCCCTCATTCCTCTCCCCCTGGATAAAGCAGCCTGGAATGTCACTGTGCCCAGAATTACCTGTGGCAGCTGGGGTCTTCTCTCCTGGATGCTGTACTTCACCCAGGCCATCACGGCATTGAACACCTGCTCCTCGCTGCGCACGTTTAACTCGTCACTGGATATGATGTCTATGAGCTGGTTGGCAGGAAGCAGCATGAACTCCTCACTCTCCATCACCTGGGAAAGGCAGAGGAAAAAGGAAGGGAGTAAGGACAAAGCATCAGAGCCATTCAGCACTCCAGCATTGACCCAGTAAAAGCCAAATCCTCATCAGTTCCAAGACCAACACATGTGAATGGTTTGCTGCACAGGGCAGACTGCAGCCCTCAGCAACACAACAAGACACTAAAAAAAGTGCATGCCTTTTACACCCTTTAACACTTTTAAAGGGTTAAACCACACTGATCCTGTTTCAAAATTCAAGAAAAACAAAGCCTTTCTTTAAAACCAGCCTCCTCGTTTGCCGTGTCTAATACATAAAGCAGAAATAAAACCTCAAAAAATACGTGACTAAAAAGCAGCACTGGAGTGCAGAGATTCACAAGGAAAGCAAAACAGAGCACAAAAATAAGAGTCTCAAACAAGTTACCAGAGGCATTGCAGAGAACACAGAAAGCCTGATTTGTGGCAGAACAGAAAATATTTCAGGAGACTCATCTGATCCTGCCTCTTTCATTTGCTCTAAATATACACATGGAGTATGCAGTAGTCAAGATGCACTGAAGAGGGAATCAGAGCCCCTAAGGACTGATCTCTTGTGAAAGTCAAGCCACTGACAAACACATTAATTCCTTCAGCATCCAAGATAGCAACCAAGTTTCTCAGGAGGCCTTGGCTGCTGCTGGGGGACTGGCTCACACAGCGTGAGTCAGTCAGACTGCCCTGGGAGCTCACACACCACCACAGCTCCTGCACAGACACCAGGAAAGATGGGAAAGGTACAAAAATCAAAATTAAAACTGCAGAAATAACCTGACTGATAACTGCCAGCTCACCTTCCTTGCAAGAATTCCCAGTCTCTAGCCTGCAATTTCCAAAAGGTTCAGGGACAGAAAATAACTGAATGTTGGCTTGCCCTTATCATCTGTGACCACATTAGAATTCCATGACTTATTTCACTATTTGCTGCACAAATTAAAGAAAAACACTCTTTGACATGATCATCTCAACAGCAGTCAGCTGTGCAGTCCTTTTAATTACCTGAAGAAGTTATTTAAGGGCACTGAACAAATATGCAGTTACTGACAACAGAAAATATTGTTAAAAAAGAACAAAGAGGACAATGAGATGAGTTATCAGACTTGGTTCTTGGGCACCCTAGGCTTTTGGGGACAGTAAAGGCCACAGCAAGGTTGGCCCACACACTCCTTCAGGCTTTAAATAGGAAATGGGTTGGTCATTAAAGATCTTTATCAGCTTTTTTCCATAGTCTCCCTTCCTCCTACAAAGCTGATGTGTAAACTTTAGTCTGATGGTTTTTAAATGCAGCTTCTGCAGAGTCTGAAAACAGCAGCTGTGGAAACTCCTGAGTTAAAGATGCTCATCCAGTCTCCCCCTTTGACCTCAGGACACTTAGTTGAATTGATGGCTTCACAAAATTCAAAGCACTCAAAGCACTCAAAGCACTTCTTCAAACCAAATTATTACTACTTTGCAACTTGTTAGTTTACGAAGTAAAACAAATAATTATTTTAAATGCTTTGGCTTTTTTTGGCTTAATTATCAGGACACTAATAATGACCTGACTAATATTAATGATCAATTCACCTGACTTGCGTAGTGGGCAAGAATTGACTGGATTTCATTTCCTCTGCAGCATTCCTGAACATCAGTGCTTTTATAAACAGAGAATTCAGGTCAGACTATACAATATAGAGTGTAATTTTTGTCTGTTGATAAAAGTGCAAGCTGTCCACCCATAAATACATTTTTTCCCTATACACAAATGTCAAGAGATTAAAAAATATAAAAATACAAAGGCTGTTCTTGTACAGTGGAGTTGTTAATAGAACCATTTCACATTATATGCACAAAATCCACTAGGGGTTATAGGCAACAAATTAATTTGGGAGGAATGGAAAAAATGGAAAAAACATTTTACCAAGAAGTTAATGATGTAATGCAGCAACACATATAAAAATTTAATAGAAGCAGAGGTTAGCACAGCAGAGGACATGAAGCAATTCAAACTGCATTCAAAGTAACTGCATGGGTTGGCCTGGTGCCTGCTGCTTAATATTTCACATTGCCACCCAGGAAATTCCCAACTCACGTTCCTTTCTGCCAGCTTGGAGGAACAATGACCACACAGCCTCTGCACAGGAAGGCAAGTTTTTTATCAGTTTTCAACCTCCACAGTGGAGGATGGTTAAACAGACAAGTGCCTGGCTTCCCCCAGGGATCCCCAACCCACTCCCCAGCTGGAAAACACTGCCAGAATGGAATGCAATCCCAAGGAGCAGCACCACTGACGCTGTCTGCAGAGAAACAGTGGAAGCAAAAGAAGTGATTATTAAGGATGAAGAGCTGCAGAACTTCTGGGCCACTGAAATGGACACCAAAACCTGCCCAGGCCAAAGAAATAGTGCTCTAATCTAAGCCTCTGTTTTCCAGAGACTGTGTTTAAGTCAAGTCAATTATAATTTACATCATCTTCGAGGAAGAGTGTTCTCTTTTGCCTTCGTGTGCTTTAACAGGAATACGGAAGACAGAAAGTTGTCTTCAAGGGACTGCAAAAGAAAAGAAGCCCATAGCAAGCAGCTCTTAACAGCCAGCTGTATGTATTAATGCTAAAACATTTTAAAACAAAACTGTCAAGCTGTTAAAATGATATTTAGAGGCTTGTAAGCATGCCTTACTCATGTAATAACAAGACCTAATAACCAGTAAAACAACCAAGCACTGAACATAAACAACCATCTGGATAGCATCTTGCTCCTCCCATCCCCCCCCCCCCAAAAAAAAAACCAAAACAAAAACCAACCAAAAAAAAACCCCAAAAACAACAAAACCAGAAGAAAAGAAGCGCAGAGCAAGCACAGAGCATATAAAGTGGTCAGCTAAAATGTAGGGCTTTGGGAAACCACCAAGTTCTACAAAAAAAAAATCCTCATCTTAAACAGCAAATTCTATTTGCTTAGAAAAGATGTATTTAATTGCTGCTTCTGTAGTAAACTGATGTTGTGACCACAGTTAGATACCAAGAATTGTCTTCACTGTGTCCAACAATCATGTTCTGTCATGTTGCTCCTGCTCAGATTTTTCTTAAGTAAGTACTACCTGACTGAAATTAATACAATTCCAATCTGCTTCTTGCATGTCAGATGAAAAAAAAGAGACAAGCTGCCATCACTCACAGCACTTCCATACTGCTGCTTTTCTGGGGAAACTAAATTAGTACCAGGAGTTCCTGGAATTCCTCCCTTTGGAAAGGATCTCCCTGTAAAGCTGATGGGAAGAGGAGATTTTTCTGCAGCAGTTCAGTAAAGACCCACTCTTTGACTACTGCTCATGCAATCCTTTAATTATTATGTTGATCCTTCTCTGAACCAGCTGCTGGCATTTTTTTTTCACTAAAAATCATCTAGGCAGAATTAACAAAGGATGAGAAACTTGAATTTATAAAGGTCAGCTACAATATTACACATCTGAATTACTTTCAGACAGCTTCTGCTGAATAATAGATGCAGAACTCTAGTTCTGCTGCAACCAGGGATTTGAAGACTCCCCTGAGGCAGCCTCACGCTCCCCCAAACACCCACTTTTCCAATCCCAGAGCTGAACATCAATTTTTTTGGGTTCCATGGATGTGTTGTCCTTACTTTTAACACCTGCCCACTCTCCAACCATATAGAATCCAGGATATTTCTGAAAGAGGAGTGGAATGTCAGACCATTGTGCCAAATCCAACTGCACCCAAGGCCTTACCACAAATCCAACTCCCCCATAGCACTCACCACACGCCTCTCAGGGAAGAAATGCTGTGCATCATATACAAACCACTGGTACAACACAGTCCTGCCACCTCTCTCCTCTTCCTTCCCCACTTAACATCTGACACCCATCACTATGGGTCCCATCACTGGCACCCATCACTATCAGAGCACAGAGCAGGTGTAAAGGCAGGATTTGGAAAAAAGAACAAAACGAGAGCTGCTGAAAGCTCTCACAGGCCACATTGATGATTGTTACATCACAATTCCAGCACGCCAGCTCCTTACCTCCTGGAAGTTGTGCTGTGTGAATTTGTCAGCAATTCTCAGCAGCTCACGGCACGAGTGAGTGTCAGCAAAAGCCCGGATGCCCAAGCAATTGGAAGGGTCCAACTGTCTCTTGAGGAACTCACAGCAAGCCTCCTGGATTTCGGCCAGCTGGAGAAGGCAAGCAGCTGGCAGCAAGGTCTGGACATTCCCCTCTTCCACGGTGATCTGCGAGGTGTAGGCGAAGTCGATGAGCAGCTCCATGGCCCGCTCGTCGATGTCCCTGATCACCACCTCCGTCTGCCGCGACTCCGCCAGCTCCCCGGTGAACATGGCTCGGAAGTAGGGGCTGCAGGCCGACAGGATCACCCTGTGGGCGTAGATCTTCTTGGCCCCCACTACCAGCACCACATCGCAGAGCTCCCGGTGCTTCCTCAGCAGGTTGATGACCTCCAGGGTCTGCCGGGGGTGCTTGTCGGAGATGTAGGGCATGCGCGCGGGCTGCGGCACCCCCTCGGGCAGCTTGTTGGGGTCTCCGAGGGTGCAGCGGCTGGTCACGTCCATTCCGGTCTCTCCTGGGCGAGTGCTGGCACACCTGCAGCGCAGGAGATACAAATACAGCACCATGGTCAGGGATCCCCAGCCAGCCACGCGCCGCAGCTCCGCAGCGCGCGCCGGAGCCGTGCCCGTAAGTCCACGGCGGGACGGGGAAACGTGACCACATGGAAGAGGAATCCATCTCCAAGCAAAGCTTGCTCCGAAGTAAACAAATGCCAACTTGTGGCAGGCTTCTATTTATTGCTATTTTTATAGGCTTTCTATGACACACGGCTCTAATATCCAGCTACACATCCATATTTATGAGCTGAACCTCACCGTAGCCTTGTGTGGTAAAGGCACATTATCCCCATTTCACAGAGTGACTCAAAGCACAGATTAGCTGACTTGCCCACTGCCAAGTGCTGGAGCTTTCTTTGACAGAATTGGAAACGGATTTGCACTGCAAAGAGTTCCAGCTCCACGATTTAACCAAACTTCTCTGTTCTACCTACGTTTTTAATGGGGTCACTCATCACTGTAATGACTGAACACACTACTGTCACACAGGCTTCAGGAGCTCGACGGCCTGCAGACTACAATGAGCATCTTTCAGGTTCACAGAATACCCACTTTAATCATCACCTCTTCAATTATTTTTGAGCTATGGAGGCTCCTGACTTAATCCCTGACACATGTCAAAAGAATGTCAATCTTCCCCAAGAATGGCAGAAGGCAAGCGAAACCAAATCAAACCAAACAGGAAAAAGATAAAACAAGTATCCATCATTATAAACATACCAAAAAAAGGAAGAACAGAAAGTCAGGATAGTAACTTTAGAAGTGAAGAATCACTTAAGAATACATAAACTAAGTTACTGGCACAGAGAGGAAACAGTATCTTCCCAGTTCCACATGCAATTAGGAAAAACCAGGAAACTGCTGCCTCTCCCCACATCACTCAAAGCAAAACCATCACTCAAAGCAATTAAAGAACATTGAGAAAAATATCAGAATATCGATGGCTTATGACCATTGAAGATGTACTGAAAAATGCTAGCCACTACCAGTTTTTCCCTGGTCCACTGGTGTTTGTGAGCTGTCACTACCTCACTGTTCATATTAAGAGTTAAAAAGAAATCAAGCTTGGCTTTGTCATGGCTCAATGTAATTTGCAGCAGGCTTGAAGGAAAGAATTAAAAAAAAAAAAAAAAACCACCTCACATCTTTTCCCCTCATTACTATGTCAAATGCACTTTCTAAGCCCTGGGAAACCAGTCTCTGCAGCAGCTCAAATTATTTACTTGCATCTTAGCCTGTTTTCCCATTCCCTCCACACCCTCTCCTTGATCATCATATTCAGATGTTTTAGACCATTACCTACTTCTCCTATCTTGGTTACACAGATCCAGCTGGGGCTCCTCTCTGGGTTTTGCTGCTTGCTCCTGGCTCAGCCTCTGCACCTTAAATGCCATGGATTTTCATCCCTGCTCCACCTTTTTTTTTTTACATCCATCAACATTCTGCTTTCCTGACACCTCTGACAAATCCTTCTGCTGTTACACTGCCTCTCACTCTCCTCCACCCACTCCTGTCCCTCACAACCCAAATTCACCTTTGGGGGGGTTTGACAATCATTCTCAAAGCTCTGCCAAGTTCCTCACAAACAATCCCCTTGCAGCAAAACACACCAACCACAATTAATGGTACCCCTGCAAAAACCCCAAGAAAACTCGCTGAAGAATAATTTACCTAATTGGCTTATTCTCAGAGTCCTTAGCAGCCAAGGCCAGAAGGTAAGTAATTTAATCCCTCTACCAAAAGATGGAGAAAGGTGGTGACAAACATTCCCCTGTAGAGTTTGGCTCTTGCTAAGCAAGCTAAGTAGTTTTTATTGTGCATTAAGTGTTTTAAACTATGTCAAAACAACCCTTGGAAGGAAAAAAAAAGAACACAATAAGAGTTCTTTTAAGATACATGCTACTACAGTTCTGGACAGTTTGTCTTGACCAGGCTGTCAGTCAAAGAACAGAAGAAGCATTTTTCAAATAAAAGCCCATTTCATATAATTACAGCTCAGAAGAGATGGTGCACATCCAGGACAGGGCATCCTTTTGGAAAGCACACAACCCCTCTGTCACACCTGTAGGTTTTCCTCATGTCCCACTAAGAACAGCCCTAAAGCAGATCTCAGCAGAGTGGTTCAGGTTGTAAACACTGACAGATTAGATTAAGGCCATGCTGCCAGAAGAAATACACAATATTCCTGCCAATCCCTCAGCCCAAGACTCCCTGCCAACACAGGGCAATGGGATGTACCATCTTTGCCATAGGATTACTTGGCCAGATTTAGGCAGTAGCCCCTGTCTTTCCTAGCCAGGACAGAACAGGAATTTTCTGCCCAAATGAGGCCCTGCTGAACACATCTTTAACTCACTGAAAAGGTGTCTGGTTAGCAAGAACCGAAGTCATTCCTGCATTGTTCCCACCAGCATTTATCTGAGAGCATGCATTGTACCCAGCCTCCTTACTCCTGGGGAGAAAGTGCTGGTTAATGATTAAAGAAGACTGAATGGATGGAAAAAAGAGTAACAACCAAACGTTCCTGATTCATCCATAACTTATCTCTGGGTGGTGCAGAACCCAGTGATCAATTGGCTTAAGAATTTTTTAAGCTGGATCAACCCAGATGCTTGATGTGAAGCTCAGTGGACTGCTGCTACACACAGACACAGAAGTGTGAATTTAAAGGACACGTCTGCTGGCTTGTGTCACCACAAAGATTGTAATTCCACTGCATTCTGTGTGCATTATGCATAAATATGCACAGAGAATGAAATGATGAGTCAGTAGCTTAGAGGTGTGAAAGACAGAAGGCAGCACTTGATTCTCACATGGCAGGGGAGCTGCCTCCCCCCCACAGAACTCAGAGCTGCTCCTGAATAGCCAGGGTGATTAAGGAGGGCTGAGGATCCAGAGGAAATGTGTGTGTGCCCGGATAAAACATTCACACACAGCTACGCAGATATTCTGGGATTAGCTTCCACCAGAACGCAGGGCTGGGGAAATCAGCAAATACAATGGGATTAAGAAAGGGCTGACAAAGGATCAGTTTTTGTAGCACACTGCTGAGAAGTACAAATGGGAACACAGGCAGTCTGCAACAATAAATCAGCTAAATAAACAGGCTGCTCTGCCTCCATTTTATTCCACTAATGCCCAAAATTTCATTCATTAACAGGGGCATGTATGAGACATCCATCCTTACAGCAGCTCCTCCCAAAGTTCAAAAAAATACCCAATAACACACACCTAGGGAAAATTCTCTCTTATGCTGTCATAAGGGCGTCTTAACTTTCAAATCTGCATTTTTTAAGACAATGTGTGTTTCAGCACAAGATGACAAACAGGCTTTAACACAGTTCAGCAGAAAACAGCAGGCTGACCTAAGACTTATGAAACACACATCTCAGGCTAAAAACATCAACTGAAATCCAAAAATCATACACTGTTGGAGTGGATTTCAGTAGCAAGAGATTTTAGTAGCAAATAAAAATAACAAACGAAACGGGTAGTGATTTTTGTCAGTGCCTTGATTTGAAATTAAGAAATATTTACTATACTCATTACAGAGCTGCAAGAACAAGGGCCATTGATTTGGCCTAGCCTTTGGCAACAGAAGTCACCTCCTCAACATGCCAGCCAAGTAAATGGAAATGCTTTATTGTGGCATCAGTACTCTGGGGATTAAGTTAGCTAAAAGTCTGATTATCAGGAAAAATACCACTGATTTATTTTCTTGCCTAGCTAGCCAGGTTTCAGTAAGCTTTCTCAACAAAACTGTGCAAACAAGCAGATAAACATAAGATACTATTTTAGGTTACACAAAAGGAAAACAGCAAGGATCCGGTCTATTTGCCTCCATTTATGTTGCTTGGTTTGAATTTTACTGACCAAGCCCAGAAAATTCAGTTTCACCCTGACTGAGGAAAACATCCCAGTAAGGGTGAAACTGAGGATGCCCATACTCTGAAAGAGAAGGTCGTTACTGGAGTCTTCCAAAACCTTCCTGAGTCTTCTGTAGTTTGTTTCTGGCAAGAGCTATGTCCAGGTAGTTGGATAAGCTCCTGAGTGCACCACCAGGATCTGAAGCCTCCTTCCTCCTTCTGGGTCTGGCTGCTCAAGCCTGCTCTGTAAGATGGGAAAAGGCTGGGTGAGGAAGAGCTGGGAGAGCTTCCCCAGTTTGTCTGGGAGCTGCTCAAGCCCTCATGCCTGAGCTATGTTGAAGGTACCTCTGCACCTGACTGTGCACCCACCCATTCTGAGCTGATTTCCCCGCTTCCTGCCTCACCCCTACTTGCTGAGGAGTCCAGGACTCCTGTCTGGCCCTGGCCATCAGATCTGCTCTGCCCTCCTCATCTGGGTGCTCTGGGACCATGCTCTTCACTCAGACCTCCCTGCTGCCTTGTTTTTCCCTTCAGCAAAGCCACATTCTCTTGCTGAGAATGAGCAAGAACAGCCTGCCCAAACCACCCCTTCATTCCTAATGCAGGGTAAATCCTGTTTGTAGCAGTAATTCTGTGTTCCCTGCTATAATCTTGACAGGAATAGCTGGAATTCCTTGTCTGTTCAAGCTGTTCCTCCTCCCCTCTGAATGCTGTACAAATTTGATACCATCTCACTGTGTTTATTAACCCACTACTGGCCAAGCCCCACTCCCCTCTTTGTGCAGGACCTACCAGAACCCTCATGTGGGGGTGTTAAATTGGCTCCAAAACCCTGAGTAAAAAGATAAAAGAAAGTGCTCTGCCATCTGCATAGCTGGAGTTCATAGGAAGATCTGTGCCCAAAATCCAATCAGGAACCTTTTATCATTTTCTGCTAAGACAGGCAATAGGAGGAGAACAAACAGAAATTTTAACAACCCACACTGAGGCCCTTAAAGCAGGCAAGTGTATTCCAGAACTGAAGTCCACAGCTCACAGCAGAGATGTGCTTGTCAGGCAATTGTCTGCAGCAATAATAAAAAACCTCCACTTCTTCAGCTCTGTGCTGCTGCCCAACACAAAAACTAAAACTGAGTGGCAGCCAGAACTTCCACAATAGCAAGTCCAAGGCCACAAACCCACAAACAGACACAAGACACAAAAACTCCAGAATGTGAATTCTCTGCTTCGGTGTGACACAGAAAACAACAGGCACAGAAACAACTTTAGAACCTCAATTTCCCCATCAGGAACACAAATTGTAGGGAGAAAACAGGAACACAAGCCAAGCTAGTCACCAGTTTTACATCATTCTGCAAAAACATCTTGATAAACAGAGCACAACATCAAAACCTAAAAAGCTGGTTAAGATTTAAACAATCTCCACTGAAGAAGGTTATGATGAAAGACAGCTCATCTGCTATTTATTCCATCTTGGAGGAAAAGGAATTCACTGCAAAAGTCACATACAGCTCCTTATTGACCAAACCACACTTCTTATCTTGGCAAAAATGCAGCACAATACCCAGGCTCAGAAATGCCTCTGTCATATCCCAGGCTTACTCACTGCTGAACTGCAGCAGCGGCACAACAAATTAACTTCATTAAAATTCATTCAATTAAAACAGCATTGTGCCATTCTTCAAGGGTTTAAGTGACTACTTACTTCTTGCCTCCTTACACAGAACCCAGGCTAATGGTTTCTGTGGCTAAGAATGCTCCATATATTCATCTATGGTTAAAAGCCTTGCCTTCCCTTACATAAGTGTTTACAGGTTTACCCACAATAAAGTTTTCCTTCTTTCAACATCCCACAGAGCACACACAGACCAAGCAAGCTACATGAGTTCTCTCCAATTCATTTAGAGGTGAAGAACTTCAGGCAACTTTGCTTCCACACAGCCTGGATCATATTCAGAAATGTATCTACTGTTAAATTTTGCTGTGGGATTGCCATCAAACAAGGAAAATCAACAAGAGCTAGCAGGGAATCCCTGTTTGCAAACCTGTCATTGTGCTGAACTGCTGTGACAACTTTTCCCTATATGAGAGAGAATGTTTTTGACACAACCACAGCAAGAGCTCCCCTGAATTAAACTTAAGCTGCATCTCCAGCTCATTAGAACTGAGGCAGCTGGCATCCATAATTAGAAAATGAAATCTCCTTTTCACCCAAGTCCTCACCAAACTCCTTTCCTTAAGGGAAAAATAATGCCCTTTGGAAACCAAGTTTAAATTTATTCCTAGGCAGTTTATTCTCCACAGTTTGAATACCTAAGTAATTAAATACTGAATTTTAAATATCACAGTAAATGGGGGAAGAGGAACAGGCGATGGAGAATTACAGTAACTTGTCTTCCATACTCTTCCTTAAAGACATCTGGTCTTGTAAATATTGAAAACTAAATACATTTAAGAAAGGAGTAAAGAGGAATGATTTATTTCCCAATTCCCCATAGCCAGGCTTTTTAAAAGAAACCCAAAACCACACAACATTTTACAGTCCAGGCACATAGAAAACCAACTGACATGATTTATCCTATTTGGGGAAGAGAGGAACAATTGTTTTTGTGTCTTACCTGCGCATTGGCTTTCCGTCCATGCACCGTGAAGAGAAACCTTCACTCTACACTTCAAGACCTGATCCAACAGGAAAAAAAAAAAAAAGAGAAAAAAGTGATTTCCTATGGGTTACTTTTAATTTTTGAGGGAATGCTTTGCTAGGCTCTGTCTCTACAAATGAGCTAATATCCTTTTGGTATTCTGATAGAATGGCATTAAGTTTTTCATCTCTTGTGTCTCACTATTCATTGAGACTGATAATAGAATAAAATCTTTTAAAATATCTCTCAGTTAATCTTTCTCTGTAAAAAATAAGAAAACCAACAATTTCCAAATCAAAAGAACTTCTTTCCCCTCTTCAGTCTCCCTCCAAGAGAACAGAGCTGTCCACAACCACGTACTAATGTGCCTTTGAGCTCTAACCCAGTTATAAATTCAGAGCCCAGATTAAGAACACCTGGACTGCAGAGAATAAAGCAGAAGAAAACACCACCAACATTAAAAATATTTCCACCAAGGCTGCACAAAGATTCCTTACCAAACAGAACACACACATTATAAAGTCAGCAAACTGCCTGCCTCCCTGAATCCTTAAAACTATTCTACCAAAGGGAAAAATATCTGAAGTGCCAGGGTGCTCACTGTCACTCCTTGCTCGGAGCCAGGAGGTATCTCTCCCTCACACATTTAGCAGAGATTTAAGGCAGGCTGGCACCTAATAAACAGCCCAGCGCTGCTCACCAGCTACACTGCAGAACCAGAATTTGATAGAAGATAAAACTTGTGTCTGGAAATTGAAGATAACTGTGCCCCAGAGGTAAGAGGGATGCTAATAATGCTACTACATCTGCAAAGATGAATGATGCTGCCTGATGCTCACCACACTTCCATTCCAAATATTCCTTTTCTGATAGTAATAACAGTGGCAAACTGCACAGGCCTTTCCTATTCAACCACTAACTTCTAATTCTAATGTAAATTAACCCTTTCTACAAGGGCATCGCTTGCCCCAATTTCATTTTTGACAGCTATTCACTTAGGAATACACTTAATTCAATTATTATCCAAAGCAATAAGCCTAACTTTTTGTAAAAAAAATTCTATTAAAAGAACAGAAGGGTGTTCTGCTTCCACACTCATAGTCACAGGCTTCTACCCCTCCAGAAACGGAGTGAGAAAGGGGAAACCACTGAACTATGGAAAAAGCAATGAATAAGAATTAATTGAACGTTAAAATAAACACAAATAGCATTCACAAGAGAAAAAATAAAATTAAATTTACGAAGAGCAAGATCATTGTCGGAAGACTGTCAGACTGGAACCCTGCATCCAACAATAAGCAAAATATTTTTGGCACAATTTAAATTGAACTACAGAACTGTTAGAGCTCTGGCTACGTGAAGAAGAACCTTATTTTACAGGCAGCACTCTCAAGGAGCATTCTCCCAGACACACAAGCGGTGCTAGCTAATGAAGAATAAGCTCAGACTTGCCACACTTGCACATTACTCAGGTTCACAGCTCCCTGCAAATGAAGACAGGCAATCCCTCCTGGTTAGGGCACCGCGCAGCGCTTCCGAGGGGGCTGCTGGGGCGCCGAGCACCGCCGAGCACCGCCGAGCACCGCCGAGCACCGCCGAGCACCGCCGGGCACCGCCGAGCACCGCCGGGC
>QUSF01000010.1:26868388-26979322 GCA_003676055.1 Chloebia gouldiae
CCTTGCTGCCGTTCGCCGGACACACTCCAGCACCTCAATGTCCTTTTTAAAGAGAGGGGGCCAGAACTGAACGCAGCGCTCGAGGTGCCGCCTCAGCAATGCTGAGTACAAAGGGACAATCACTTCCCAATAATTCCAGATTAACAGCACTTCTCATTCTCAATGAGTAATGTGTTTCTCAATGTGCCTGAACTTGGCACCTAGTGTGATTCTGGGGCTGCCCTGTGCATGAGGAGACCTCTTTAATGCATATAAATATCTAAAGGGGAGATGCCAAGATGCTCTTAAGTGGTGGCAGCCACTGGGAGGAGATACATGGGAGGTTCCACCTGAATAGAAGGAAGAACTTTACTGCGCAGTGATCAAGCACTGGAACAGATTGCCCAGAGAAGTTGTGGAATCTCCCTGGGCAGACATCCCAGACCCGCCTGGATACAAAGGAAAGCCATGTTCTGAAATGGCCCAGTTGGAGCAGGGAGGTGGGAGCAGATGACCCTCTGTGCTCCCTTCCCACCCCACCCATTGTGCTATTCTGTACAGGGCTGGATTTGGATGATCCTTGTGGATCCATTCCAACTCAGGATATTCCATAATTCTGTAAACTTCTGGCTTTCCTCTTAACACAGGTGACCATTTTGCCCATGTGTCCCTGTAAAGTGACAGTGCTCAGTGCCTGCCCATGGCCTGCTGGGTTCCTTAGTCCTTAGAACCTCCAAGGCTGGCGGGATCACACCTGGAAGAGGAGCAGATGCTTGGAATTGGCTGGCTAACAATGCCAACTGGAATGTTTTCATCCAGACAGCAGTGAATTCCCTCCAGGATGACAACAGGGCTCCTCAGCCCACCAAAGACCCCTGTGGTAGGGGCTCCTCCACTGCCTGTGCCTTCCTCCTCTCGCCTGTCCCCTCCTCCACCCTCCCAAATGTGTACCCAGGCCAGGAATCTGTCTCCCTAACCGTGACAGAGCATGCCTGTGTATCAGACACGTCTGTGAAACTCAGCAAAATTCCTGCAAGGAGCAGCTGACTTTCAGAATCTTCTTGCAAGGTTCGTATCAATGGATTTTATTGTTCCTGTGGCACGTGTCCTTTTGGTAGGAATGGCATGCAGGGAAGAGGCAGCATGGAAGGCAGAGGTGTCAGCCAGGCTGCTGTCTGTGAGCTTCCAGAACGTCTGTGTGCTCTGGGAGACATGGGAGAATTGGGGTGGGAGGGAGCAGGCACCCCACAGGTGCCATATTCCAGGAGGAGGCCATTGTTCGTGGGGCACAAAAAACCCCACCCCTTGTCCTTGCCCAGGTGGACATATCCTGGCTGCTCTGCAGGGCCCAGAAAACTCTGGGCATGCTGGGCCTGGCTCATATTGCCCCCAGCATCTGGAGAAATGTGCCAAAAAAACAGAGATGGGCAAGCAATCTAAACCAGTCATACAGGAAGGGACGGGTTTATGGGGTGCAGGTAAGGCCTGGCCCTGTCATTCCTAGGGATGGGGACAGCCAGCTTCACATTCCACGAGGACAGACTGCCAGGCAAAGTGCACCTTCCCGTGTTCCCAACTGCACAAGATGAGGGCCAAAACCATGGTGAAGCTCAGGACGAAAACCATGATGCTGATGCTTGGGGCCACCAGGCTTTTGCATCACCTTTAACTGCAGGAGCTCCAGCACCAGCAGAGGAAAGCAGCAGGAGGAGTTTGGAAGTCCCCTTAAAGAGGGACATGGCTTAGAGCCAAACTCAGGAGAAAGGATAAAGCTCCTCTCCCAGATGAGAAATATTTCACATTCACAGACTGCTGAGGTCAGAAGGCTCCTGGCAGATCAGTTTGTCCAAGCCCATGCTCAGGGGGGTTGTCTCAAAGCAGTTGCCCATAAACTTCTGCAGTTTTGGTATCTCCAAGAGACTCCACAACCCCTCTGAACAAGCTGTGCCAGTGCCCCATTACTCTCCCAGCAGATGTTTCCTGATGTTCAGAGGGAACCCCTTCTTTTTCAGGTTGTGTCCATGTCCAACCACTGGTTCTGTCTTTTCACCCTCCCTCCTGCTATTTATATACATTAATAGGACTCCCCCTCAGCCTTCTCCAGTCTGAACAATCCCACATCTCTTAATCTTCCCCCACAGGAGAGATCTTCCAACCCCTTCATCATCTTCATGACCCTTCGATGGACTCTCACCAGTAGCTCCTGTACTGGGGTGCCCAGAACTGGACACAGCACTCAGGTGTAGCCTCATCTGAGCAGAGGGGAAGGATCCCCCTAACCCAACACTTCCCCCAGCGCAGCCCAGGATGCCATTAGCCCTCTGCTAATGAAGAACCAGGACCCTCACAGCCTTCCCTGTGCATTCCAGATGTCCCAGCATGTACTGGCATGTGGGATCATTCTTCACCAAGTGCAGGACTTTGCAATTCCCTTTGCTGAACATCGAAACGTTTCTGTCAACCCATTTCTCCATCCTGCAGAGCTTCAGTGAAGGTGTCAGATGGGCTGGACCTAGTCACACGAGGTACTGGTCTTCCACCAGACCTCACACCACTGATCACCAGAGTCTGGGACCAGTCTTTCAGCCAGTTTTCCATCTACCTCTGGGCTTATCCAGCCCATGCATCACCACTACAAGGAGGTTTCAGGAGATCCTATCAAATACCTGACTCAAGCCAAGGCAGACAACATGTCCTGCTCTTCCCTCACCCACCCAGGCAGCTGTTCCTTCAGAGGGTTATCAGGTTAAGCCTGACTTCCCCTTTTTGCATCCATGCTGACATCAAGTGTTTTGCCACAAACTGATGTATCCCTTTGCCAAAAGCAGCCCCCCCCCTTGCCTGACACCCCGCTGGTGCTAATGCCACCCTGCCTGTGAGGTCCTTTGATTCAAGACACTGGGAAGGGCTGAACTTGTCCACCTCTGCTGTTCTGAGAGCAGAGGGGTTTCACAACAGCACCCAAGCCACGTGTGCACCAGGACTTGCTGAATGAGTGTGAAATTGATGTCTTGAGGCATTTTGGGGTGCATGTGTGTGGGTGAAGGGGCAGGTCAGGCCTTGCCCTGGGAGGTAATGCCCTGCTCTGCACATCCCCAATCGCCAGAGCCTGTAGCCCAGCCCTGCAGTGGCTGCCAATCCCTGGCACAGCAGAGGCAATGCTCCACACCTGCCCCTGGAGCCCCAACCAAGCTCCCCAGTGGGCAAATGACTGGAAAACCCACCTGGGGCAAGGGCCCAGGAAGGCTAAGGAGTAGCTAAAGCTGAACTTGAGGTGAGCACAGGTCTTGACCCTATCTCCTCTTGGGACTTTTCATCAGATGAAACACCTCTGGAACCCAGGAGGGGGTAGCTATACGTGTCCTTTTCTCTATCTTTTCTTGTTTTCTTCTTTAATTCCCTCCTCTTGGAAGTCATGAACAATTTAAAATGGAAAGGGCTTAAAGTTTGCCAAGTGGAATGGGCCAATTGAATGCTCTGAGATAAGTGTTTTATGTCTAGTGTGTGCTACTCTAAACCTTTAGCCAAAGTTCTCTGATTTTCTAAATTTGCCAGCAAGGTCTTTTTGGTTGTTTTGACCTCTCGAGAGTACCTTGTCAGTATTTCTCCTCTGCATCTACTGCAGAGGACATCAACAACCACCAGCCCTTTTAAAAGCCTTGCCAGGTGAGCTTTTTGGGGCCTTACAGTGGGGGGGACCAGCCAAAAGCCAGAGCTGCTGCCTCCTTCTTCACCAAGGGACTGATCTGTGCCAGCAGCTTTGCTCCAGGTCTGGCTTAAACTTGCAGAACTATGACAAGGTTGGCCAAATCTGCCAACTGGGACTGCAATCAGCACCATGCAGCACCAAATAGGAGACAACACCAGCATCCATTTATTCTGTCTTTATTCACCAGGGAGAGGAGGCCAGTATTTTATCTTGTCTTCTGCATGAGCCCTGAGAAGCCTCACCAGTTCTGCAGAGTTTTGGTCCCTCTTACCTACACAAAATCAGCCCTTGGTCGTGGCAAAGCTGAAGTGCCTGGAGGAGTGCTGGTACACAGGGAGAGAGATAAAAGGCTGCCTCGTCACAGAGCAAGGAGGAATGAGTCTGCCCCAGCAGCAGTCACTGGGGGAATGTGTTTCCTTTCTTGTTCTCTCCAAGACCAAAGCTTGTCCCAGCTCACAACAGGCTGGAGAGCAATGGAGCTTAACCACAGAGCAAAATCAATGCTCTGGAAAGAGTGAAAGAACCACGAGGGAGCAAGGCTAAGGTTGTCTGCTCCAAGCTTTGTGGGATGCCTGTTTTGGGTTTGGTAGGGCAAGTCAAGTCTTAGCAGCACTGGCCAAAGGAGCTTGCTGGCTACCATCCCACCAACCCCCATGCACTAGCTCCCACCAAGCCCCTGCCCCAGCCACACTGCCCCATCTTGCAGGGGGCCTCTCCAGGCATCCCTAAATCTGCAGTACAACCCCACCAGGCCCCTCTGGACATGGCTGTTGTAGCACCACCAGGTTAGGCGAGATTAACTCTCACCATGGGCAAGGGAGGGCACTGCCTGGGCAGCCCCTGGGACAATAACTGCAAGGACAGTGTGCTCCCCCAGGTCAGTGAAAGGGACACAGGACAGGCAAGAGCAGGCTCTGCAAACAGGGAGCAGAGGACTGCTGGGCACCAGTTCCAACTACCCAGATGGGACCTGTGGATGTCCCACTGTGGATGTCCCACATGAGGATGCAAGGCAGCCCAGGGACCACTACACTGCTGAGCCCTTCAGAAAGGCAGCTCAGCAGCTGCCTTTGATCAGCCATTGCCCCTTTCTTTTGGAAGAGGCTGGTTGTCCCTTAAGCATACCTCATAAACCCCAGAATCCTCCACACAAGAGTAAAACGCATCCAAGTGAGGAATGAGACACACCTCTGACCATCCCCAGAATCCTCCACACAAGAGCAAAACCCATCCATGTGAGGAATGAGACACACCTCTGACCTGCAAGCCAACCTCTAGGCAGGTCAGCCCAGGGTCAACTAGCAGTGCCACCAGACACAGCCACCAGCAGCTGCCACCAGACACAGCCACCAAGCTCCAGAGGGGCTGACGGTATCCACGTGCTGTCCCCACACAAGCCAGGCACTGAGACTGCTAAAAAGGCCATGTTTGTATGGCCACATACCCAGCACCACCTTCCAGGTGCTCACTGGAGGGTGTGGCAGCAGCCCCACACCCGTGGTGGGAAGGGGTGTCAGGCACAGAATGGGATGCTGTTCAAAGACCGAGACTTGGAGCTGCAGAGAGACATGGGGAGACACTCCACATCATTCTCCCAGCTGTCAGAAGCGCTGTGCAGCGCCTGCCAGCCAAAACCAGGCTGCTTGGACCTGAACAGCAGTGGTAGGAAGAGACAAACCCAACCCAGGTGTAACACTCAGGCCCAGGATGGACACCAGCACCGTTCTTCCTTCCTTACCAAGTCTGAGGTGAAGATCCTGACACCAGCACCTCCTAGGACCCCCTTTTTTCCCAGTCCCTCCCAGCAACACCGAGCCTGGCAAATACCTTACGGCAAGTAACTTTACGTTATTCCGCATTTACGCAAAAATAGAGCAATTCTATATTTATAGAGATTTATAGCCGGTTCCGTGCTGGAGGAGTTATTGAGCAGGGCCGGGAGCTGAGGGTGGTCCGGGCTCCCGAGCAACTGGCTGCTTCTCATTCGGCAACTCCAACATACAAAATTAAAGGCATTCGTCTCCGTCTGGTTTCTTAAATAGATAAGGGGGGAACGAGTGGACAGTATGTACAGAGGGGCCGTGGTGGCCTCACGCCTCTGCCCGGGTCAGTGGGGCCGGCTGCTGGACTCTGAGGGCTGCCGCTGGCGTGGGGGAGTGTAGCCATTCAGGTACCCGTTGCTCTGGCGTTTGCTGAGTCCTCCGTTAAGAATGTCCTGGATGTGCTGCACTATCAGGTTTATGGCCACTGCGAGCAAAAAGGGGGAGAGACTGCGTTAGGATGGCTGCAAAAAAAGCAGAGACAAGGCAGGGCTGTGCTCCTGCTGTCTGTCCTGCTGCTGTCCCCTCCTATATCCCCCCAGGACTGATCCCTCCGCCTCTCAAGGCAGGATGGTCAGGCTGAGCCCAGCCATGATGCTCAGGCTGAATCCAGCCACGATGCTCAGGCTGACCCCAGCCTGCCTGACCCAGCTGCACATTGCCTTTTGTGTGCGATGAACCAAGAGTTGGCCTGGAGGTGCTACAGGAACACAAACTCCCGGTCAATAATGCTCCAAGCAGGAGCAAAGGGAACAGGCTCATCTTGGCACACCCGTGGTAGCAGCACTCTCTTGGGTGGCAGTGGTCTGAGTCCCCTCTGGGGCAGGTCCTGCTAGCTCCAGCCTAACTCCACTGCAAGAGCAACAGCCCAAAGCTGGCTGCCAGGGCAGAGCAGCAGGGCCTGGGTGCTTACCTTCATTATCTGCTCCTCTGGGAATGATCACGTCAGCATATTTCTTGGTCTGAGAGGAGAGAGAGCACTTTGTTACAGGGAAAAAGTGGAGAGACCCTGGGCTGGGGCATTGTCCCTGCTCCCTGGGGCAGCTCCTTGCCCTCCCCAGATCCTCTGGGGGGTGTGTCATTGCTGATAATACATTTTGGATGCTCTTATTTGTGTTCTGTTCTGCGTTTCAAGGGCCATTCTTTATGTACTGATTCCATTTTCATGAGAAGCCAGTAAGAGGCACCCTGAACAAAACCTGCAATTAAGGAGCCTCTTAAGCACAGAACTCCAGCAGCTGATGCTCTTGGGAACATGGCTCCCCCTGAATCCAATCCAAGCCTTGCTCCAGGAGCACGAGCTGGCATGCCTGGGCACAGCCACGAGATCTGCCTGTACAGGGGGGAGAATTCTCTACCACATCATTTGCAAAGGTGTGATTTAGGACACCAGTCCTGACCTAGTTTCCCCTGCAGGTGCCAGTCTCAGTTTCCTGCCTGTTTTTACAGCTGACAGCCAAGCACCACCAAGCTAGCTGGGGTGACAGGTGCCACCTGACACCTCCAAGTGCTTCCAGACATATCAAAAACCACCAGGATATGCTGGACCATTTCAGTACTGGACCACTTGGCTCAGAGCTGCTTTAGGAGTCATGTAACAGCAACAGTGGATGCTGAGCCTGCAGTTGCTCTGCAGTTGAGCCAACACCAGGTTGGAAGTGGGAGCAGACCACTGCAAAGCTGTGGGTAGAAACAAGGCAGTTCTGTGTCCTCCTTGTTTCACACTTCCTTCTCCTACAGACTCTTCATCAGAAGAGCCTGATGCAGCATCTGCTGCTTTGAAAAACTGTGGATTTATCTTGCTGGGGACTTGCAAGAGAATAGGAGCCTTGCAAGCTGGACCTGCCTCTCAGGAAAAGCCTTTCTGGGCTTTGGAATTGGTCCCCAGAGCCATAGCTGAGTGAGACTAAAAAAAGGGAGCTCTGCAAGAGCCAGGAAAAGATCTTGTAGCACAGAATCAGCTCCTCTTCATGTAAGGGACAGAGCTGACCAGATAGAGATAGGGATGCTCCTAAGGTAGGAGGCACAGTTTGATTCCTGCCTGTGGTGCTGGCCAGCAGTTCCCAGGTTTCAGGACTCTGTTAGCTCACTTCCTCCAGAATAAAAAAAAAAATCCTCATATACTACTACATCTGCTTGAAAAGCCTTGAGAAGCAAGGCACAGGCTGCTCTCCATGAGAGCCAGGAAAGGTGTACAATAGCTGATCCTGCAAATGTGCTATTTCCATGCAAGTCTGCAGGACTGCAGTAAATTCCCACACACAGTCCCCGTCTGCCAGGGAGCCTTGCCTCTGCTATCATCTCCCAAAGGAGCTTCCTTTCTCCAGGCAGGCCTTGTCCCCCTGGCCACTCAGCAGCCAGGAAATGCAACCTGCAAGGCCACATCCCATTGCACAGACAGAAGGAAGAAGCTCCCCTGCTCTCCCATGCACCAAGCCAGCAGCACTGCAGGGTGAAAAGGGCAGGCAGGACAGCCCAAAAGAGGAGGCAGACACAGCAAACACTGCCTGGGGGCAGCGACCTCCCATTCTCCAGCTAAATACAGCCAAGGATCTTCCCTGCCAGGCTGAGCTGCTCAGTGATTTGTCAGCCCTTGCACAGGGAGGGATTCCTCTGGCCATGCTGCCTTCCTAAAGGAGAGGGTGATCTCACCAGGAAGGCAGTGGCTGTATAAATAGTCCCCATCACACCCTGCCCTGGCACCCCTGCCTTGGCCAGAGCCTGCAGAGAGGGAGGACAGCCCAGGGAGCTGATCTGAGCTCTGGGCACAAAGTGCTCCTGTTCCAGCCCTCTCATGGGTGCCGCTCCCCTGACTCACCGGCAGGCAGAACTCCTCGAAGGCAGGCTTGACAAAGGTGATGTACTGAGACAGGATCTGCTCCAGGTCCCTGCCTCGCTCACTGATGTCTCGTAGCACTGAGGGGAAGGTGTAAGGCACAGTCAGGAGCTGAAGCACAAATCTCTCCACCCCCTTTCCCTTCAGGAAGTACAGCCTTTGGCCTTTGGATATTTTGCCCGAGATCTGTGTTCCTGCAAGCTGCTGTCCATGTGTCTGAGCACATCCCAGCCCAGCTCCATGCTTTTAACTCGCTTCCAAGTTTTCCTGAGAGTCAAGGGCTGGCTGACCTGGCCAAGGGCCTTTCTTGGCCTCCCTCCTTCTCAGCTCTGCATGCACTTTCCAGCTGTAACCAGTGCCTCAGGCTTTGCCTCCCTCCTGTCACTCCATCCTGCCTGACTGGGCATCCTCTGTCATCCCAGTGCAGAGGTGCCCAAAGAATAGAAAATCAGTGGAGTTTAGCCACATACACACATATTAAGGCACAGTTAAACTCAAATCTGCAGAAGTGAGGACAGTAAAACTCACCCACCTGCACAGCTCTGCCAGGCTTATTGTACTGTCCCCAGCTGTGCAGGAGAACCAGAGGTGAGGGGGTCAGCTCAGGGGGAAGCCCAAAGGCAGGAGTGCAAACTGGCCTCCTGCTTGTTCTGCCACCCAGGCCTTCCACCCTGTTTGCATGAGTTGTTTGGGCCAGTGCCATCTCCAGTCTGAAGCCACTTCAGCATGGACAAGTGACCCAGTTCAGCACGAATTCAATCCTCAGGGAAGAGCCAAAGCAGCCCTGTGGCTGAGCAGACTTGGCTGTCCCCAGGGGGCTGCTGGCTTTTCCCCAGCATATGAGTGCCTGGCACTGGCTTTGGAATGAGCCTTCCCTCGTGTCCCAGGCAGAGCCAAGGCACAGCACTGCCCTGCCAGCCTGCCTGACCTGCTGGGCAGCCACTGCCTGTGTGCTCTCGGGGCCAGGACACTGCTGCTCTGGCACTGGCCCCATGGCTCTGTTTGCCCTCGCCCAGCAGCTTCACAGCATGGCCTTTCACAGCCCTGCATGGGGCAAGTGATGGGGGAAAAGGGCTGGCAGCAGGATGGGTGCCAGCTCCCTGCTTGGTCCAGGAACCAGGAGAAGCTTCTCCAGAGAGCAGGAGCGAGCCCCAGCTTGAATACAGAAAAAGAGGCAGGGAAAATGCAACACTTTTGTTTCCCAGGTCCCACACCTTATTTGTTGGGGTGCAGGAAGCCTGTAAGCTGTGCAGGGGCTGGTCCTGACAGGGCAAAGCTCTCCTGCCTCTTCGCAGGGCACACCACAGCAGGACAACAACCCCATACACAAACACAAGTCAGACACCTGCTGCTTGTACCTGGCCCCAAAGCAGCAGGTCCCAACAGCCCAGGTAAAACCCCACACCCTGTCCTGATGGATTGCTGGCAGGGCAGGCAAATATCCCAAGGACAGACTGCACCCCTCTGAAACCAGCAGGTCCAAACTCAAACTGGACCCAAAACATGCACGTGACACTGGACCTGGTTTCTTTTTTAGGGAAACTGGCCAAGGACAGGGCAGTGAGGGAGCTTACCCAGAATGAGGTCCCTGAGCCCCACAGATCCCTGTTTGAGGTACCTGGCAGACCTTGCCCCTTGCACTCTGCTGGCAGAACTTCTGTGGACAGCTACTGAGATGGGCACAGTGTGAGCTGCACATACTGAACCCCAGCACTACTGATGAACTGAGCTCTCAGCTGCACTTCCAGCAACCTCATCTCCTGCTGCTGCCCAGCTGAAAACCCAATTGCTGCAACCCTTCAGGGCTTCTGGGACAGAAAGATGACTCAGGACCACATCACAACACAAGATCCCAAATTTTTCTATGAGTTGCCTCCAGCTACGTTCCAGGCACATGATTATACCTTTGGCACCTCTCACACAGGCTCTCCTTTCCCAGAAATGACAGGCAGACATACAGTAAACAGATTTGATGCTGCAGTGGTCCTACCAACTGCTGATGGCAGGGAAATGGCCAGATTCCCACCAGGAGAACAATGAGCTGCAGTAACTAGGAGACAGCAGCACCTCCATCAGCAAAGCTGCCCTTTTGCAAGTGATGGATGGTGGGTGGAAGAAGAATAAGCCTTACAAGCAGTGTGAGCAGAGCAGTGACCCCATAACTCCACACTACACACCACCTTCTCCTGTCCTGAAGGACCACTAGGAGAGATGGAGCCCAAAGTCAGGGATTAAATTAACTCAGTGGGCACTTAGGAGATGTGTTACAGGGATATTTCATAAAATAGGGGATTGATATATGTGTGATCCACCAAAGCTGGAGAATGAGAATGGACTGGAGAGTGTGGGACCTGAGCACGACTTAAGTGGTTTGGAATAAGGGGTGGAGAATGTGCTGGTTTTGGTTGAGATAATTTTCTTCACAGTGGCTGGTGTGGGGCTGTGTTTTGGATTTGTGCTGAAAACAGAGTAGATAACACAGGGATGTTTTTGTTATTGCTGAGCACTGCTTACACAGATCCAAGGCCTTTGCTGCTCCTCACCCCACCCCACCCGTGGTGGGAGGGGACACAGCTGGGACAGCTGACCCTGACTGACCCAGAGGATGTCCCACACCATACACATGATGATATAAAGCTGGGAGAAGAAGGAGGAAGGCAAGAGGAGACATTCAAAGTGATGGCATTTTTCTTCCCACATAACCATCACACGCGATGGTGCCCTGCTTTCCTGGGGATGGCTGAACACCTGCCTGCCCACAAGAAAGTGGTGACAAATTCCTCCTTTTGCTTGCCTTGTGGCTTTTGCTTTACTTGTTAAACTGTCTTTGTCTCAGCCCACAAGTTTTCTCACTCTTACTCTTCTGATGCTCTCCCACCAGGGGAGGTTGAGCAGGGAGCTGTGTGGGGCAGAGTTGCTGGCTGGGGTCTCTGTCAGCACCACAGTGTCCTACCCTGTGCTCCTGCACAGCATTTTAAGGGATTAGGGCTCAGATTTTGGGACCCTGCATATCTGTGACCTGCAACTGACTGTGTGGTCACCGCCCTGGATGAGTCATGCAAGAACAGTGGGCAGGGTCAAGAGGGATTGGTAAAAAGGAGATGTTCATCAGTGCTGATGACATCCCAGCAGCTGAGGAGGCTCTGCATGTGTTTGACAGCAGGAGGGCAGGCAAGACCAGCTCCACTGCAGAGTGGAACAGTCCCATGCACACAACAGTCCCAGACTGACGCACTGAGACGCGCTCCCCTCGTCACAGCGCAGAGCTCTGGAAGGGACTGCTCCTCTTAAGTCATCTTCTGCATCCCCAGGCACCCTGTCAGAGCCAGGCAGGGGTAGGAATAGTTCAGACAGAAGTGAATTCTGCCCTAAGAGCCCACAGATGGATTTTTAGTCACCGAGGAGGTGCTGCATGAGTGACCCCACTCATCAAGGCTGCTTAAAACAAAGAACATCTCAAGTCATGCAGGCCCTGCAGCGTGGGTGTCCCCCCCAGTATCAGCTGGCACCCCACAGCCAAGCCAGGAGGACACAGGGAGTCCTGGAGGGGGACAGTGGTTTCTAAGGCTCTTTGCCCCCAAACCATCACCCGAGTGCCAGGTCCCACACAGAGGCTCCACACTGGGTTGCACAAACGTACAACCAGACTCCTCATCTGCACCACCCACGGCCCAAATGCCATCCTCAGAGCACACCCACAGCCCAGGTCCTGAGTGGCTCTATCAGGCTTTGCCTTCTGACTGAACTGTCCAGAGGCTCTGCCTTGCCCTTCCCTGCTGGCATCTGCTGGCTGGCAGCAGCTGCTGCTCAGCTGCTGGCACTGGGCTGATGCCACGGGGCCATGCGAGGACACGGCACACTCAGCAGTCATCAAAGGAGGAATCCCAGCCAAGGCAGCAAAAATCCCGCTGAATCCCAAGAGACACAGAGCGAGCCACGAGCTGCCCTAGTGACAACTCTGCACTGCGCAGGAAAAGCTCCCCAGCTCTTGGCAGCTTTGTGCCAGCTCCAGTTCTGCTCCAGTTCTTCTGTCTGTGTGACCAGCTGCCCAGAGCAGTTTGGGGGTTCGTGTCCCTGCTCACCTCTGCGGGACAGCCGGGTGTCGGCGTCCGTGTCCACGAAGAGCTTCATGCGGAAGAGGTCCCGCACCTCCTGGCTGTAGAAGGCCAGAATGCCCTCGAAGAGCACCACGTCGGCAGGGTACACCGTCACCGTCTCCTCTTTCCTGCCAGGGACAAGCACAGTCAAACCCTGCTGGGGGAGGCTGGGCTACACAAAGAGAGGTGGGGGGAAACAGCGGTGCTCCTAAGCACTGCTCCAACCCTGGGACACCACTGCTGCACCAGGGGGGCGACCGAGGAGAGGGCAGACCTACCCCACCGCCGTGGAGGGAATCCAAGGAATACGTACGCTTCCTGGAAGGATAAACAGCAAAGCAGGAAGCACACTAGCCCTTCTCCCCCTAGCTCAGCCAGCTGCTGCTCACAAGGGTTATGTGCCAAGCCAGAAAGCCCAGGAAAGCACAGGAACCTGCACGGCCAGCTCTGCTTCCCTGGGGAGCAGGCAGCACTTCCCTGACTGCGCAGCGCTTTTGTGGGAAACGCAGCAGAGCCACACTGTCCATGACCAACACAGGCATGCAAAAACAAGCTGAACATGGGCAAGAGGAGTGTTACAAGAGCAAGAATTGTTGTCCTCCTCCTTTCCTGGCACTGCCAGGCTGTTTGAGGCTGGAGTGCTTGTTAAAGCTGCAAACGCTGAATTTATGGGGAGAGGAGGCGTGGACGGGGGAAGAGAAGGGAGGTCATAACTCCCCGGCCCTGATGCCTGGATGTTGCTGGATGGCTTCACAGCTTTCCAGACCCTCAGCCTGTGCCTCCATCTGCCTGGGATGCTCTAACCCGGGGCTGGAGGAGTTAGGATGGAAACTTTGTGCTGGCAGGTTAGGCACCCACGCAGAGGGCAGGAGTTTGGGGAGGGCAGGGCTGCCGCAGGACGTTAGCAGAGGCACGGCAAGGCAGGAGCAGCTGTTAGACCTGGAGTGGGAGACAAAGTCATAGACAGGAATCTGGACCGTCTTCCCTTCTGTGATCTCTTTGAGAGTTTTCACGATCAGCTCGTTGTCAAAGGCATCTGAGGAGAGAGGAAATGTTACCCCGAGGCAGCTTTGCAACAGCTCCCACCCACCAGATGCTGAACTTCACCCAAGCCAGAGTCGTGGGCACCTCGTGGTGCTGGGGACAGGCAGATGTACAGACTTGGGAGGAAAGCCCTGCACCTCCCCAGGGACGAGGCCCAGCTCTGCCAGAGCCACGGGGCCCTGTGGCTCTGCACCAGCCTGGGATGTGGCCTGCAGAGATCAATGCCGTCCTTGTACAGCAGTGCTGACAGCCCAGGCGCAGGAAGGCATCTCCTCCAGGGCTCCAGCCCTCGGAGAGAGACTGCAGCAGTGTTCCAGCACTGAGCTGCCACACAGACAGGGCTCTGTTTGCTCAGGGCTCGCTGCCTCTGGCCATTGTCCTCATGGGGACGAAGGGACAGCAGCTGTGGCATTTCCCTGTCGAGCCTGGAGATGGTTCAAAGAGCCCCTGTTGTAGTAACAGGGCAGGGCCCCTCGGTGGAAAGGTTTGCAGAGCAGCTGCACAGCTGGTTCCCTCCTTGAAGGAGAGACATGGAGCTGCTGGCTCCAGGGACTCTGCCAGGCTAGATCTCTCTGGACCTGACTCAGCTGCAACAAAACCCAATCTGTTCCTCTGCTGCCTGCTCTAGGTGAAGGGTATTGGAACAAGATGACCTTTAAAGTCCCCTCTAACCCAAACTATTCAATGATACTATGATTCTATGAAAACCTTATTCCAATTGGGGGATGTTTTTACAGGAAGAGAAAGGTCTAAAGGCTTTTGAGGGTTTATAACCTGCTTTTTCTCACTCCAAACACCCCACCCCCCTTTTCTTTCCCAAGAGAGATGGGGGGGATGGCACACAGGTTGTCCCAGGCACCCTGCTCCACAAGAGCTTGACTAAGCCACCCACTCCTGTCCCTCAAGGATGCAGAGCCGCAGTGTCCATGCAGGCTCTTTGCTGCTGCAGCTGGGGGTCCCACTCCAGCCCTGACCCCACAGTGCATGGCAGAGCCCCAGTGCTGCTCTCCACTCACCTGGGTGGTCAAAATTGAACTGGCCTTTGAGTGCTTTGGATTTCTGCTCCGAGGTGAGGACCCGGTAGAAGCTGTCTTGGCTCACAATCACCACCTGCTTCTGGCGATAGTCCACCTCGTTCTGGCCCAGCAGCTGGACAATCTTGGAGCACACTGAGGACTGGGAAAGGAATAGCAAAGGAAGCATATCAGCAGCAAGTTACATCTAGGCAGTACAGGGAGGATGTCCCCAGGTAACATCCCTGCCTGCTTGCTGCACCTCCAGCCAATAGTCTGCGGTTTTCCCAAAGCCACTGAGGGAAAAGTGCTCCAGAGACATCACCATGGAACTCTTTAGTGTGACAACAGCACCAAGTTTGCTGCCTGCCACCCTCTCCTCCACCCCTATAGCCTGCCCACAGCTCCTATTCTGGGCACAAGTGGCAGCAGAAAAATAGTTGGCTCCTGCCTGGGTACAGCCACATGCCATGGGGCCCCAGGCACTCCAGCCTGCCAGGCAGCTCCCCGTGGGGCACTTTCTCCTTGACAAAGCAGTCTTGGCTCCCCCAGCTGTGCTCCAGCTCAGAAACCCCACCACAGCACGAGAGAGTCCTCACAGGTAGGGCAAACAAAGCCCAGGATGGGAAGGCAGGAGGAAGAGAGCCCGTGGGACTTTATCAGGGATCTGTGCCACAGCTGCCAGGGCTGGGAGGAGCCAGCACATCCTGGTGCCTGTTGGCATGGCAGGCTCAGGGCCCTGCACAGGCAGCAGCTGAGGAGCCACGTGGCCCTGGCTGCTGGCCCAGGGAGCGGGCACCTCGCACTCCTCATGGAGCAGGCTGGCACAGGGTGGCTGGCACCGGCTCTGCTGGCACCAGGGCAGTGGCCACCACTGCGACACGACCCAGCCCGGGGGACAAATCCCAAAGCCTGCTGCAGTCCCTTCTCCTTAGTCATGGGAGTCCTTGGCCCCTGTGCAAGGCACTGGTGGTGACAGCATCGCTGCCTGGCAGCCAGCACTGCCCCAGCCACTGAGAGCCAAGGCCAGGCTGGCTGGGGAGAGCTCTGCTCCTGCCCCATGGCACCCACTGCCCAGGGCAAAGCAGTTGCTCCTGGGTGCCAGAGGGAGCTGTTCCCACTCAAGGAATCCCACCCACTGCAGGTGCCCAGCCGAGCTGCTCCTGGCCCTGGTCACCACAAGTGTTCTGCTGAGCCCTGTGCCTTGCAAAGAGCAGCGTGCTTGCCCCAACCTGCCTACCCCAGCCTGCCAGCAGCTCTTTCCATACTCCTACCTCCTGGATGGCTCAACCATCTGCTCCATACCTGGCTGGCAAGCTCCAGCTGCAGAGCTGAAGACAGCACTGGTGAGAGGGAGCAGGGAGGGGAACGCATGCCTGGCAGAGGAGGTCACCCCGGCAGGCAGAGGGCAAGGCTGTTTGCCTGAGAAGCTGGAAGATTTGACAGCATTCCCATCTCCAGAGACTGTCTCTTCCCACCAGGCCAGGCTGACCTGCCTTGGCTGTGACCACTGGGCTGTGAGTCATCCCCAGCCTGGCTGAATAGGCTCACTCACAGCTCTGCTGCAGAGAGAACCAGCTCCAGCTGACCCACAGCAGTCCAGGCAGCCCTGGGCACCACTTTGGGTTTGGGGTCAGGGATGGGGTCTCCTGAGCATCCCACCTTCTTCTCCTGCCTCTCCCAGCAGGCAGGTCATGCTTCCCAAGCCATGCTGGCAGCCCTGCCCTGCAGCAAGCTGCTCCCACCCAGAACAAAGCCCTGCAAGTCCATGCCAGTCACTTGCCCTTGCACACACACAGACAAAGCCGGAGCCTGCTCTCCTTTTCCCCTGTTTTCCCACTCCCCAAATCCTTCTCTGGCCTGCCTCAGCCCTACTGCTTATCCAGCTGTATCCCATAGGTTCTGCAAAACTGTGGTGTGTTCAGTGCCTCTCTTCCACCCTTCCTGGCTGCTCACTCCCCCAGACACCACTGCCTGCCCATGCAGCAACAGGACACAGCAGAGCAGGGCTCAGCCTTGGCTACAACTGCCCAGGACACCAAACTTCCCAAGCCCTCTGCCATCAGGAATAAACTACCTTTCAGCACAGCTACCCAGACAGATCCCCAGAGCCACAGGCTGCATGTGGATCTGCACCAGAAACTGCTTTTGTCAGCCCAGGGGAAGGAGCAGGACTCCTTTCCTTTGAATCAGTGAAAGCAGCACATGGATTTGCATTCACTCTCTCCCCTTGGACCTCAGCATGTGTATTGGCAGTTAAATCATTTGAGAGCATCAGACAAATGGTGCCAGTCTTCCTTCTGCCTTATGTCTCTGGTCTATGGATTCTGGAAGGTGCAGAAGAGTCCCCACCAGCTCTGAAAATCACCCTCTAGCTCCACACTCACAATTTGGGACACCTGATAGTGAGAACAGCCCAAGGAGAAAGTACCCCAAAGCAGCTGGAGACAGGAACACATCCCCCCTCCAGCTTTCCAGAAAAGGAACAGATTGCATCCCAGCTGCATTTGCCACCCAGGGCTTGGGGGCAGATGGTGCCTCGTGGAAAAAGCAACCTGGCAGACACAGTGGACCCATCCCTTTTCCCTGGTGGGCTCTGGAGAGCTGGCAGAAGTGGTGGAGAAAGACAAGCATAAGGACATCCTGCTCTTGGGACCGAGCTCAGTTTCAGCATGCTGACTGCCTGGGTGAGCAGGGATGTCACCTCCTGGCTCTGGGAAGAGGCACACTTGTCACCTTGGTCCTGCAGGTAGCTGCTCACATATTAAGAGCACCAGGACATAGGGACAGTGGGGGACAGGGCATGTTCAGCTCGCCTTAGTCCACTCCAGGGCTGTGTTCAGCTTTCCTTAGTAAGGCCATGAACCTCACCGAGGTCCAAGAGAGGGTTTTTCCTTTTTTCACTATCATTTGTGGTAGGAACAACAATGTCTCATGAGGGGCAGTCCCGTATGCCAATCTCAACAACTCCTACAGCTGGACATGCGTTTTTCCCCTTGGTTGATAAACACCCACTGTTAAGGAGGAAGAAAAACCAGAAACACACAGCTTGGAAACTCCCCTACACAACGGGAACAGAAACTCCCAGCCTCAGGAAATGTCCCCCCAAATAAATGACATATTCCTGTTAAACTCTTTTCTCCCAAAGCAGCACACGTGTGACTGTGAAAAGATCCATCAATAACTGGAAATGAGCACAGCCAGGTTTTGGGGACACCCACAGATGCCCAGTAAGAGCAAGAACAGAGCATGACTCCAAAGTCCTGTGCCAGTGTGCACTAGTCTGGATGCAGGGGAGTCATACTGACAACAGGCACTTAGCACCCACTTGAAGGGGCAGCTTGGGCTCAGATTCCTTCTTTTGCTGATTCCTAACTGCTTCTCCTACGGAAGAAGGCAATTGTTCCTTCTCCAAGAAGCCCAGGAGTGCAGAGGATGCCTTGAGGAAAGGTGACTTAATCCCAGTACAGAAGCTGGAGGATTTGGAGCCCATCACTAGCTACGCCTTACGTAACAGAACTCACCTGCAGGAATACAACAGCTACGCCAGAGCTTCTTGTCTCTGCTCAGCCCCTTTCCATACCCACCTCATCCATGCACACCTTGCCACGAGCCAAAGCCAACGCTGCTGGTGATTCAGCCACAGCTAACTCCAACTCCCCAGCAACAAGATGCTTTCTCAAGCAAAAGGAGAGAGCTTTCCCTCCTCCAGAACTTGGTTAAAACTAAATATAGCCAAGCTCCAGCAGCCTCTGAGCCTCTGTGGTTGCCAAGCAGACCTTTCCCATGGTAGCCACATGCAACTGAAGCAGGGCTTTCCAAGCAGGCAGGCAGGGAAGGAGGGACCCTGGCTCCTACCATGGGTCATCACTTCCCACACGCTGCAGCGAGGGGAACTCGGCTCCAGGTTGGAGCAAACCCCTGGAGCTGCACTCCCCCAGGCTTTGTGCTCAAGCTGTGCAAACCAGCCCACAGCTCCTGGAGAGGAAGGTATCAGCACAGCACCGTGCCAGCGAGAGCTCCAAGAGGTTATTCCTGAGCAGAAGCAGCTGCAGCTCCCCTTGCAGGACTCCTCCCCTGAATCAAGCACACAAACAGCCAGTGTTCAAAGAAGAAGTACAGCTTTATTCTGCTGGGAAGGGAAGATGCAGAGGGCACCTGGAGAAGAAATCCAGCATATCTTCCCAAAAGGAGAGAGGTGGTATGCAGAGGAACTCGACAGATGGGTGTTTGGAGGCCTGCCTCTAACATTTATTTGGAATATATTAATTACATATTTAATTCACATTCACTCGTGGCCTATAGCCAGCTGCTCAGATATTCTTGAGGAGTTGAGTAATTCCCTGACATTATTATGCAGATTATCCCACAATCCCTCCTGGGTAGCTCTGCTCAGTGAATTAGTACAACTTCCAAGAGGTACTAAGGAGAAAGCTGATGGACAGCGCCACTGTCACCCACCAGGAACTGTGAGAAGGGGCCAGGACACAGCTGATACCTCCAGCCCCAGGAGGGCAGGGCCTCCTAAGCCTTGTGCAGGTGGATATGCTAAAAGCCACATGCTGAAAGCAGTCTGTCCATCCCCAAGGAACCTGGGACTGCAGAGGGATGTTCAAGGTCCCATTCCAGCTGCACGGAAGACCTCCCATTTGCCCAGGCACTCTAGATGAGACACCCAGCAGAAGTGATTTAGCCAGATCAAGTGATTCCAGCCCTAAAGAAACACTGAAGCTGCCAGATCCCTCAGGAGGAGGAAAAGGGTTGTGCCAAAAGCGTGGATAGAGGGGCACAACCTCCTGCCACCACTGCAGGCTGCTAATCCTGAGCCAAGCTGCTGCTCATGAGGACAGTCCTCCCCAAGAGAGCAATGCCCTTGGCCCACAGCACAACCAGGAGCAAGGACAGACTGCAGCAGCCCCATCCCACCAGGGAGAGGAGCCCAGGGGTTATCTCCAGGGACGTAACGCCCTTCCTGCAGGATCTGATTGTGAGTTGGCTTGGCAGGAGCTAGCAATGGCCCTGCAGCTGCAGCAGCCTGGCTGGGGTGTCCTCATCACACCTCTGTGGATAACACAGTCTTCAGTTCTGTGCTCTGGCAGGATTTTCCCTCAGATCAAACGTAAGGAACCATTGTAATTATTTGTTTAATTTCTCTGCTGTCCTCTATAGCATGCTGCCCTTATCTCCTGCAGCACACGAGGTACAGATGTTGGTCTCTTCCTGAAGGTTATGGTAATTATAAAGTACCAGGAAGTGTTTGGACTGGGATGACACACAGAACAGACAGCAAACTGGGAAGGGTCCCAGAGCATCTATCAAATGCCTGTGACTGCAGACAGCCAGTTCATGACCCACATCATCCTTTCCAGTCCTAATGGGAGCACATGTGGCAACACCAGGACTGGAAACTTAGCATTCTTGAACCAAAAGCCTGGGCCTCCACCCAGAGCATTACCAGGCAGGTTCACCATCCTGCCTTTCCCTTTGTGAGGCACAGGCCAACCAGAGCAGGAGTGGGATAGCCAGGTTTCTATTCTCTCACCCTGGGACACTGTGCATGTGATCAGCAATCCTGGGCTGGAGCGTAAACAGGCACACACAGAGGCTCTAAACACAGATTACATGCAGGGAGGAAAACAAACCCTCTAACACAATCCCTCCCAATCCTCTGGTTTTAGGCACAGGATATTTTTCTCGAGCCCCTGCTGCAAACACCATAGCCCAGAGCTGGCTGAGCCCACAGGACTGTGGTAAGCAGGCTCCATAATGAGCACATATTCCATCAGTAACAGGAAAGGGCTGACCCATCAAAACGTCCTGTGGATCAGTCTGATCAGGGCTGGCACAGAAAAACGTTCTACTAGAAAGTTTGATGAGTCTCTAGCACACGTTGACACCAGTGTTTAACTAGTCAGACCTTGTGATGCAGGGCTCCTGCCAGCCACAAACGAACGTCACCAGGAAATGGTGCTGAACCGGCACAGGGCTGCTGCAATTCCTGTTAGTCCCCCTCCCATGGAGGAGTCATTCCCACATCTCCCCTGGGCTCCTTTGCCAGCCATCCGGGTGGTGACACTGCAGCAGTGACCCCTGGGCTGCTGTGGGGGACCTCAGCCCTTGCTGGGGTAGAGGACTGAGCTCTGTCATGAAAGAGGTCCCATGAGAGACAGAACTGCCTCATGCAGCTCTGAGCACTCCTTCCCTGGGGGCCAGCACTGCTGTCCCACCCTGGCTGGGCAATTCCAGCCTCCTGGCTGGCTCACTCTTCCAGCCTCAGCCAGCCTTGCCAGTGTTCAAAGTGCCTGGTGGAGTCAGTAAGGGCACACCTGGCTGAACACAGGCTGTAATCTTGGTGCTCTGCAGGCTGGAAACTCTGGGGCTGCATGTTCAAACAGACATTGGGAACTTGATGTGCTAACTCAAGACCCAAATGACGTAACTACAGGGCTGCAGTGGCACCCATGCTCAGCCCTCACTACAATTTGAGTGATGAGCAGCCAACCAAAGTAGTCTGTCTTTTTCCACAAGCTCCTGTTGGAAGCCAGCAATCAGCATCTCACTTTACGTGGGGACAATTAATGCTTCAGCCTGAGCTCCAGGAGCTCTCCCCACCCCTGCAGCCACCCCAGCACCAGATGCTGCTGCTGGGAGCAAGCTGCTCCAGGCACTGCTGGCAGAGCTGCGAGGTCCCAGCAGCTAAGCTGAAGTGAGAACACAAAGAGCTTAAGGAGGTATCCCAACAGTTCTCAGCAGTCAGTTTGCTGAACTTTCCCCCAGCCTGCAGCCTGGCTGCCTGCCTTGTGCGCTGCAGAGTCCTTGGTAGTCAGGAATGTCTTGAAGGAGCAAGGGAAGGAGCTGTTAGCACAAAGGCCATGGGTGTAAGAAGGAAATGAGAACTGTAGCAGAACACTTGAGAACAGATAGGGTGAAAGAAAATGTGACAAGCCTTGGGAGCTGCTCTGGGGGAATGAGGCAGTTTCAGTCCTCTTCATGTTGGACTCAGGATGGGGGTCTTAATGCCAAGTCATGTCCACCCCAGGAAAGCACAGCATGCTTTATCCACACTGCACAGTGCTTGGATTTCAGGGGACAGCTCTTTTTTTGTGAAGAGCCTGTCCCAGCTGAGCTGACTCAAAACCGCCACTGTGCAGCTTGCACTGAAGCATCCCAGACTGCTAAGGACCTCTGTGGCTCCCCAGTTTTGCTCCAAGCACAGTCCAGATTTCTTTCCAGAGCTAAAAACCAGGAAAGCACTCAGGGTTCTACTATTCAAGTGGCCAAAGTTGCCCAAGCCTCTTTTGCTCACTAGGGAAAAGAGCACTCAGCCTTTGAACTTGAGTTCTCACAGCTTTAAGAACACCAGCCAAACAATCCCAGCTCTTTGGGAAGGCCGGCTGCTTCCAACACCAGCCTCCCCAGGGCACCACAGCACACAAGTCACAGCCAGCTACAAACACAATCCCATCCTTCCACAGCCTGACCCTGCTGCTGCACCAAGAGGGATGGAGGGGACTGTGGAGCCTATTGTCCCCCTGTCAGACCCAAAAGCAGAGGTGGGAAGAGCTGCGGGGGGGCTTGGAAGGCAAATTCCCTCCGTTATCTTTGGGCTGGTGTGCTGCAACAACAACCCCCAATTGGTGTCGAGGCAAGTCGGATGGATTTGTCACTTTCCCACAGGGAAAGGTGCCTGCTTCACTCCCCTGCTAGCACTCACTTTTCCCCCAGAGCTAGTACATCAGCAGGGAAGCCCCTGGGCTGGATTTTGGCTGCAGGGAAGCCCTCAGCTAAGCAAACCACATCCGCCTCACCACTGCTGTCCCAGAGCACGCTGCAGCATCCAGCACAGGCCACAGGTGAGGGACAGCCCGCACATCCCTGCCTTGCAGCTGCAACAAATGTGAATCTAAGAGGCTGTGGGCACAAGTCCTGGGTCCCTTTTTCCTGTTGCTTGGGTTTTTTTGCCAGCATATTTCTTGCAGCTTTTTCCCACCAACTTTCTAGTGATCTGCTGACTCCCTTCAACAGGCAACACTGCACAGAGGTTTTCAGCAGTCACTGGAGGGGGGGAAATCAAAACTGAGAGACAGGAAAAGCCAGCTAGTACATCTCCCTTGCTAGAAAGGGCCATTTCCCTATTTTTTTCCTAAGGCAGCCTGCTGCTCTTGAGAATTTTCACTTTGAAGTTGAGCACCACTGTGGTGCATTGTACTGCAATCACTGCTTTTACCTTGTGGGCCTGAGACACAGTGTTCAGAGACATAACAGTTCAGCAGCGCCAGACACGATGTTATTGGGACAACTACAGAGAGGCAGACCCACGCATCAGAGAACAGACAAACCCAGCGTGTTTGAGTCACCAGGAGCTGTACTGCAAGAACAATCCAGCTTTGGATCCCACCGGAGGAGATTACATCCTCTCTCACCATCTCTCCCCTGTTACAGCTGGATTTTTTCCCCCCTGCAGCAGCAACAGCAGTACAAAAATCAATAGGGTACTCAGAGACACATGTTTAAAACACTAGGCTGAGGTACAGCAGTTGGGTTATGCCTTCAAGAGAAGGAGGGATCCCTCTCCAAACAGGGATCCACCTGGAGAGATCAGGCTCATCCTTCTCCTGTGCCAGCCCACATTCAGCTTCCTCAGCAAGAAATATTTCACAGGTATAGCTACTTCCAAATCTATTCATCCTTTCCAAAATACAGGTAGAATGTGCTGCCCTGCATACGAGTACTGAGGAGCTGTGGAGCTGCTTTTACTGCTCTTAAATAAGGAAAAACAAAAAAGCTATTCTCTTTTCCTATTAAGAAAGAAAGCTAGTGAGGTTAAACAAATTGAGACGGACACACTGCACGAAACAACGAAAATAAAAGGCTGAAAAGCCGTAAGGCTGCCCTGCGCTGCAGCTTGGGTGTAGCAGCCTGCCGGGAACACCCGCATTGCCCCAGCGGGCGATGCCCCGTGCCCGCAGCCCTCGCCGCGCTCCGCTCCCACCTGCCGCTGCCAAGGGCCAGCCCCTCCCGGCACGGCAGCCAGGAGGTCGTTCTGCCGCCGTGAGTCAGCATCTGCTGCAGAATCCCCGCTCCTGCTACCCTAAAGTTGGGCAGAGAAGGGCACCCCCATGCACGACCGACACCATTGCGGGCGGCGGGGGTGGAAATTAAAAAAATTGCATCGCCCCCGAGGTGCCTTGCGGAGCGGGCAGCCCCTGGGGTCGGTGCGGGTGAAGGGGAACGGGGAAAGCGCTGCCTACAGCAGCAGGAAAGGTTCTGGAGGGGAGGGAGATGCCGCCTCTGCCCGGCCAAGCTGGGGCCACCCTTGCCCCGCGCAGCCCCCAGCTCTGCCCGCTGCCCCTCTCCCCGGTGACACAGAGGGACACAAGGTCCCGGCCGGAAAGCAGGAGCGAGTAAATCCCGCAGCCATCCCGCACCCCCCTCCACGTGTCCGCGGGGCTCCGTCCGCCGCCCGGGCAGAGGCCTCGGCGGCCGCGCTCCCCCGCCGGCTCATCCTTCCCCGGGCAGGCAGGAGCCCGGCCGCGGAGCAGCGCACGTGGCGGGGCGGCCGCCCGCACCCGCCGCGCTGCCATGTGGCCGCCGCGCCCGGCCCGGCGGGGCCGCCCCGCGGAGCCCCGCCGCCGACCCCCGCACCTTGCCGCTGGCCGTGCCGCCGCTGACCCCGATGAGGAAGGGCTCCCCGCCGCTGGGCTGCCCCTGCTCCTCCAGCCGCTGCTCGCTGTCCCCCGCCATCCTCCCCGGCTCACCGCCGCGCCTCCTCCGCCTTCGCTCAGCCGTGCGGGGCTGGATTTATCTGATGAGTCAAGGGCCTTCCTCCCCGCCTGGTTCACATCCCCGGCGCTGCGGCTCCTTGCCAGGTGCTGCCGCAGCTGCACATGCTCCGGCCCAGCCCGCCGGCGGGCGGCACTGCGGCCACATGGGCCCGCACCGCGCCGCCGCCCTGCCGCCCGCCCGCCCGCGGACAAAGGCGCTGCGGCCGCGCCGGACCCGCACCGGCTCCCTTCGTCTCTCCGGCCGCTCCGCTTCATCCCAGACAGCGCTGGGACCACGCCACGGTGGCCCCAGCAGAACCTCTATTATTTGTCTCCCATGCTGGCCAAAAAGGCCATGGGCATCCTGGCTTGGATCAGCAGTACTGTGGCCAGCAGGACCAGGGCAGTGACCGTTCCCTGGATTCAGTTTTGGGCCCCCCCAGAAAGGCATTGAGTGACTGGGAGCATGTACAGAGGAAGGAACAGAGCTGGAGCACAAGGCTGGGGGGGCTCAGCCTGGAGAAAAGGAGCTTTATTAATCTGCACTTGAAAGGAGGTGGTCAGGTGAGGGCCAGCCTTTTTCCCCCATGTAACAAGGGATAGGACAAGAGGAAATACCCTCAATTTATTTCAAGGTTTGGGTGGATATTGGATTGGATATATTGGATATTAGGAAAAATTTCTTTACCCAAAGGGTGGTCAGGCATTGGAACAGACTACCCAGAGAAAGGGTGGAATCACCATTCCTGGAAATGTTCAACAACCATGCAGATGGGCACTTGGGGACAATATTTCATGGTGAACAGTGCTGGGTCAATGGTTGGACTTGGTGATCTTGGAGGTCTTTACCAACTGTAATAACTCTCTGATTCTCCCACCCCACCTGGGCCCTGGTCCTGCAAGCACTCATAAATTGTTATTATTAACAACCCAAATCCAGGAATAAAAATTATGCTTATATCTTTAGCAAATGGGACCTGTCTGGGAAGAGCCATGAGCACTCTGGAGGCCAAGATTCAAAGTCAAAATGACCTCAACAAAATGGAAAAAGGATTGGCAATATGTAGGGTGCAAGTCCACGCAGAGAAATGTGATCATGATCCATGACAATGCGAGATAGGAACCTGCTGGCTAGGCAGGCCTTTTACAGATAAAGATCTGGTGTAGAGTGGATCACAAAATCAGTTGGTGATGCTGCTGTGAAAAAGGCAAACATCCCATTGGGGCATATAAACATCCACAGGTGTCGTGCTTTGAGAAAGGTGAAGCCTGGTGGAGAGACTCCAGTGAGGACTCAGAAGCATCCCAGGGTTGGCTTTGTAGGATTGAAGGACTCATCCGTGTTTAGTCTGGGGAAAGTCTCTGCTGGGCTGTAAGGCTGTGTGGACATGATAACCATATCTAAATACATAAAAGGCTGCCATAAACAGAAAGGGAATACATTTCTTTTACTGTTAAGGACTAAAACAAAATGTTGCCAGCTCAACACTGTAACAAGGACAATTCAGGAACATTTTCTAGGGTTGAAATTAGTTAAATCCTAGAAAAGGTTGTTTAAGGAGAATAAGGACTCTTCACTTTTAAATCTCCTATATGGAAAGTGTTTAATACTGCTGATCCTGTTTTGGGGCAGGAGCCAGCCCAAGGAATGCCCCAAGGTTCCTCCCAGCCCTGTTCAGGGAGGATCAGAACTCTCATTTATATTCCTAACTTCCTACTTCAACACAGCAAAGCAGGTGTGGAGGTGTTTGCCAGACAGGTCCCATGTCCCAGCCCTCATCACACAGGATGTGAGAGATGATCTCCTCGGCAGCCCTGAGCCCTCTGCCCACTGCTCCCAGTTCCTCTCCAGCAGTGCCATGGGAGAATGGCACTGCATGCAGCTCCTGCCAGGGAAGGAAGTGCTATATATGGGTGAGAACTTCCCGCAGGGATGAGTTCCCGTGGATTCTCATGGCCCCGTGCCAGTTTCCAAGCACTGACCATGGGCACAGCTCCTGCACACCCCACTGGGACCCAGGAGTTATTCACAGCTCTTCTTACTCCAATGCTGACACAGCTGTATAGGATGGCAAAACCCCCTCAGGACAGCGAGAACTCCGGGTTCTTGGGCTCTCCTCCTGCCTGCCATCACTGCTGCCTTGCTTGGGGACACTCCAAACCCTCTGCTTTGCTGCACCTGTTTCAGGCTGTGCTGCCCATCTTGAGCTTCTCTGGAGGATGCCCATCACGGCATTTCACCTGCAGGTCCCCTTGTCACTGGACATGTGGCAGGAGCTGACACACCTGCAGGGGAAGGAGAAGTAAATGCCTCTTGGTGGGCCCTGGAGCGGGTTGAGCTAAGGATACCCAAGGCTTATTTACACAGAATTCAAGGAGAATTTGCAAAGGTCAGGTTAACAGCTCTTCCAAAACCAGGCCAGGGCTGTGAACTAGAAGTGAACCAAATGCAAGTCCCAGTTAGTTTCAGATGGCACCTTTCCTCAAAACTGAGAATTTTGCATACCCTTTTACTGGCAGCTGGTCACTAACACCCCATGCAAAGCAACGGAACCTTTTGTTCAATTTAAGCTTGGAGACTTCAGTATGTGAAACCTACTGGGATTATGTGTCTCTCTAATCTGGTTTCAAGGTTGCCTCCATAAATATTACCACTTCTATATCTAGAATGTTTGTGGACTACACCAGCCCCTGACTCATGAAACCAGAGTGATGTATTATGCAAATGCCTTCCTTTTTCTCATATCCCAGGCTGATAGATCAAATCAGACTGCACCCAACTCTCATCTGTCCTTTACAAGTTGATCAAAGCACAAGAATGCTGTTTTGAAAAGGAAATGCCATTGAGGGTAATATGCCGTGTGTTGTCTGTAAAAAGGATCTGCTGATAAGAATCCCCGTGTGATTCAAAGTGACAGGATGAAATTACAAAGAGCCTGTTGTCACCTCTACCTCCAGTTCAAAGCATGGACCCTACAGAGGAAAGAGGTTCATAGTTCACTGACCATCTCCTCCTGGCCTGCATCTGCCAAAAATGCTCCATTCAGTATCAATAAGTGAATAATTTCCCACAGCAGCATATGAGAAACTATTTCAAAACACTGCTTTGATAGATGCTGATACATCTCACAGCCAGGAAAGTCAGCGAGCTCTAAAGAAAGGGAGAGAGGGTGGAGGATGGCATACAGGGAACCACATGAGGTGGCACAAAATAATACAGAAGCATAGAATGCACTGGGTTGGAAGGGGCCTTACAGCTCATCTCATTCCAAGCCCCCTGCCATGGGCAAGGACACCTTCCACTAGCCCAGGCTGCTCCAAGCCCTGTCCAACCTGGCCTTGAACATTTCAAGGGATGGGGCAGCCACAGCTTCTCTGGACACCCTGTGCCAGGGCCACCCCACCATCACAGGGAAGAATTTTTTTCCGTGTATCACAAATCCTTCCACATCACCAGCTGTCAACATCTTCCTGCTGCTCACCCCAAACAGAAATATCCACCCTCATTTTCATCCCTGTCTCCCTGATGGCTCTGAGTCCTGTTTTGCTGACATCCAGTTCTCAGTTTTGCCTTGAAATTCCCTGGACACGGTGCTGGGACTTTTCCCACCTCCCATTGACGTCTGACTCAGCCACCTGCATGCACGTGGCTCTCTGCTTTCCTTGTGTGCCTGTCCCCAGGCTCGGGGAGGTTGTTTGCTGTCTGACCTCACGCCTCAGTCGCTGTCTTCTCCGAGCTACAGCTCTTTCTGAATGGTGTGTTTAATTTAAGGGCGGTAGGTTTTTTCCTTTCCCTGTTTTTCACTCAGCTCTGCCCGTGTAATCGCACAGCGCACCGATGTCACCAGCAGCAAATTCCTCTATTACGTAAGGACAGGCACAAACCTGTCCTTCCCTGCCTGCCCTGTTTCCTTTTCTGTATTTCTGCTTTCTAGGTCTCCTCACCCCATTATAACCCACGGATTTGGTCTAATTCTGCTGCTCTAGGTGTAATTGCTGGAGCCTCAGCAAAAGTCAATTTGTCTGCCAAATCCTTGCCGTTATTGCACTGTCCTCATTAATGCACTTCCTAGTCCCATCCCATCCCTGAATATTTTACACACACGAGCAATGGGAGATGTGATTCCCTGTGAATCACAGAATCCACTGCTGCCTGTACAAGAGGCACACGGGACAGCAACAGCCCCTGGGAAAGGGCAGGCAGCAATATTCCTAAATATTTGATCCCAGCAAGTGCCTCCTGGTGAGATGCACTAACAGGGTATTCAGAGAATCACTGAATCCTAGAACGGTTTGGATTAAAGGGATTAAAGATCATCTCATCATGCCATGGACAGGGACACCTTCCACTGAACCAGTTGCTCCAGAACATGTGCAAGTTGGTCTTGAGCACTTCCATTCACCACTGGCAAATTAGCCCAGGGCAGAGTTGTAGAAACCAGGAAGGTTTCACCAAACCAACCCTTTTAGAGCGAACCCCTTGGTGCATCTTCACTGGCAGGGAGGGCAGACGCCCACCCAGCGACAAACTGCAGCAGGGGAGGCTTAGCTCGGACATTGGGATCAATTTCTTCACAGAAAGGGTGATTAGACATTGGAGCGGGCCACGCAGGGAGGTACCCATGGAGCCCGCATCCCTGAGGGCGTTTAGGGAAAGACCGGGAATGCCGCGGTAGGCTGGGCCGGGGATGGTGGCGGAGGTGTTTTCCAGGCTGCCGGAATGTGTGAGCCATAGGGGAGGGCTGGGCCAGGGCGCGGGGCGCGGACCCCGCCATGACCGCGCCTCCCTCAGCCCGCAGGGGGCGGGGCCGCGCCGCGCAGATTGACAGCCGCCTCGCCCAATCACAGCAGCGTCCGCCGCGCTTTCCCCGCCCCTCGCGCGGCCCGCGGCTCCTCGCGCGGCCGGCGGCTTCAGCCGGAAGTGCGGGTGGTTGCTTCCGGGCGTTGCTAGGTAACGGGACCAGGTACTTCCGGGTGGCGAGCGCACTTCCGGGTGCGCGGCGGTGCGGCCGGGCCGGGGCGGCGGCGGCACCATGAGCACCATGTTCGCCGACACCCTCCTCATCGTGTTCATCTCCGTCTGCACCGCGCTGCTGGCCGAGGGTGAGCCGGGCGGGGCGCTCCCGGGAGCGGGGGAGGCCGTGAAACGGGGCTCGGGGTCCGCTGGGGCTCCTCACGGGGAGCGCAGCGGTGAATCGGCCCCGGACAGCGCTGAGTGTGGTGCGGAGCGCTGGGAACTGGGGTTGTTCCCTGCAGGAGGGAGGGAGGGAGTGGTTTCCCCCGTAGCTGTTGTGGGAAGGATGTGAAGGAATCGCCTGGCCTTGCAGTGGTGGTGGTTGAAGCTGCTGGAAAAGGGTTTTGTATTTCAGAGGTTGAAATAGGAGCAGCTTTTTAAAGAAGTGCTTTGGGGTGGCCTTTGGGGTCGTCACGAGCCACAGTTCCCGTTTCTTCCCCTAAATCCCCTTTATACCCCCCTGTCCCCAAATCTTCATCCCACACCTGCAAAACAGGTTTATCAGTACAAGGAAAAACTAGAAACTTGTCTCAGTTTTACACCTACAGCTCGTTTAGTGGTTTATTTTCCTGTTCCACTTTACATGGAGGTTTGAGGGGAAGGGATGGTGCACTTTGCTGGTGCTTTGTGCTCCCTTGCCTGGGTTACAAGGAGGTTTTGTAGACACAAAGTTTAATTCCTGCACGTGGATCTGCTCCCTGGCAGCAGCATTCCTGCAGGAGGTTTCTCCTCCCCTCGTTGCTGGCTGAATGTTTGTTTCAGGTATAACTTGGGTGCTGGTCTATCGGACAGACAAATACAAGAGGTTAAAGGCTGAAGTGGAAAAGCAGAGCAAAAAATGTAAGTACTCACCAGGGGCTTGTTTCTGTCCTTAATTTCGGTCTCCTGCTGGAAGAAGCTCAGCCAAAGACCTTTTGCCTTGTGTAAATTGCCCCTCCTGTCAGTGGAGGACAGCAGGGAGTAAGAGATTGGTACTGGCATCTTTTTTTCTGCACTTCAGCAGCCAGTGTCTGAAATCAATGCCTGAAATACCTTCAAAGATGCAATTTCTACCTTGCAAGGGCGCAGAGGAGAATTGGAGGTCTGTAGAAAGAAAGAGTTAGGGTTGAATGATGATTACCACGAGGAAAAAGCATTTTATGTAAAGATTAAAAGTGGTGATTGATGGTGGGGGGTGAGTAAAGTCAAAGCCATCATAGAAAGGTCTGAGCAATCAGCTGATGTAAAACCAAATTAGCCTGATGTGAACTGGAAGCAAATAGGTTAGGAAATATTAGGAAATAAGTTCATTTCACAGAGAGGAGGTCTGGGAGGGGATAAAAAAAAGTATGAGGGGAGAAGGGAAGGGAGCTGAGGGTGAGCAGTCAGATGATCTGCATCAAATATTGAGAGAAATGGTGAACAGGAGGGAGCCTGGAGTGTTTAAATGGACCTGTCTGTATCAGAAGCCAAGCTGCCGATGAGAAATTCTGACCTTTTGACCTCAGCTGTGTACACCTTACCCAAGTTACAGCAGTGAGAGACAGCACTCGACAGCTGGGGCCAAAACAGAGCTGGTTTTCCCTTACAAATCTCATTATGGTGTCAGTGCTCTGTAATGCACAAGAGAACAATATTATCACATATTGCTCTTTCCAGCCCAGCTCATTGCAGCCTTCCCCTGGGCAGTTTAAACCGAGGAGTTGAAGTGTAGTCATGTTTGTGTCACAGCTCCCACGTTCTTCTGGGGCTTTTGTCACCCCAGCAGGAGCAGATGGGGATTGCATCTCTGCCTGCCTCTCTTGAATCCCACTGGTCCTGTGTGTGGGATGGAATTAGCCCCAGAAGAGCAACTTGGAGGAGTTGAAACCCAGCTGCAAACTTAGTGTCCTCTTGTGCTTGTGCTGTTCAATTCCAAAAGCAGTTAGCAGGGCTTAATCTCTAGGGCTTAATGACTGCTGAAAGAGTTTAATGCTGTTTGCTTTTATAGCTCTCCTGGTGTCTAGGTTTTCATCTGTGAAGGGAGTGATGAAGGGTTCATGTGTCTCAAATAGTTTCTGATTTCCCTGTTTGATTTTCCACCCCCAACAACAATAAAAAAGGTAAAGCTGAATAAGGAGTCAGTAAAAATTCAGCTTTGCTTTTTTCCCTTCTCTTGTGCTGAAGACAGCTGGCTGACCTGAGGGCTTACAATTTGCCAAGTGGACCACTTGAGCCACACCTTTCAACTGTTATCTAACACATCTGAAACAGGAAAAAACACATTTGAGACCTTTAAGCTCTCCCCTGAGAGCCCTAACAGATCCTTAGGATTTGCAAAAACAAAGGGGCTGGGTAGTGTGCTTGAGCAGATATTGTTACTCCTTAATTTCATCTCTTCCTGTCCTCTCCTTCCTCAGGAGAGGCTCAGCGTCGGCTGAGGCTGCTGCAGGGATTGTTCTGGGGGAATGTAGGGCTAAATGTACAAGGCTGAAGGCTGTCCCAGGAATTTCTGATTTATTCACCGGAATTGGGGCTGGGAGTTCCTGGGGCTTGGCATAAGTCTAAACAGCACTGCCTGGGGTTTAGAGCTGAGGCTGTGGGGTTATGTGCACCAGGGCAGGGATGGGCTGCTGGGGTTTCCCAGCTGGATTTGGCATAGGGAAGGTTATGGAGACAGCATTCTGTGAGCCCTGGGTGCACTGTGTCATCTCTCTCCAGTATTCCCTAGGGACACAAGCTCCCTGTTTTCCTCCCTGCCCACCAGAGCTGCTCTTGTTCCTTGGGAAAAGCAATTGTTTCTCACTCTGTTGCCATGGAGGGATGATGTTGAGGTGACTTGTCTGGGCTGATGTGATTTTCTGAGCAGTTGTGAGTGACTCACAGGCATTTCTGTAAGGCAGCTCTACAAATCCTGGTGTGGCTTGGAAGGTTGGCTGGCTTCACTTCCCCTGGGCTGTGAAATCAGGGCTGTGCTGAGCTGGTACTCCACGAGGGAGGGCACTCGGGTATCTGTGAGCTGACAGTGAGCCCAGGCTCTTTGTTGGTAGAGTGGATATGGTACATGCAGTTTGCATAAATACAGAGAGTTAAAAGTAAAAAAGGTTGTTAGACCATGGTCATGCATCCTCATCCTTGCTTCCTGGAGTACTCTTGTTATAGGTCTTGAATGAAAATGTCTCTAGCTTCCTGGAAAAGCCCTTTTTGCTATCCCAGAACCTCCTTTCCAGCTGAGCAGCACATTTGCTGTATTCCCATTTGCCTGTGCTGGCTCTGCTGGCCTGCTTTGCTGCAGTGGTGGTTGGTGCTCAGTGCACGTCTGATGTGGGGTTTTAGTATCTTTGGCCTTAAGCTTTTGCTTTAAAATATTGGAAATGCTTCAGTGCTAATGAATTGAAGAATGGAGAGGCTGTGGCTGCCTGCTTGGACAGCATTTCCCCTGAGAATGCCTGCCTGTGAAGAAGGGATGTAGGAGAACACAGACTTTCCTGTATTCTGCTTCCCACTGCAGATAATCAGAAGCAGAGCTTGCCACAAAGCTCTTTTCATTCCACTTGCTGAATCAAAAGTACTGTCTGATACTAATGACAAACCAGCAAGGGGAGATTGAGCCAAAATTGTACCCAGACTGCTCAGTCCACAGTGCCATGCGGTCTTGACAGAGTTCAAAATTAACCCTTTAAATATGTTTGTATATTATCCAGGGTTTTGAATTTTTTAAATTATAGTTTTTAAGTGATTAGTGTAGGTAGTTGATAACTTAATGATTCTGAACATGTTCTTAGTCCTACTTAACTGCTTTTTCTGCCCTTGTTCTTCAGAGAAATAAAATGTTTTGCTTGGTGTGTGGAAAAGGTATGGTGGTATCACTGTGCAGAAATGATGGAGCATCTTTTCATTTTGCAGTGGAAAAGAAGAAGGAAACCATAACTGAATCAGCAGGCCGGCAGCAGAAAAAGAAGATAGGTAAGCCTGGCACCTCAAGAATGGTGGAAAGTTGAGAAACTGGTGGAAGTGATTATCCTTTCCTTCCTTTCAAGGCTATTTATTCATCTGCCTTTTTCTTCCAAGGCAGGGGATACCCAGCCTCCTGATGGTTTTGATCCAGTGGGTGGATCACTGGGAGGAACAGCACCTCTTGCTGAGCTCCCTGACTTTTATTCCCATTTTAGCCTTGGTACCTATGGCTGTTACTAACTTCAGCTGTCAAAGCTGTTTGTTGCAGTGCGTGGCATCTTGCTGTAGCTGTAGGATTCAAATTGTGATTTTTTTTTCCCATTCATTTGTACACTTTAGAGCTGAAGATGTTCATGTTAACTGTAACCATGCTTAGATTAATTTCAATCTTGATAAATCAGTATTGCTCAATTTTAGGCAGTGATTTACTTTTCCAATCTTTTTCATGGTCAGTGAGCTAAATTCTTTCAGGGTTAGGGTAACTTTTTAGTACTGAACTAAGCAAGACCAAGGTAAAGAGATGTTTAAAGGTTTTAGGAGGATCTGCTATCTGCAGGACTTGCAACGTGCAGCAGAGCTCAGTTAAGTTATTACAGAGATTGTGGCAGGAACACTTTTGAGAGCTCCTGGGAGTTGGTTTCCTCATTCCTCTGTAACACCAGGTAGCTGGATTAGTCATTTGATCTGTACAAAGCTTGGGAATTATAAACACATCTTCAAACAGCTCTTCCTAGGTAGAAAACCTGTTGTCCTTAGATTCCTGAAGGGACGGGAGCCAAAATGCTTCCTCTTGTGCATTTCAATTCTTAATCTTGACTAACCCCTGCGTGGGATGAACATTCCTTGGTGGATAAGGCAACTTTGAAAATGACCATATACAACAACTGCAGATTACATTAAATAAAGTGTGACAATGACTTTTTTGCAGGGCACCATCCAAGCTGTGTTCCTAGCAGGCAATATTTGACTTGTGCTTGGGCTAAACCAATAAACAGTAGAATCTGAGGACTTCAGATGCTCCACCAGTTTTTATACACTGAAATAATCTTGTTTTGCAGATGGAAAACAAAGCACAAAGGGACAAAGATCAGAACTTAGGAAACGACCACTGATTTTGTTTGCTGTGATGCTTGCTGGCCAAGCCTAAGATTCTGACACTGATTTTTTTTTTCTTTTTTTTTTTTAACAAGTGCTGCATAACTTGGGTATTTCATTTGTGTACAGGCAAACATGAATTCTTGGGGTTCCTGAAAAATCAGACCCCAAATGTCACACTGGACTTCCAGAAAATGACTCACAGCTGTTGAAATCTCTGATCTCTGTAACTTACTGGATGTCAAATCATTCTGCAAGATGGGGCATTGTTGTCACAGCAAATCTGCTTGTGCTGGAGTTCTTCCAAGTTCTATCATTTTAGTTAACAAAAAGTAAATATTGAGCTGAGGCTTTCTGGATAAGTAACAGCTGTGGTACAGACCTGCCTCAGTTGCCATCTGTTGTGCACACAGAATATGACAGGAGGAGTGTGGATGATACTACTTGGTTTCATAAGGGATGAATCATGCCTGTGCACAAGGAGGTAGGGGGAAAGTAATTTGAGAAGGCTTAATTTGGTGTTTCCTACTTAAAAACCTTTCTTTTTAACTGTAAAATGAACCAATTGTCACATTGTGTCTAAATCACTTTGGGCGCTGCTGGAACAGGACACCTTTAGCATTGGTGTAGCCTTCTGTCATTTCAGTTTTAAAGAGATGATTTGTTAGCTTAAACCTTGCTACTGTCCATGTGCTTCTGGAAGAAAAGGCAGTGACATTCCCAGGAGTCCACACGAGGGCTGGATGGACAGCAAAACTAAAACAAAATAAAAATCCCTAGTCCTGGCAAATCTCTGTCCCTGTATCCTCATGGTTTGTGTTCCAGTGAGCAGAGTAAGATGATTTTGGACTCCAGGGAGCTGCTTGTTAACCTGGTCCTCTTTCTCTGTGCTTTTACCCAACTCTAAACTACCCAGCAAAGTGCTTAATAGGTTGTTTATGTGTGATTTGGGGAGGAACAGACCATTTATGTAAGTTGGTAGATCACCCAGAACGTGTTCATTTTGAATCTGTAGAAATAGGTGAGAGACAGGTCAGGTATATTGGGCAATCAGAGCTGTGTTCTTTCCTCCATGTAACCTTTAGCCCACCTGAATTGATGGTTAGTTATGCAGCAGAGGGGAAAAAACAAGTATTTGTGCCAAATGTGATTCCTGAAGAGCTGGCTTGTGGTTGCTGAAATGTCCCAGGATACAACTTTCCACCTTGCTCAGGAAACAGGTGTCTGAAAGGTTCCTGCCAGAGGGGATGGTTTGTAGTTAGGAGCAAGTGGAAATAGCAAAGAGGGTTCTAAGGAGTTGGGTAGGGGTGCTGCTGTTAGTTTTCACAACACTGACTGTTGTGAAGCCCACTTAGCAGGGGCTTAGGAGAGAATTTTGGAGTTTCTGAGCTATGGGCCAATAGTACTGAAACTTCAGTGGGGATCCCTCAAAGTTCCCATGCTGCATAGCCCTTGGCAGACCTTCTGCATCCTCCCCTCTTCACTCACACTATTCTTTGGATATTCCTTCATTATCCACATCCTTGCTTCAGCTGGCTGTTGCTTCCCAGCCTGGCTGCCCCTCTGGATCCTTGCTCTGAGAGGAGCACAAGGCATGATGGGGACATGGGACAGGAAAGGTGACAGATAGTGGGTAATGCTGAAGGCCAGAGCAGCCCTCCAGTGAGGGACATGGAAAATGCCCTTTTGAAAATCCGAGTATCTTGGAAATCTGTGGTGATTTAAGGACAGACTAAATTTCCATAATATTTCCTGCAAAGCACAGTAATACACTCATTACTGAATTTCGGGTAGGAAATCTTTCCTCTTTGGAGAATCTCCTAGGTGTGAGAAGAGTGCAAAATTCATGGCTAAGACCAGCAGGATTTTGGCATTGCTGAGGTGCAGCTCCCAGCTCTGTGCATGGTTTTCCCTTTGGAGACCCCCAGAAGGAAATCCTTACTTATTCAATGTATTTATGATGGTGTGCAGCAAATTGATGACTGCTCCCTTTGGGAGCTATGGTAGAGGGGCACTGTTTTTGTTTCCTGGCAGCAGTGCTCATGCTCCTCTGTGAGTTGGTTGAGTTAGCAAATCTGACATTGGGTGCATTTCTTTCAAAAGTGCTGAATGTGTGATTCCAGCCGTCTCCTCTCTTTGTGCCTGACTTGCTGCATGTTGCTGTAGTGGAGAAGCAGTTGGCTAGGTACAGTTTTTCACTTTTACTGTCTGGCAAAAAGAGCTGGAGTTGATTTTGGAAGTGTTATTTGTTTGGAGAGCCAAAGAGGTTAAGTTTTCCTGGAAATGAAAACACTCTGGTTTCTAGGTTGATATAACTGATTATAATTGTTGTTTTTGTCTTTCCAGAGAGACAAGAAGAGAAACTGAAGAATAACAACAGGGACTTGTCAATGGTATGAAAATTTAAAGTCAATTTCCAACTGCTGGAGATTTCAGTCAGTTTTCCAACAAAAAGACTTTGTTCAATTGGCAGACAAAACTGCTTTTACTCTGGAAAGGTCCTTCTGGATTTTCTCTAACAACTAGAGATTTTAGTTTGAGCCACAAAGTTACTGCCTCATCTCATGCCAAACCTTAGCTATTTTCATCTTTATCAGTCTCCATGATGTTTTTTTCAATGTAGAATTAATTTTTTGTGGCTTCCTATAACTTTGGTCATTGTAATGATCCCTTGCTGGGAGTCCCCTGGGAATCCCCCTGGTGGGTTTTATAGGCTTAAGGAAAAAATAAAACCAGCCTGTGCAGGATGACAGGAAAATTCTTGAGCACTTTCTGGTTTTGTCTTCCTGAAGCAGCACTTGCCATCAGTGGCTGCCTTTGTGCCCAATCTCTTTGGGACTTCTGCAGTCACTTTAACAACCCCTCTGTCTCCTTTTTCCCCTGTTGATTTCAGTGTTCAGTACAAAGCCTGTTTTTAAGGGTGTGGGCCTGTTGTTTGAAATCTCTCTGACCTTTCTGCTTGCAGGTTCGAATGAAATCCATGTTTGCCATAGGCTTCTGCTTCACTGCCTTGATGGGAATGTTCAACTCCATGTAAGTATCAGCTTCCTCCATTTTTTTTCTGAAATTTTTATGGTGAACATATTTTCCACCTTCCCTTCATCACTTGAAGTGTCAAGAGTGACATTGTCCAGCCAAGAAACACAGATTAATAAATGGATCCATGTTTCATCTGAAGATGTGGTGGTTTCTGCTCAAGAGGGAACATTGAGTACTGAGCACAGCCAAACTGAACAAATTGCATTCAGTCTAGACACAGCCTTAATATCTTTTCTGCATGGGAACATCCTGATTAGGGCAAGTTTGGTGCATGTCAGGCAAACATCTTCAGTCTTCAGCTGCTTTGGCTTTGCTGTAATGGTGTGACCAAAGAATGCTCTTGCAGACAAAACTGGGTCAGCTCCCTTGCCCTTAGAAATGAGCTGTAATTGCAGAGTTTGTTGTTGACCTACTTGAGGTAATCAGAGTCCAGATATAAACAGGTCCAGGCATGGGTTCCACATCTCACCTGTTTTTAAAGTGACCTGAGATGGGTTAGTTTAAAAAAAAAAGCAGACAAGAAACCCCAAACTGGTTTGCACAGTTATAGACAGCTTTGTTTCAGATATGCAAATCTGAAAGGCTGTGCTTTTAAAAAGGCTTTTAAAAACTTGATTCACTTGAAATATGAAGTGTTGGCTGTTAAATCTGAAGATGACATGAATATTTTAGAGTCTGCTTGATATCTGGGCAATATCCTTGCCCTGCAAACAGGAATTTACATTCTTGGGCACCAAAGCCTTTGGCTTCTGTGCTGGCAGTTCCCAGGATACAGTCAATTGTTATTTTACTGGAGATCTGTGGGTGGATAAATTGCAAACATGGGGTAACATAATAACAGAAGTGCCACTGTGTAGATCCTTTATTTATTCAGCTTAGTCAGACTTCAGCATTCTGAGCAGAGCAAAGCAGCCCAGCACTGGAGGATTTTAAAATTTGGGTGCAATCTTGAGTCAGTGATGTCTCATTTCACTGCAGCCCCGAGCAGGGCTGGAGGTGCATTGTGGGCACTGAGGGATCTGAGGGGGCATTTGTAGGGTTGCACTTGAGACCTCAAAGTGCTTGCCTTGCTCTTTGGGTACAATACAAACAGCAGCACCTGCCCCTAAAGCAGACAGAAAAACAAACTAAAAATGCTTTACCTCACTGTGCCCACTTTCCTAGAGGGGGAAGAGGCAGTTGCTCTGAGTATTCTGTGACTAACAAGTACTACAGAACTGTAAGTTTGTTAAAAGCTTTAGGAAGGGGTTGATTTGGATTAAATATTAAAAAAGGTACAAGAAAGCAATAAACTTCTACCAAGTTTACTTGTCTTGTTCCTCTTTTGAGGACTCCTGCCCCCAGAGACCATGCTACTGAGCAGAGAATTGATGTCAGCCTTTGGGTATGTCTTTTATTTAACTGCCTCTTTCTTTAGAGGCAATCTGAGCAGCAGGAGTATCCAGGAGTATCCATGGAGGCACTTGTGGGTGTGGGAGGAAAAGGAGGAAAAGGATGGCTGACACCTGCAATGGCTGTGGCCACGTTTGCTGCTTTTCCTGTTCTTCAATGTGTTCATGGCTTGTGGGAAAAAAGGAGCAGGAATTGTGTGGAAGCAGCACCCTTTGGACAGGTACTTTGCAGATGCTGCTACTCTGAACATCTCACCATTGCCAAGTGCCCCCTTAGCCAAACTGGAAATCACCGGGATGATTTCCTGCTGTCATTCCTGGAGTTTCAGCAGTACTGGGGCAGCAGGTTGGACCATGCTGGAAGGATGTGGAAGTGTCAGCAGGCTGGTTTAAACCCAAAGAGCAGAATGCTGTGCCCAAGACAAACAGCTGAGTGACTGTGGTGGCTTAAAAGGTTCCTTTTGGCAGTGAGATCTGCAGCAGCAGTGGCCTCCAAGCCAGCAGGGATTTCACCTGGGGCAGAAAGTATCTTCTGTGTGTCTCAATTTTCTCTTGCCAGGAACTTTTTCATGCAATCACTCCCCTGCCTTACTCTAAGAGTTGTGTATTCCAGTACCTCTTAATGACTGTGAAAACCTGCTGGAATTAAAAGCAGGTATCTCAGGGTGCTACTGCTGAAGTACTTGTCATTCTCACAGCAGGAATAACGCAGAATTTTAAGCCACTGGGGGATGTTCCAGGGAGATAAACATCCGTTCTGAGCTCTTTTGCCAAGCTGCCTGTGAGATGTAAACAAAGTTGGCGTGTGTTTGAGCCGTGGCTGTGTGAATGCATCTCCACAGGAAAGAAAGCTCATTTAGGATCTCTTGAAACAAGAAACACCTGTTCGAAAATCAGCACATGCAGAGAAAATAACATCCAAATATGCACATGCTGATGAGGCATCATACACATCTACATCAAAAGATTGGGTCGACTGGTCTGGCTTGGGAGAAATCTTTGCTAACTGGCCAAAATTCACACTCTGCCTGATGCCCTGGAATGTTGGCCTGGAGGGATTCCAGGAGCAGGACATGCCGCTTGGAATATGCGGTATCATCCTGCCTCTGCACTGCCTTCATCTCCACAGCTAATGCAGACAAACTGGGGCTGTGAAGTGTTCCTTGATGGCTCTCTTGTGCAACCTGAGGAGCACAGCTGCTCCAGAGGAGGAAAAGGTGTCTTTGATTTATGCTCTGGTTTAAAAAATGCTGTTTTGCTTGAAGCAAAGGGTCTGTCTTGTTACAGTAACTGCAGTACAGCAGGGTGACAGTCATTCATCTTTTATTGAAGTGCTGACTGTGTTCTGGGAATTGATCTGCTAAATCTGACTTGGAAATAAAATGCAGCAGACAACTGCAAAAATACCAAGATTTCATGAACCAGCAGCTTGTCCAGTTGTTCACTTAAATCACTAGAAAACACTTTCCTTGTGGTAAAACTGTTCCCGAGGGAATCCTACCCTGTGGAAGGCTTGGAGAGAGAGATGTCTTTATCCTCCTTGGTGTAGTGTGTGGAGTGGGGCTGGAGAAGGCAGCAAGGCCTTTAAGCCTTACCTGCTCTAGTGGCCTGTTGAAGATGCTCAGTTGTTCTTTGCATATCCAAAAGCTCTTCTGCTGTCTCCAGTGGTGATCCAGTGCTCTCTTTTCCAGATTTGATGGCCGAGTGGTGGCAAAGCTTCCATTTATCCCCCTCTCATACATCCAAGGTCTTTCCCACCGCAACCTCCTGGGTGAGGATTACACTGACTGCTCCTTCATCTTCCTCTACATTCTCTGCACCATGTCAATCAGACAGGTGAGTACACTTTCCCTGGAGCAGAAAAAGCATATCTCCATCCAGGAAGAGAAATAGTGCACATGTAATCTTGGATCTGTTTGTGGTTTCTGTGTTTGGCTTCATTCCTGTGCATCATATTCAAAGCAATTCTAGGTTGGGATCATTAAAACAGTCACTGTCCTGGATGGGCCTGGAACACTTGGCTGGAGACTTGCACCAGGGCTCTGGGACAGGGTTGGTAGAAATGGATTCCTGACTTGTGTGATAACTTTGTGGATTGCCATACCAAGAGATTTCCTCCATCAGAAGCTGATCTAAATCCTACTCCTTAGTAATGATGACTTTTACAGCAATATGTGCATCTTTTACAAACAGCAGCTTCTTTAGGGGAAACTTTCTAGGTGGCTTGCAGCTCTATAAAAGTTTCTTCAGTTCATAAAGTTGTCAGAAAACTGATGAAAGAATTAAAGCTGCTGTTTTGGGTTTGTCCTTCTATTTTTTTGCTGGCTGTCTGATTTTTTTCAGAGTCTTAAGAACTGTACTTTTGGTGTCAAGTGTTTCCCCGTGTTAGGGATGTGGCACAGAGAGGGCATCTGGTATGGTAAGCTAAGAGTAGGCTCCACAGAGCTCTCCAGCAAAGCTCCATAGTCCCACCTTTTGGAAGAGGATGAGGACAAAGGACCTGTTCAGGAAGGTTCACTGGCAGTTCAAGTGACAGGATGGCTGGTGAGGACAAGAGGGCCTTCTCAGTTCAACAAGAAGTCTCTTTTGTTTTCCACTTTCCCCACAGGGTGCTGGGGATAGGTTAATATACTCTGGATGAATGCTGGTACAACTAGCTGCAAATTACCTTCTCTTCTGTATTCATATTTCCCTTTTCTTTGATTCACTTCCTGAATTCTTGCTGCTTTTCTCCTTAACCCCCTTGTTGCTTTTCCTCAGAGGTGCCAAGGAAACTTAGACTGAGGGACTTAGGCTTAAAGCACATCAGCAAAGGGAGGTGGTGTGTAATGGCAGGAGCTGGGCTGAGCTTGGTGGAGCAGCTCCATAACAGAGTTGCTTTAGGCACAAAGTGCATGCTGGTGGATGGAATTCCCCAGAGCCCTTTCTCCTGGGTGTTTGTGCTGAAATGGATCCCAGCCGGGTCCTGTGCAAAAGCAGATAATGAATTGTAGAATCATTTGTGCTGAAAGGAACATCTGGGGGTTCATCTGGGCACCACTCACTCCAAGCAGGCCCAGCTTCACCAAAGGTCAGGCAGGGACTTCTTCACTCTCTTTGCTGCATGACAAACTTTCACTTCCCAATGGCTAGAGAAGGGTTTGCTTCTTTGAAAGCACTGAGACATACTGAGCTCTTAAGATCACCTTCCAGAATTCTGGGCTGCTGTGGTCTGATGCTGTTCCTTCAGGCAATCTTGGCTGGTGCTGCTCTGTGTTACCCGTCACATGGAAAGTCCTTTCTTTTCAGTGTTGCAGATTGTGACAGGAAACTAAATAGCACCACCAGCAAGATTCTTCTGTACACGTTGGGTTGACTGGGGAACTCTTGCTGAAAAATCCCTCATTTGTTTTGTCCAAAAATATAATTCCTGTGGTTAATTCTAACGCTCGGTATTTCCTGATGTTTTATAAGGTGAAATTGGTGGGCACTATGAACTGAGGGTCAGAAATGCCAAGGTTTTTGCAGTGGGTTGAGCTTTCCATATAACTTCTGGGAAAAAAAATTGCCCTTGTGCTTCAGAGTTCCTTATCATGTCCCTCTGGAGGAGGAGAGTGAGTTTATTGCTTTGGAGAAGGGTGTGAGACTGCAATTTTCATAGTGCTGCCTTATCTACGTGATCATGGTTAACAATTCCTGCACTTCTCCAGCTGTGAGGCAGCTCAGCTTCTTCCTCCTTGCTGCTCGAGGGAAGGGCAGGGACACCTTAGTTTGCTCCAGAGGTCAGAACTGAAGCTGTGATTGCTGCTGGCATCCTGCTCATGGCTTTATTGCTATTTGAAAGAACCCAGGTGATAACAGCATTGGGAAGAGGACTTCAGAGCTGTGACAGGCTGCGGGAGAGGACAAGAAAGTAATTAAGGGCTTAAAATGGTGCCAGAGACTTGCACTTCGTGCTTTCAGTGACTTTGGAGGTGAAGGCTCTGTGAGACTTTGTATTTCACTATGTGCAGAAGGGGAAATCTTGCCAGGTTGGCTTCAAACAGGTGCTGGCCCAGGGGAGGACAAGTGCTGTGGGAGTTGGTGTCTGGCTTGATGCTGCTGACACAAGAGGAGGAGTGGAGATGTACCAGAAATCAGGGAAAAGGTTGTGAATAAACCAAGGAGACGATAGTCCCTCAGTTTTTCCTTAAATCCTGGAGGTGCCTGTGAAACCATCAAAGACAGGGAAGAGAGATGTTCTGTGGAGCTCAGAGGTAGAGCAGGAACTCGGGTATGTGGAAAAAACAGCAACCTGGTGGGAAATGCAGGGGAGTCTGTGGGGGTGGGAGGCTGCCTGGGCGGTGATTAAAGTGACATTAGTGGGACAGGCAGGAGCAGCATCAGGGACTCTCTTCATGTGGGGGTGATAAACTCTTCAAACACTGACTGGGAAGCTTTGCTGCCTGTGACCTGGCCGGCATCTCCCAAAATAGTCACCTCGCAGTGAGTAACTTCCTTTGCGCTGTTCCCAGCTCTCCCTGGCACGTAAATCCTGTCCCCCAGTTCCTCCTGCCTTCCTGTTTGGAGAGAGGAGGGTTGCTGGGAGAGGCCTTCCAAGGGTCCTTGAGCTGTTGGGTTTTCAGCTGGGAAAGTCTGCTGCTGGGCTGGGTGGGAGGTGCAGTGTCAGGGTTACATCCTCTGTCGCTGCTCGTGGTTCTGAGCTCCCAGCCTTCACCTGTGCTGTTTGGGAAGAGGGATATGCTGCTGTTCCTGGGGTGTTTGCTGCTCCTCACTTCCTTTTCACACGCATCTGAACTGTACATTAGGCTGCTTCTCACCGAAATGTATTCCCAGTGGGAAGGGGAGCCAGCAATTATCTCTGCTGCCAGCACTGTACTTTCCCACAGAGCCTGGTCTTAGGGCAGGGAGCCACTTGCTACCTTGTCTGAGGTCCCTTCTGGGTTTGAAGACTACAGCAGGAGCAGTTCCTGTGTTTCCTGCATTTGAGGAAAGATCAGAAGAGCTCAGATGAGGGATTTGGATCCCTAAATATTACTCTTCCCTCCCTGCTCCTGAGGGTGGTGGTCGTGCTTGTGTTGGAAGTAGACTCTACCAGATTTCCTTGTCCAGCGTGGCCCACAGCAGATGGGACAAGGTTTCTGCTGGACCTTGCCCCACCTTTGGTGCGTCCAGGTGTGGATTTCAGGATTGCTGTTCAGGAAAACGTGCTTTGGAGCTAGTGTGTGATGCCTTCTGCCTTCCAGAGCAGGGGGAGTCTGCATGGAAGGGTAATGCCGGATGGTGTCTGTAGTCTGGAACTCAGACAGACAGACAGACTGTCATCTCCCTTCCTCTTCAAGCGGTTGGAATACACTTTAGCATCTCCTTCTCCCTGCTGGAAGGAATGTGGAGGAGGCAGTGCACGCGCTTCCTTGGTTCCATGGATCCCTGCTACATCTCTGCTCCGCGGGTGAGCTGCTAGGAAGCTGACAGGACACCGGTCCTGCGGGCTGCTGGCTCTGCAGCACCCTCTGGCGTGCTTGCTCTGTCCCTTGACTGTTCCTTTCTGTCTGTGCCTTGATCCAAGAAACACTAGGAGGAACCACAGCAAGGAGTTAATGCTCTCAGACATACTCGATTGCTGAACATCAACCAGTGGCTGGTTTATGTATGCCACGGACTAAACGTGATGTGATTCACTAATTCACCAAACGTGATGTTCCTTGTGTGTGGGTTGAAGCCTTGCTTTTCATAATATCTAGCTGAAATGAATCTCGATTTTATTTTATTTTAGCTCCTGTGGAATTGCAAAACTATCAGCCCCTTTTGCCTCCCTTTTGCCCCCCTGTTCCCCCCCCCCATTTTCCCCCCCCTTTTTCCTAGTTTATTCCCCTTCCATGATAAAAAAAGTTCAAAGCTCTGCGACCTTGCTTTCTGACCTATCCTGACAGCTATTTTGGAGAGGACACTCGGATTTGAAGAGAATCCTTCCTCCTTTTGTTGTCTTGATAGCCAGCACTCGTGGTGACATGAGGAGGCCACAGCTGTTTTCTTCTTTCCCCTGCATCTCAGATGTCCCTGTTTTGCCAGCACTGCAGGAGCAGCATCTTGAGCTGGAGTTCCTTGCAGTGAAGGATGAATCTGAAAGAACTGAGGGCTCTTTCTAGTTGCACTGTTGTGAAATTTAAAAGGAATTTCACAAAAATCAAGAAAAACATTCAAATTGAAATATTTTATTCTGATTTTTTTTGCTTATGCCTACTCTGCTAATTAGCTCTTCCCCTGTTTGTTGTTTTCCACTGAAACACCCCGCTCGGATGCAGATGAGGTCATCCCAATAGTCAGGTTTTGGGGTTTGCTCCATATGTCCTGTTATCCTGCATGTCTCCAGCGCCCCTTTGTTCTGTGTGCAGCACTGGCATTCATGTTAATTCTGGGACTAAGCTCCTGACTTGCACTTGGCACACACTCTGGTTGCCATGCTGCTGTCCCACATTCCAGCTGCATTAGGAGACTCCAGCTCTCATGGCCACCACCAGCAATGCTTTCTGGAATTTGGGAAAACCAAGGGCTGCAGGGTCTGCCCCTGAGCAGGCACTGGGAACCTGCACTGCAGTTAAATTGCAGTGGTATTTTATGTAAATAGCGTGTGTAAAGACAGCTGACTATGGGGTGTGTAGCTGAAAATGGGAAAGAATCCTCATCCAAAATATGGGTTTGGTGTTCAGAGGCTTTTGTTGAGGTGGGGAAGAACGGCCCAGCCATTCTTGTCTGGCTCCCTGCTGAGCTGTTTGAACATATAAGGAGAGAGGTTCAATATACAGTAGCCAGATGGGTTAAGACTGTGGGTGAGAACCTGAATCTGTTGAAACAAGTGGGGAGGTTTTACTTGTGCTGCTGGAGAGTCCAGCAGAGGCCACAAAGATGATTTGGGGTGTGGAACATCTCTAAAGAGGAGAGACTACAGGAGCTGGGCCTGTTTAGTCCAAAGAGAAGACTGAGAGGGAATCTTATCATATGAGTATCTCAAAGGTGGGTTTCAAGAGGATGGTGCCAAAACTCTTCAGTGGTGCCCAGCAACAGGATGAGGAGCAGTGGCCATGAACTAAACAACGAGAAGTTCCACCTCAACATGAGGAAGAAATTCTCTACAATGAAGGTGGCAGAGCACAGGGAAAGGCTCCCCAGGGAAGGCGTGGGGTCTCTCTCTCTGGAGACATTCCAAACCTACCTGGATGTATTCCTCTGTCACCTGCTCCAGGTGACCCTGCCTTGGCTGGGGGGGGGGGGGGGGGGGGGGTGGACCGATGTCAAAGAGGTTTTTTCAAGCCCCAACTATTCTGTGAGCAGAGTTGGGATTTCTTCCCCTTTGTTTCCCTTGCCACGCTCTGAGGTACCGTGCTCTGTGCTGTTGTTGTTGCAGAACATCCAGAAGATGCTCGGCCTTGCTCCTTCCCGGGCTGCTACCAAGCAGGCAGGAGGCTTCCTTGGCCCCCCGCCGCAGGCAGGGAAGTTCTCCTGAAGCACAGCGCCCACGGGAAGCCTGACCAGCGCACCAGGACTGCCTCGGGGAGCTAACAACACGGGCTTCTGCCCCAGGCGGCACCTCTCTGAAACCCGGCTATGCAGTATCCACATCGCCGTCCGTTTGGAGCATTCCACCAGCACTTCGTTCATCCAACCAAGAAACTTCTCCCGGAAGATAACGCGACCTTTGTTTCTGAGTAATAAACGCCATGGGCATGTTAATTTATGCTAAGGCCGTCTCTTAAGTGGGTGTTGGGGAGCGGGGCGGGCCCTGGCGGTGCGGAGCGGCCGAAGGAGAGGCGGCGCCTCTGCCCGCGGCGCCTGACGGGATCCGCCGATGCTGCCCCGGGCGCGGCTGCCGAGCCTGCCGAGCCTGCTGCGCCTGCCGCGGCTGCGCTCAGCCCCGCCCGGCCTCGCCGCCATGAGCTCCGCCACCGGCACCAGCACCGTGCAGCAGCCCCTCAACTACCGCGCGGGCGCCCGCGTCCAGCCCGCCGACGGCGGGCAGCTGGAGGAGGTGTTCGAGCCGGCCACAGGTACCGGGGAGCTGCGGGGGCAGGGAGAGCTCAGTGCCCGGCGTGCTCGGCGTTCCCCCGGCTGCCGCCTCTGCCGGCGCCCCGGAGCCGCCGCTGCTGCGCTGGCCGAGCTCTGCCTCAGCGCTCGGCCGTCATCGCTCCGTGCGCGGGAACCGGCTCGTGCTCTGTCATCGCTGCCGTTTAAATTGAAATAGCTCTGGGATTGTGTCCTTGGAGGTATCGGTATGTAGCGTTCAGCAGAACCGCTTCTAAGAGTTTCACCCTCCTGGGGAATGTGTAACGAGAGGCCTGATAGAGGGTGGTAGAAGTGTAACAAACTCAGCTGGAAAAGCCAGGAATTCCGTAGCAACTGGAGGTAATTAGTAATCAGAGCACGACTGTGGGGAATGTCAGCTCTTTTAGTTCGGCCCAGCTGAATTGCAGCACCTCTTCTGTGGCTGATTACAAATCAGTGGGTTTCAGTGGGAAATCTGTGCCTGGTATAGATGGCTTGTCTCAAGTATGGGAGGTCTGCTGCAAGATAAGCCACGTTCTGGAGCCCTTTTTTGAGATTTCCATCTCCTTTATTCCCTGTTGAAAATGTGCCCAGGTCGTGTGCTGTGCAAGCTGCCCTGCTCTGGGGAGAAGGAAGTTGATCTGGCTGTGCAGAGTGCAAAAGCTGCCTTTAAAATATGGAGTCAGATGTCGGGCATGGAGCGGTCCCGAGTGATGCTGGAGGCTGCCAGAATTATTCGGGTATGTTGTAGGGGGAGAGGGGAGCTTCTATCTCTGAGCTTCCTTGTTATTGTGGCTCTTGGAGGCTTCAGCAGGACTTGCAGAGCTCCAGGAGTTGCTCAGGAGTTAAAACCCATCTTTGGCCAGAAGAGACAGGAGGCTGCCTCAGGCAGGGCTTTGCTCCTATCACTGGAGTCAGCATCCCATGCCTGCAGCTTTTTTTTTATCACTGGATTCAAGGCCAGTGTATGCTTTCTCAGCTTAATTCTGTTAGAAGACATTAAACTGAAGTGACCCATTTGGCATCTTGCTGGGTTTGTGGTTCTTTCAACTGCTGCAAAGATTAAATTTCACTGCACACAGTTTCAAAGCTGAAATTGCATAACTGGCATTGCTGAACTTTTGGCTTGTTGGAGGCTGTTGTTATATGACTGGAATGTGTCCTGGCAATAAGAGAAAGTAGGAGTACTGGTTTTTTATCTATTAGATAATACACATGGGGAGGATGCACATAAGTGAAGTTTAACATAGCCTCCTTTCTAAGATAACAAGATCTTGGGCATCAGAGTTAATCTCCATCAAGGTACACATCTGTAAGAACCCAGACTTTTCCCAGTGTGTGCAAGTCATGAGAAAACTTTCCTTTATGCCAAACTTGGCTTTTGCCAGACTTCCAGAGCAGGGTAATATTTCTGCCTGGGAGATGGACTTTTAAAGGATGCTTCCCAGCTGCATTGCTTTGTCTCTCTTCACTGGCCTCTGGTTCTATCCTGATCTTGCTGTTTGCTCTTCCCAGTTGAGTTCTGCGAATTCTGATCATTGTTTGCCAGCTGGCTTCTAAGTTCATGTTTGTTCATCTTTTACATAAACAGGGATGTTAAACAAGACTGGACCAGCAGTGAAGCCCAGCAGCTTTCCCTTTGACATTGCCCTGCACTCAGTCACCATGGGGACATTGATAAACAGCAGTTGGGAATGTCCCTTTTGGAGATGACAGTTTCTCATGGCAGGACCTTGTTTGGGATTTGTGTGCTTGTGAAGCAGCTGTCTCCTTGTGGGGTTCTGCTCCAGGCTTCTCTTAATATGTTGTCTCTGTCCTGTGCCACTCACAGGAGCAGAGGGAGGAAATTGCCACTATGGAGACCATCAACAATGGGAAATCCATCTTTGAGGCCAGAGTGGACATCGACATATCCTGGCAGTGCCTGGAGTATTACGCAGGGCTGGCAGGATCTCTGGCGGGTGAGGATGTTACTGGCGTTTGCTCTTTGCTCTCTGTTCCACCTTCCCTGGTAGCTCCAATGGCACAAAGCCATCTTTGCTGCTGATTTCTCTGAGATGGACCATTCCTGAAGACCTTGGAAGGGTTCTGAGAGGTCTCTGCCCAATGCTGCCATGCTCTGTGGGCACTCACACACCTTCTATGAGCTTACTGGGGTAAAACTGTGTCTCTGCTCCCAGGCAAAGCCAGACCTGACCCCTGGGGGCTCTGATCAAACAAGAAGGGACTTTGCTCTTTTCTAGCTTCTGGCTGTTTCTTTGCAGGTGAACACATCCAGCTTCCCGGGGGATCCTTTGGGTACACTCGGAGAGAACCACTTGGGGTGTGTGTTGGGATTGGAGCCTGGAATTACCCTTTCCAGATTGCCTGCTGGAAGTCTGGCCCGGCCTTGGCTTGTGGTAATGGAGCCTTTCTGCCCACACCAGTGTCTCTTCAAAGCCAACTGATCCTTGGGGTAGAGTGATTTCTGGGATGAACTCTGCCATTACCTTAAAGTGCTGAAGGATTAGCAGAATGTTCAGGCTGTTACTCTGGCAGAAAGGGAAGGGAAATGGAAGGAGGAACATGTCAGATGTCAATAGGTTGGGAGTGCACCAGAAAAACACTGATAGCTTGGCTTTGTACCAGATGGGGAAGGTCTCTGGAGATGTCTGCAGGGCAAGACCAGCAGCCTCATCTCCCCCAGCCCTCTCCCCAGGAGGAAGGGGCACCCTTAGTTGCAGTGATCAGCTGAAAGTGTTTCCTCCTCTCCTGGGGGAAACTTCTGGGATCTGTTGAGACAAACTCACAGTGTGGGGTGGGGATTGTTTTTGTTTGTTCCCTGAAGCAGTTTGGGTGTTAACCCCACCTTGCCTGTGTCTGGGTTCCCTTAGGCAATGCCATGGTCTTCAAGCCTTCACCCTTCACCCCTATTTCTGTGGTGAGGTTGGCAGAGATCTTCACAGAGGCTGGAGTGCCCAAGGGGCTCTTCAACGTGGTGCAGGGTGGGGCTGCCACAGGCCAGTTCCTCTGCCAGCACCCAGATGTGGCCAAAATCTCTTTCACTGGCAGTGTGCCAACTGGCATGAAGGTAAAGGCACCTTGAGAAGTCTGTAGTTGATACCTCCTGGAGCTTTTCTGCACGGGGATTGTAGAGGCGGGGTGTGGGTCAGCATTTTTGGGGCTGAGCAAGGAGCTCACAGCACGGGCAGGGTCATGCTGGGGATCCAGTTAACCTGCTGGGCACGGGCTTGGGAGGGAAACCCCTTGGTCAGCTTCACTTGCTTAGCCCCTGGTTGCAGTGAAGTCTCTGAGCTGCTCAGGTGGGTGCTTGATGTCGAGAGGAGAGTACATGAAACAGCAGCACTAGAAAAATGTAGTTCTGGCTGCTATAAAGCACTGAAGCTGCATGCAACCTACTGTTTTTAAGCAAGGGGGTAGATTTTTTTTAGTTTCTAAACCTCAATTTATTATTCCAAAATTAAAGAAAGACTTTTGGGAATAAATTCTCAGTTGAAGGAAGGGAAATGTTGTCCTGTGAACGCTCCCTACATGTGAGTTGCTCCCTACCTGTGAGTTGCAGTGACAGATGGCAGCTACAGTTGCCTGCAGCTTACACTGAGCACAAGACTTCCTGCAAATATCTCTCCAGGTTTTGTTGATTTTATCTATACAAAACCAACCCCCAAACCCTCTGAGGCTGTCCTCAGTCTGAACTTGCCACATCTAGGGAGCCCAGCTTGGCCTTTGTGCTGCTTCTCTGATTGGTGAATGGTCCTTTGGGTCTTTCTTGCCTCTCCCCACCAGCCTCCCCTTGGCCAGTGGATCATTTATCTTTTGTGTCCTTGTTCCCCTCAGATCATGGAGATGGCAGCTAAAGGGATAAAGCCAGTTACCCTGGAGCTGGGGGGCAAATCCCCCCTTATCATCTTCTCAGATGCTGATCTGGAGAACGCTGTGAAGGGAGCCCTCATGGCCAACTTCCTGACTCAGGGCGAGGTGTGTGTCTGTGGGGCAGGAGTGCTCCTTCCCAGAGAGGCAGGGCAGGGGCAGGGTCAGGCAATGGGGCCAGCCTGTGACCTCCTGTAAGTGAGGGATGCCCTGAAGCTCCATCCTGCCACACCTTTCCCTGTGCAGTGTCAGAAGGGATGCCCTTGCAGGAGCCAGGGCACGGTGTCCCAGCAGAGTGTGCCGTAGCCACAGGACACACTTAGCCAGTGTCCTGTCCTTCCCACACATGGAGCCTCCCTGGCACCAGGCACCCAGCTCAGCACAGCTGCTTCCATGCCCTGGGCACCAGCGTGGCACTCACAGGTCAGGAGGAGCTGTGCTGGTGTCCCTTGGAGGGCAGCAGGTTCCAGCTTGGTGTGCTGAGCCTGAGGACAGGCTTCTGTCCTTCCTAAGTTTGGGATATCCACCTGTGCTGCAGGCTTTGTGTAATCCTGTTGGCAAATTTGCTCAGCGGGGTCATTTCTGGAAATCAGGAGTCAGCTCAAGGTCTCTGCTGCTGGTGACCTGATGCGTTTTTGCCACCTGGTGGCATCAGAACCATGGTGTCCAGCAAAGACTGTTCAGTGCAGTCACGACCCCAGGGCAATTTCCTTGTGTTCCTTGTCCCCAGGGACAAGTTAGCTGCTTTGGAGGGGCTTTTCCAAGAGCCTCTGGAGCAGGACCCAAGCAGGGAAGGACTGTGGAGTGTTGTGTATTCTGAGCTGCCTGTCCTGTGTCCCAGGTGTGCTGCAACGGCACCCGGGTGTTTGTGGAGAGGAAGATCCTGGATACCTTCACAAAGGAGGTGGTGAAACGCACCCAGAAAATCAAAATTGGAGACCCTCTTCTGGAAGACACACGGATGGGAGCCCTCATCAACCGGCCCCACCTGAATCGTGTGCAGGGCTTTATCAAGCAGGCAAAGGAGCAGGTGAGATTGTGATGCTGCCTTGTGACTGCCCTGAAATGTCTCTCCTGCTAGACAAACACACTGCCAGCTGCCCTCCTGCTCTGTGCCTTCCCAGTTAAGCTGGTTTTTTTGTTGTTTTTGGTTTACTCGGGTGTGTTTGGACAACTAGATACAGAAGTCTGTGGGATCTGATGGGATGCATCCCGGGGTCCTCAGAGAATTGGCCAATGTAGTTGCTGAGCTGTTTTCCATGATACTTGAAAGTCATGGCAGTCAGGTGGAGTCTGAAGTACTGGAAAAGGAAAAACACTACTTTTCAAAAAGGGTGGTGGACAAGAGCCTGGGAATTGCAGACCTGTCAGCCTCACCACTGACTGTGGAAAGATCATGCAACAGATCCTCCTGGAAGTTGCGTTAAGGCACGTGGAGGACAGGGAGGTGGTTTGAGCCAAGTACAGGGTGCTGCACCTGGGTCAGAGCAAGCTCTGCTATCAATCCAGGCTGGGGGATGAGCAGATGGAGCAGCCCTGCAGGGAAGGATTTGGGAGTGCTGGTGGATGAGAGGCTGGACATGCCCCAGCATGTTTGCTGGCACCCAGAAACCCCCAATGCCCTGGGTTGCATCCAAAGCAATGTGGGCAGCAGGTGAGGGGGAATTCTGCCCCTCTGACCTGCTCTGGTGAGACCCCACTTCAAGCTCTGGAATCCTCAGCACAGGAAAAACATGTCAGGAAAGGCTGAGAGTTGGGGTGGTGTAGCCTGGAGAAGAGAAGGCTCTGGGGACACCTGATTGAAGGATTTCAGTTCATAACAGGGGCTTATATGAAAGATGAGGGCAAATGTTTTAGCAGAGCCTGCTGGGATAGGCTGAGGGCCAGCCAGAGCTGGGCAGGATGCTCCTGGATGTGCCTGCATCCCTTCCTCTCTTGGCTCTTTTCCAGGGGGCAGAGGTGCTGTGTGGTGGGGACCTGTATGTGCCAGATGACCCAAAGCTGAAGAATGGCTACTACATGCGGCCCTGTGTGTTAGGTAGGATCCATCTCAGTCGTGGTACCATGGATGTTGTGGGATTTTTCCTGAGAAATGAGTTCAGCTTTATAACCAGGCTCTGTGATGTCCCCAGCGTGGATGAACACTTGGATGGGGGTCCTAGACAGAGCTGAGGCTTCCAAGAACTGCATCCAGGGAAATCTGTGCTGTTGGAGGGCCTGCCAGGAGTGGTGCTGTCAGTGCTTTTGAGGTGCAGGGTGTGCCTGGCTGCTCTGCCATGCTGGGTGCTGTCTCTAAGGCTGTGTGGGTTGCTGAGTGCACAGGCTGTGCTGCTGCTCTTCCTCCTGAAGCACTTGTGCTCTGCCACGCTTCCCTTGCAGCCAACTGCAAGGATGACATGACGTGTGTGAAGGAAGAGATCTTTGGGCCTGTCATGGCCATCCTGCCCTTTGACACAGAGGAGGAGGTTGTGGAGAGAGCCAACACCACTAAATTTGGCCTGGCAGGTGGTGTCTTCACCAGGTATGACTGGGCAGTGTTGTGGAACCATTCTGGGGACGGGAAATACTGCAGTTATTTACTGCTCCTCTTGCAGTGCCTGGGCATGGGTATCCCCTTCCAGACAAGCTGAAGCAAAGGATTGCCGAAAGGGAAATCTGTAAATGACTGCACATCTCCCTTTATGTTCTTGAAGTGTTGGGTGGGCCCAGCTGTCCCTTGGGTTCCTCCCAGCCTGGCTTGGCCTACTGCCTGCCTTCCTGCTCCTCCAGGAGGCATCAGGAGCCTGCTATGCTGCTGTTGGCTGCTTGCCCCACTCTGTGTTGCTGGGGTCCTTGTCCTGCCCTCTTGAATCAAATGCACTTGGAGCATCCTTGGGAATTGGTGCTGCCTCCTTTGAACAGGCAAAGAGTAGGGCAGGTTGGACTCTGAAAAGCAGTGTGGCCTGCTGTCCTTTCTCCAGGGGATGTTGCCTGGCAGGGAAGGAGGGGATCCAGCTGAATTGCTCTTTTCCTGCAGGGATATCCAGAAGGCTCACAGGGTAGTGGCTGCTCTCAAGGCTGGGATGTGCTTCATCAACAACTACAACGTCAGCCCTGTGGAGCTGCCTTTTGGGGGATACAAGTTCTCAGGTGAGCTCTGTGTGACCTGCCCTGGTACATGCCAGCTCCAGGGGCTGCGAGGGGCCACTGGCACTGCCTGGAGCTGTGTCCTCACTGCAGCTCTTCCCTGCAGGATTTGGCAGGGAGAACGGCCGGGCAGCCATCGAGTACTACTCACAGCTGAAGACTGTCTGCGTGGAGATGGGGGATGTGGAGTCTGTGTTTTAGTGCCTCTGGGGCCTGCTCAGGGCAGCATCAGGCAGCTCTTCCCTGCCAGCCAGAGATGTGGATCATGTACACAGCAATAAAGTACCCTACAGTTGCCAGTGCCTGGGGGGAAGCTGAGCTGGAGCAGCATTTAGCCACCCTGCTCCTGCAAGGGGGGTTGGACACACAGGGCTCAGCTCTGACCTGGCTGGTGGACAATGGGAAGCTCAGAGCAGGAGGGACCAGTCTGGCTTTTGGCAGCAGCTCCTGCAGCCACAGAGGTGTTATCAGAGGCTTGTCAGTGGCCAAGGCCAGGCCCAGGCTTCCCAGGTTCTGTGGCTTGATTCCCATTGCCTTCCACCCTCCATCAGCTTCATTTCTGGCTTCTTAAAAGGCAGGACCCTACTCAATACAGGTATAAGCTCTTGGACACAATGATATCCTGTAACTATCCTGATCCTGCCTATTCTGTAACCACATAAAAGCCTTAAGTGTAGCATTGTTTATTCCCTCTAGACCCTTGGTAACCTCAAGTTTTGTTTTTTTTTCTATCTGTACCTTACTTACAAGTGGGGCAAAACATTGTGGGGAGGGTTGGCTGATGCTGCTTGACCCTGAGAATCACCTCTATGCCAGAGTGGTGGTGAGCTCCAGCACAGAATAGTGAAAGTTATCTCACTTCCTTCCTGTAAACTTACTGTTCTTTATACACATGATAAAGCAACAACTTCAATTGTTTTCTTATGTCTTTTTTTAGCAATCAAATAAATAATTATTCTGGAACATCTTCTCAGCGTGACATGAAATGAGGGGTCCAGAAATGGGGCTGTTGCTGTATGGGTTAAATGAGCTGCAAGGTGGCTTTTTGATCAGTAAAATCATAAAAGCTAGAAGGAACATCTCTGCCTGACACATTTCTGTAATCCTACAAAACCAGAGTTGTTCTAGCATTCTGCAGAGCTTCTTAAGAAAACCCTCTGTAACTTTAGAATGAAAATACAGAATGGACAACTTCCTTTTATTGAGAAAGAAAAGGAAAAAAACACAGGAAGCCAAGTGTTCCAAAAGAAACAGAAGAAAAGTCCCTTTAGCTTCTGCAGCCTTGCTGGCAGACCCAGCCCAGGTGCTGGCAGGCTGAATAGATGCCTGTGCCCACCAGCCCAAGGAGTGCCACGGAACCAAGGGCCCCTCTCCTTCGGTTTTTGGGATCTGGAAAAAAAACCCAGGATTTGTCAGTTCACTGATAGACAAGCCCAGCCTGGAGACTGAAGAGGGAGCAGGAACTAAAGGGAAATCCCCAGGGCAAAACAGCTCAGGCCTCTTAGGGTAGGCATCCCTGCTGGATGAGAGCTCTTCCCAAGAGCAGGAAGAGTGTGCTGCAGTGTTGGCAGACCTGTACCCTTTCCTCCACCCCTGCCTGGGAGCAAGGAGTCCTGAGGTCACTGTAGGAGACCTGAGTCTCAGCAGTGTGTGCTGCAGGGTACAGTCCTACCTCCTGTGTAGTAGCCATAGGCATAGAGGAGCCTCCCAATGATCCAGGCGATGCCAAGCCCTGTGGCCACTCGCTGCAGAGAAAGGAGAAGCATTAAAGGCTTTGGAGGCTTGAGCAAACTCATGGAGGCTCAATCTCATTTCACCCCTGGCCAGTTAGCGAGCCAGAGCAAGGACCAGGATTGTGGAGACAGCTGCTGCTCCAATGCCTCCAGCAGGTGTTCCAAACTTCCACCTTGACTCTTTGTTTAGAGCTTGCTCCAACATGGCTCCCATCTGCCAGATATGCCTGTGCTGCTTCCTTCCCTCTTAGAAAAGGAGTCTGTCTTCAGTAAGGATGTAATTTGTCTTTTGATGACAAAGACAGAGCTACTGGATTTGGCCTCTCCCATGTGCCTGCCTCCTCCCAAGTTGTCTGCATATTTCAGTTAAAAGTAATCTAGGCTTTTGTTGGCTTCCTTGTGCAGGGCTTGGAAAAACTGGGCTGAAGGGATTCTTCCCACTCAGTGACTGGAGGCTGCAAATGCTTTGCTTTGTCAAACAAGGCACCTTTAGGGCAGGGACTATAATAGCTGAAACAGCAGTCATGAGTTTATTACTTGTGATTCTCCTGCAGAAGACCTTCTACAACTAAATTTTAAGAAGGGGTACTGCTCTTAATGTCTGATGTGGCTACTGAAGGGGCTGTCTTGGCCTCCTGCCCCCCACCTTGCCCACGTCAGGGAGCCAGAGCAGAGTTCTGCATCACTTACCGGGTGGTGGAGTCCACCAGTGCCTAAAAAGAACAGGAAGGCAGGGTAGACTTCCAATCTGAAAGTAGAAGTGAGGAGGTTGTGTTTGTGCTCAGGTTGCTTACAGAGATGAAACTCCAGAAGGGCAGAAACTGCAAACATTCCCTGCCGAGGGAATTTTGGGCTCATTATGAGTCTCTGTGCTCAGTGCTGTGGCTGAGAAAAGAAGCACTCACAGTTTTAGGGGCTTCCTCCCAGCCTGTGCCTCTCTCCTAGGACACCCACCCAGTCTTTCTATTTTGTGTTCCCTAAGCCACTCTAAACATTCCCTGGGAGTTACACTTCCCAGCACCCCTCTGATGTGCTGTTGCAACCTGTCCACAGGAGCTGGGTGGACTTTGGCCTCTGCCCCGGGAGATCTGGGCAGCACAACAGGTCAGCACCTTCTGGAAACAAAATTCCCCACATCTTAAGATCTACCCATGGAAGCAAATTGGGAACTGGGGAAGAGGAGACGGCTTCACAGCACCATCCCACAGTTTAAGGCATGGGAAGGAGCCAGCACAGCCTTTCTGCTAAGCTCTGCAGGGCTGAGCCTGGATCAAAGCAGAGGCAGCAGCACCCCTGGGGCTCTGGGCCCTGCCCCTCAGCCCCGTGTGTTCCAAGGCCCCTGTTCAAAGACGTCACTCACGTGTTCTGGTGCGCGCGCTGGATGCAGTTGAATATCTGCCCGTGTTCAGGGTCTGTGCTGTACATGGCTGGGTACTGCCAAAAAACAAACCAGCAGCAAAGCATCAGCAAGTGAGGCCTGCAGCTCCTCTCCCCACGCTGCCTGCATGCTTGCAAGAACAACCTGCAGTGGCATGTTAGAGGCTGTGCCTGCCCCTGGGGCCCACAAAAGCTCTGTTCAAGGTCACTGCCTTCCTGCAGCTGCTGCCTGGCTGCAGAGGCTTCCCCAGGCCTCAAATTCAGCCCTCTGTGCACCACACACACTGGCTACATTTGCTCCCATCCTGACTCCATGCAGCAGGAATGGGATCACCCCTACAGGCAGCTGGAGCTGTCCTTGTGCCCACCCCTACTTGTCACTTCCATGAGTGAAGTGGTGAAAGAGCAAAGGAGAAGTGGCACAGCAGCCACTGCATGCCATGGCCCTGACTCACAGCTGTCCCCACCCAGCCCACAGCTCTGCCTGCCATAAAGGCTCCCCAGTAGATGCTGAGGGAAGGTCACTCGAAAGACTTGTGACAGGGCACACATGCTCCCCCAGAGTTTGAGAAACCCTTCTATCACTTTTGTGCCACTATGACCCCTTTCCCCCCAGTGCTGCATCAAGTCTTATTTGCAGGGAAAAAGGGCCAAGCAGCTTCTTGCCCATCAGTGCTGCCAAGCTCAAAGCCACATGCTTTCAGCTTGATGTCCCAAATCCCAAGCTGTGTCATCCAAATCCCTGGAGCTGCTTTCTGGAGAGCCATGACAGCTCCATCCCTTCTACATCTGTGTGATGGGGCAGGGAATGTCAGCAAGTCACCCCAAACCGATCAAGGTGGCAGCAGACTGGCTCCAAGCTTGCCGTGCCCTCACGGAGCACTCACCTCCACACGGTACTTCTTGCGGGCCTTGCCCACGTTTATGGCGAGGTGCATGACCAGGACAAAGCTGGCGGCCCCGGTCAGCATGACGTAGCCATATTCCTTGGAGAGAACAGCCATCGTGGTGCTGCCAGAGAAAGGGAGCCTGTGAATGTTCTGGGGAAGTGGCAACACGTGATATAGGTGCATGGAAGAGTTGCTGAGCTTGGACCCCAAGAGCTACCAGCACAGGGACTGGCTGAAGGAATTTGTACCTTTTGGAGCCTGCACAAACCAGGAGTTCTCTGCATAGTTCCTGTCAAGCAAGACTTAAAATCTCCTAAGCATTGGTGGGAAGTCTGGAGAACCTTAGTGCAGCCTGGGCCTTTCCAGCCCCAGAGCTAGGGGCCACCAAATGAAGTCAGTTCACTTCCAGCCTGTTCTCTAAGAGAGATGTTTCTTCATGCACTGAGAACCACACCTATGGAAGTCCTTGCCAAGGGACATTGTGAATGCAAGCACTTCTCATAAATTCAGCAGGAAACTGGGAATAAAGGGTAAATTGGGAATTATAACCTGGCTCAGAAATCCCCTGAGCTGTAAGGAGCATCATCAATGATTAATTTGTACTGCTAAGGCCACCCTTACATAAAACACTAATAAAACCCACCATCACAGCAATGATTACTGAACTTTTGGGTAAAGAGCCATTGACCAGATGACCGACGTTCTGCCCTGCAGCTCCCAGGAAGCCTCTCAGAGTCACAAACTGGTGAACAGCTTCAACAACACACAGCTACTGGCATTTACAAACATCTGCACCAGTGGCCAGGGGACACCAGGGCCTGTGTGGCTTTTGTTTAATGGTTCTGTGCTCCCTCATGCAGGCCTGAGACAGAAGCATGGGGCAGAAGGTGCATCCTGCAGCCTCTGCCATGCTGCCCTACATTCCACATTCTCACTCTTTCCTGCTCAGCAGCCCCCATGAGCCTGTCCTGCTCCACACAGAGCACTCTGGCTCCCTCCTTGCTGCCAGACAGCACAAGGGCCATTCTCCACAACCATCTTGCACAACCCCAAATGTCAGATGCCTGTCTGGGTGGCCTTGGAGGGTGCTGCATGACACAGCCCAGCAGAGACCTCCCTCCAGCACCAAGAGAATTCTCCGATCAAACCCCAGTTGGTGCCTGTCTCCAGATAGTGCCTCCATAATGCAGTGAGGTTTTGGTGTCTCCCTGCACTGACCCATCAGCACAATCTGTCAGTGTGGGGAAAAACAGGCCACCTCAGGGAACTGCTGCATAGTCTTCCTCTTGCACCCCTCACAAGGGATCTCTGGGGACCAGAGGGTTTTATTTCTCACTTGCAGAGGATTATCATAATGGAGCAAGGTGAAGACAACAGCTAGTTTTGTCCAAAGGAAGTGAGGTGAACAATTATCAGTAAGAATATTAAAACCCTGAAGTAATGAAGAAAACCCAGCTGCATGCACCTGTAATTGAGGTTAGAACCTGACAGGTGACACACTGAAAATAGAACAAGTAGAGCAGGTTGGGGGTCACATTTCCCCCTTCAAATTACAAGGTTGTTGGAGAACCAGGCATTTTATCTTCCAAGTTATAATCTGGGGATTTATCTTGGGAGCAAAGAGTACGGCAAAGCATTAAACCGGGTGTGTCATAAAACTGCTACTCTTACACTACTGATATCAAAGCATGTCTCAAGCCTTTGCTCTCGTGATTTCGTGCCATATAAAGCACTCCAAAGTCATCAGGACTCCCACGGTCGTTTCCGGATTGTGGTGCCCGGAGCGTTTCAGCAACCTTTGCCCGCAGCGGCAAGGGCTTTGCTGTCACGGTGCACAAGACTCAATTTCTACCTTTTTACCCTGCGATGTTTCCGGCTGGAGCCACAGACACGAGATTTTGGAGCATGACACGGCACAGAGCGGCAGCAGAAAAAGGGACCTTCTCAACTCTGCCACAACACTGCAGCTGCTGTGAGTCAGCAAAGCGCATTAAGGCTCCTTGAACAGACCCACGCGTGGATTCGGACTGTATTACCCGATGTAAGCTCAGCCCTTCGAGCCAGCAGAGCGACAAAAGGGAGCCGAGCCCTGCCCAGCCTGCTCGTCCCGCAGCCCCCTTCCCCGGAGCCTCCCCCGGCTGGGAGATGTCCACAGCGCTTCCTCCGTTTGCCATGGAGACGAGCTGACCCCGGAGCATCCCCCTGCCCCCGGCCCCGCACTCACCCTCAGCGCGGCGCGGAGCAGCCCAGGCGCTGCGGGACGGAGCCGGGGAAGGCACCGGCAGCAGCGGCGGCGGCGGGGCCGTCCCGGCCGCAGCACCGCCCGCAGGCGGGGCCGGGGCTCGGCCAGGCGCGATCCGTCTCACTGCTGCGAGATAAGAGTGGAACAGGGATTGCTGAGCATCTGCAGAGGGATTTGCCGTGACGCTGTCCCCCAGCAGCTCTGCCCGCGGCCCCAGCACACAGACAGCGTTATGCTCGCTGTTATGCTCGTTATGCTCCCCCACGCCCTTTCTGCCATTTTACCCATTGTAAAAGGGTAAAAGAGCTCTCACTCTCATTCGCAGTCTGCAGTTTAATGGCTCTGAGTTTGTTGATTGACACCGTGCTTGCTGAAATCTCCTGGTTTCCCCTCTTATCTCACCAGATGCTACAGTGTGTTTCACAAGTGGAGTTGCTGTGCTGGGTCGTGTAAGTAGACATTTCCCTTGGCAATTCCCAGCGCTGGTGGTAACAAGGACATTAAATCTCCCCGTAGATGTAACTCTGACACTTTGGTATGGACACACAACCCATTTCCAAGAATATTTGGAGAGCCTGTAAGCAATATTTTTACTTTATAAAAAAATTCCAGTTTTAGGAATATCAGAGTATGACACAAAAGCAGAGCTGGACTTTGCAGTTCTGTAAATGTTCACACAACAGTGGAGAGGCACAGGTGGTCTGGCTGCACTGCAGGAGCACAAAGGGTTCCTTTCTGTAATCAGTGTAATGGGAAAGAAAGTAAGAACCAGTGGGATCCTGGGTTCCTAAAGTCCTGTTTTTAATCTCTTCGCCATTCCAAAGCAGGAAGTTCTTAGATTCCCTGGGGCTCTAGCAATCCAGTAATTCCCTGGGGCTCCAGCTGTGTTGGCTGATCCCTTTACGCCCTGGTGGGTTTTTTGGCCAGGAAAGACCTTGTGACCTCCTTGGCTACAGCACAGTGCCAGGACCTTTCCCATATTTCAGTACCTTTTCAAGCCAGTCCTTATGTCCCTAATGTTCTGTGGTCCCGAGGTAGGGTGAAAGTGGAAATGCCTGGCACTGTGCACACCTCTCACACCTACTCAAAATGAATATTTTGCCAAAATCCTGAATCAGAATGGCAGAAGACTGGATAAAGAACAGTAAGTGAAACTGGGAGCACAGCAAGTGAAACTGGAGCACAGATACTTCCTTCTCTTGTAGTTTTATTTCACTTACCAAATTAAAAAAAAAATCTAAGTGGAACAACATGGGAATTCAGGCAGGAAGGACCTGCCTTTAGTTCCCACAATGGGAGTTCAGAAGGGCTGATTCTAAGTGGCTGTGTCTTCCTCCTCCTCCTCCTCCTCCTCCTCCTCCTCCTCCTCCTCTTCCTCTCCCTCTCCCTTTGAGGCATGGGCCTTGTAGATGACAGCACAGACACCAGCCAGCCAGGCTGCCATGGTGCCAGCAAGGAATATGCAGAAGCCCACGAGGCACAGAAAGACATAATCCTGCTTGTACAGCTGGGTCAGGCAGCTGAAGTGGAGCTGTGTCTCTGCTGCTGGCATCCTCAGGGCACGCAGGCCTGCTGGGGTATAGCAGGTGATGTTGTCAGCATCTGCAGAGAGATGAGCAGAAGCACGACTCTCTAGCCTGTATCATAATTTAATGAATAGGAGTTTCCTGGTAGAAAAATTATGGGAGTGCTTGCTAAAAGCCTGAAAAATAACTGCAGACTTCATGCCCTCCCCGACTCCCCCCATGGCTTGGGTAAAAGCTGACAGCCAAACTCATGCTAAACCTGTGCTAAACCCTTGCCAAACCACAATTCCTAGGTTGCCAGAATATTTTTTACAGTGTTGACTCCATAGGATATTATTGCCCACTGGATTATGCCACTGTGGCAAACTGCTATCTCTGCCCTCCTCATCTCTGCTGATTGAGCACTTTCATCTTCATATAAGAGCACCTGTGTTTTTTGTTTTTTTTTGTTTTGTTTTGTTTTTGTTTTTTTTTTTTAATCTCAAACACCTTCTGAAGTGGTAGAGCCTAAATTATGCTGGAATAATGAGGCTGCTGTGTGTTTGACAACGAGGGTGGTTTGCAGTCAGGCACAGCCTTACCTGCTCTGTGAGGCAAGCAGAGGCAACTCATCAATGATTCAGTTCCACTGAAATAACAACCATACCCTGTCATATTGCAATATCTGCAGTGATAAAATAGATGCTGCCTGCTCCCTTTCCAGTTAGTGAAGGATCAGTGTGGTACAGGGTGGCCCCTCAGCCATCCTCTGCAGGTTTTGAGCCCCATGGTCGCTGTGGTGGGCACAGGCTGGGCACCACTGGATGGACAGGATGGAAGAGCCTGAGGGAAAGGGAGCTCCATGCATGGGATGGAATAGGAGTGGTGATGGGGAACAAGGCAAGGGGATTTTTATTGCATTACACTGTATTGTATATGGCTGAGTGATGTTGTTCATGCTGATCTCTATATTGGTCCTGAGTAAAAGTGAAGAGCTTTTATCTCTCTGTTACCCAGATCTATCCAAACTGGGGGAGGCTTTGTGTCAGCCCCCAGGGTAAGCTCAAAACTCTGATGCACAGGTATTTCTGAAGGGCAGGAGCCTTTCTAAAGGCCAGGCTGGGGTCTGCTTGCAGTAGATTCCAGGGCTTTGTCCCAGTATCCCTTTGGCATGAAACAATCCTCAGTTTAAGGCTGCCTTTCCTCCTCCTCCCCTCCCCAACAGCCTGCTTTGGGCTTTGAGCTTTATTCTCCTGTTGCAGGGTTCAGTGGGTTATCTCCAATCTCACTGCTGAGAGCTGTACTTTATTCCACTGTTCCATAACTGCATGTGGGAAAAAAAAAAAAAAACCAGAAAACCTGTATTGTCTATAAAGAGCTTACTACATCTAATAAAGACATTGAGACATCTTTAATTCAGTTCTATCCTAACACCAGCTTCCAGCTGCCCTTACCTTTTTTCCCCTTGGGCTCTTTTGCGGCCCTTTCTTATTCAGACTTTCTCAAACAATTTCTCTCTTGCAGCTCTCTCTCACCATTGTGCCCTGCATCACTAAAACCAAAGTTTTCTTGTTCATGGGTGCTGTGCTGTGTCTCTTTCCAGTCTGGAAAAACTAAGTCCATGTGCTGCAGCTGCAAAGCAAAACATCACCCTTGGGACCAGTGTTTTTATGGGAAAGGGAACTGGTGATTGTCCTGCCTCGGCCTCTCCAAGGCTCAGTTATAGAATTTCTCAGTATGATGGGCAACAGCTGGCTTTGGGGTGGAGACAAGGCAGGAAATTCAGAGCAATGATTTTCCCAGTGCACATCTCCCTGGAGCTGTGTTGGGCTCCTTGTTCTTGGCGCTGCAGCCATGGGGTGCTGTGCAGGCACAGAAACACCTGAGGCTGGATCCAGGTGTTTTAGGGAAGCAGCAGTGTCCCAGCTGCACACTACACCTCCCTGGCTGCCCTGGGGATGTGAACAAGTGGGACTCTTCATGTGTGTAGCCCAGCTGCTCCCATTCCTGGTTTGTGTGGCAGTAGAAAATGGCATGCAGTGGCACAGTTTCTCTTTTGGGAAAGAGAACAGAGGGCTCTTTCTGTTCCACACAGATCTGTGCTCACACAGCCCTCACCTGGAAAATGCACGTCGCTCTCCATCATCCAGGTGATGAAGTCCAAAAAGGAACAGTTGCAATGCCACAGGTTGTCACTGAGCCCCAGAAGCCTCAGGTTGGGCAAGTCCCGGACGGTGCTGGTGTCCAGGAAGGTTAAGCCTGTCCGGCTCACATCCAGGTGCCTCAGCCAGGTGTTGTTGGCAAAAGCATCCTTCTCGATGGCCACAAGGTTGGGATTGTCCGACATCTTCAGTACCACCAGGCTGAGGAGGTGGGAGAAGGTGCTGAAGGTGACCTGTGTGAGGTTGTTGAAGCTGAGGTCCAAATAGACAAGCTTGGCCACACCAATGAAACTGAAATCCAGGTGATCCCCCAAGAGGTTCTTTCTGCAGTCCAGATAGACCAAATCAGCCAGGAAGCTCAATTCCAGTGCCGGCAGGTACGAGACATTGTTTGTTGCCAGAATCAGCTGCCTGGTGTCCAGAGGGATGTCCACAGGGAACTCCTGCAACTGCTGCCCGGTGCAGTTCACCTCCAGGTACTGGCAGCTACACCTGCTGGGGCAGCTGATCCCCTGTGATGCCATCTCCAGAAGAAACACGAGGCTCAGGGACCACAGTCTACTTGAAGGAGACATGGTTTGAGACCTTCCAGGCCACCTAGCCCTTCGTGTTCTGCAAGCAGCCCTATGGCAGCTGCACTGCCCTCCCAGCCATGCCGAGGAGGTGTCTGGCTGCAAGGCTGTCGGGAAGCACTTTGTGGCTCACCTGAGCCCTTGGCAGAGTGCCCAGCTGGAAACCGAGCCTGGCTTTTGCACGGGCAAGTGCGGAACAGTGGCTGGAGTGTCTCCGTCTCACACGGGTGCCAGGTGACACCTCCGTGGTGTCAGTGGCTTGCAGAAGCTGCCTGTTTGCGGGGACATTGCTGTGACCTTGCTGACCTGCTTCCAGCTGAGTGGATGTGAGGGAAGCTGCGCGTGGTGTGGGAGCATCAAAACTTTGTGGGGAAGAGTGTGAACAACCCAAATTTTGTCAGAAATGGTGTCACACTGCAAGAGGTGGTACTGGTTAGGCAAGAGTCCTGTGCAATGCTGGGCTGGCTTTGTCTCTTCTCAGGAGCCAGGAGGTTTTATCCCATGTAGTAGGAGTAATGTGTCCAGGTCTGGGGATCTTGGCACAAGATGTGGCGATGTTGGAGCGGGTCCAGAGAGGCCATGGAGATGCTCAGAGGGCTGGAGCAATTCTGGTGTGGGGACAGGCTGAGCTGGGGCTGTGCAGCCTGGAGAGGATTCTGGGGACACCTCACCTGAAGGGTTTTTGGAAAGGAGGAAGAGTGACTCACTACAGGGGCGGGTAATGAAAGAACAGGGGGGGATGGCTTCAAACTGATAGAGGGCAGGTTTAGAGTGGATGTGAAAAATGCCAATCACTTGGTTTTTAAAATTTTAAAAGATTAATAACAATAAAATGGTTATAAAAATAGTAATACAATTAGAGTAATAAAGTTTAGAGTTTGGACAATTACAAGACAATAAAAAATAAAGAATTACAGATGTCCGGATGCTCTTGGACACTAAGTCACGAAAAGCATACCTTGTGAACAAAGGAATCACCCTTAAAACAATACACTTGTTGCATATTCATACATCCTCCATGGTTATGCATACATTCTATTTAAAACAAGATACTCTGTTGTATGTCAACTATTCCATTAATCCCCATGGCGTCGAGTCTGAACAAGGCCTGAAGAAATTAGCTTATTCTGATAAGAAGCCATAAATTCCTCTCCTTTGGAAGATTTAGATGTTCCTCGAAGCAAGTATCTCGTTCCCCAAAAAACACCCCCCCCCCCCCCCCACATACATAGTCATTTTAACTACTCAAATCTTAATTTTAACTGCAAAAGCACAACTAATCAATATAACATAATACATATAGTAACTATCTGCGTACAGCCATACAATATGCATTTTTCACAGTGGATGTTAGGGAGAAATTCTCTCCTGGGAAGGTGATGAGGCACAGGGTACCCAGAGACGCTGTGGCTACCCCATCGCTGGAAGTGCTTAAGGCCAGGTCGGACAGGGCTTGGAGCAACCTGGGCTAGTGGAAAGTGTCCCTGCTCATGCCAGGCGGAAAACTAGGTGAGCTTTAACGCTCCTTGCAGGGATTTTATGACTCTTGCGGAGGCGGTGACAGCCCCGCCCGGCAGCACCGCAGGACGCGGCCGCCCCGCCGCCCCGCCCCGCCCCTCACGGCCAACGGCCGCGGCGGCGCGGGCCCGCCGGCCACGCCCACTCGCGGCAGCGCGGCCGCCGATAGGCCAGGAGAGGGCGGGAGCGCGCTGAGCCCCGCCCCCCGATGACGCTGCGACCTCTGATAGGTCAGCGAGGGGAAGGGGCGGGGCAAGGCGGATTCAAGCGGCGGGCGCGCAGCGGCGGCGCTGCCGTGTCCTGCCGCCGCCATGGAGACCATGACCTTCCCCCGCTACAGCCCCGACGACATCGTCAGCTACCTCCGCTCGCACATCCTGGAGGGCGCCGAGGCCCGCAACCTCAGCAAGGGCGACGTGTTCGGCAGCCCCAGGGTGCGTGAGGGGGGCGCGGGGCGGCTCCGTGCCCCGCCGGCTGCCGTGTGGGACGGACGCGCCGGCCCGGCCCGGATGGCGGCGGGGTTGGGTGGGCCGGGCTCGGGCCCGGCTCGGGGCTCCCGTCGGGCCCCGCCGGGAAGCGCGGTGGTGTCGCCAGCAGCACGGCCTGTCTTCCCCAGCTCTGTGGGGACTCGGTAAAACAGCCACGGCCTCTCGTTCCGACACCCTGCCGGATCCATCTAGTGCTTTTAAACCCCTCCCTGCTTCGCCTCCTTCCATCACTCTAAGCATTTAGTGTTAGCGAGTGAAGAAAAGTGGCTTTAAACAGGACTTGATGCCTCCGAGTGATTCTTGTTGCTGTTATTGTTTGTGTTCCGGCCTGCGGTGAGAAGTGTCTGGCTTGTTTGGATGGCTTTTAAGAAGCAAAACTGATCACAGATTAGTGCTATAAATGAAAAATTGTTTGGCTTGTGATTTTTTTTTTCACCTTCATTTTAATAATCTAATGAAGGGCACTCATTGTTACAGGATTATAATTTCTGTGACCTTTTCTAGGCTTTTGGCACTGCTTGGTTTGGAAACTGCTCAGCAAGCAGCAGTGTAATGAAAACCAATGCCTGGCATACACGGTCGGGGCTGTAACTGCTCGAGCTGACTACTGCCCCTTGAAACTGAATTATCAGCAAATAATGCTTGAACTGAGAAATGCTGGAAAGTGAAACTTCGTTGTCATGGTGGCTCAGTAAAATCAGCCTTCATATGTTAAAAACTGAATGTTTTCATGGCCTGGTGTGAGAGCCCCGAGTAATCAAACATATGGAATACTGATCCATATTCTCTCTTCCTGCAGCTTGATGTTTTACACCTGATTTACCTGAGAATCCTGCAGAAAGTGTGTGGGATCCGACTGGAGCACGCCTACATGGTAGGGTTGCCTGTGGCAGAGGTGATGGGAAGTGAAAGGAAAAGAATATTGGACTTCCGTGTTCTTTGGGATGCTAAGTGTGCCAGAAATATCTAAGGTCCAGGAGGGACTGGACAAGCTTTTGGAGGGACACCATGCCTTGAAAATCCATACCGTGCTCCTGCCTTTGGCTACAGCTGGAGGAGGTTGGGCTGATCTGGAAGGAATGTGAATATTGCTTTGGATATTTGATCATCTCTACTCATCCATTAGCTGAGAGGAAAGTGAAGAGGGACTGATACCTAAATTGACTAACAGTTATTTTATCTACTGCCTCTGTTAGGCAAGAACTGATCCTTGAAAATGAGAGTAAATGGTTTTGTCTCATGGCTTTTCTGGATAAACTGAAATGGAAGAGTATTATGTGCACAAGGTAACTGTTCTTCCCAGGCAGTGCCATCAGCTGCCATGCTGCGGTGTGAGGTTTAAAGTGTCAGAGAAAGGGGACAGTGTATCAATACATTCTCCTCCTGACTTCTTCATGAAACAGTTGAGTGTATCAATTTTGGGGTGTTTAAAGAAGGAGCTTCTTGCTGGTAGCTGTGTAATGTTGTGCTGCACAAGTTAAGAACAAAATAAAACAGCTTAGATTCAGTGCCAGAGTGTGTAACATTGCTGCTTTAGTTATTATTGTATTTTTATGTCTTTTCCAGCCAAATTTGACCCTTAAAATAGTGTGCTAATTAACCTGATGACATTTTCAGCTTTTAATATGTGTTCCATGTGGATGGGAAGGTCATCATCCATGTTTTTAATCTATCAGAATTATTTTATGCTGTGGAAAATGCTGCATAATTTGTGTTTTAAATATTCTCTCTTGACATTCTTTTTACTCTTTAGATGCCACTCAACGTTGACATTATGTACCCACAGATCCATGAAGGCTTTCTACCTGTCTGCAATTTGTATATTCACATGTAAGTAGAAGATGCTTGTCTTGTGCTTGCTGGGCAAATGCTCTGGGATGAGAGGACAGGATCTATTTTGTAGCAAATGGGTGCAGGGCATGAACTGAGCCATGGTTTACCAACCCAAGTCACAGTCACTACAGCTGTCACAGCTGAGTTGTGCTTTGTTCTCCTTGCAGGGAGCGCTTGCTGCCCATGTGCCGGATTAGCGACTTCCAAATCGCTGATGTTTTAAACCCAAGTAAGCAAGTGCCTTCTAATCCTTGTGTTTCCTGGGTGCTGCTTGGTATTCCAGGTGGTTTTTCTCCTTGGGCATAGCCAGATGGGCATCTAGTGGGGAGAAGCGTCCTTGACTTTCTGCTGCTCTTCTGACTCTTAAACAAGCTGGTTCTAGAGGACAGTTCTTATTCTTTATGTGGTCTGGTGCAGGTCAGTAACTGAGGGCAGCTTTGAGTGCTATGAATCTGTTGGACTGCTGGTCTGGAGGTGGGCTGTGACGTACTTATAACAGTGTAATAATAGATGGGGATGAAAATTACCCTGACAGCTCTGGAATGCTTTGGGATTTCTTAAACTAATGCCTGTGCTCCACTCCTTTCAATACCCAATTGTGATTCTGCCACAACACAGACCATTTGGAAAATGCTGCTCTGAAGAAATCTTTCACTTCTAGATATGTCTTGTCTAAGACATTCAAAGCTTTTGTAATAATCTTTCAGAAAGTTTGCTTGGAATAAAGATGGAAAGTCCCTTCAGTTCAAATTGCTGCCTTCAGTTCAGCTGATAGCTACAGAGAGGTTCTCTCTTCAGAGCTGTAGTTCAAGATTGACACTCTTTCTCCCTGGCTTCTGTTTGAATGGGAGGCTGTGTGTTAACAGCCTTTTCTCCCAAGTGCCATTATTCATTTGTTAAATTACACAGAATTGCTGTGTGTTTGTAACCAGCTTGTTGCTGGTTTTTGTGTAGTTTGAAATCTTTGCAAGCTGAGTGGGGGAAGAACGAATTTGGATTGTGTTTTGTAATGTCTGTCTCCTTGAATTACACTTGGGCCAACTTTTTTTAAGCAATTGCAATGCTTTTTGAAACCAGCTCAGTGAGCTCTTCCAATTCCTGTTTCAGAGACGAAGAGGACTGTTCGCTTCTTGAGTGGCATCCTCAACTTTGTGAACTTCAGGGAATTCCGGCGTGAGGCCTACTTGGAGCTACAATTTAATTATGTAAGATTAGGTGCTGTTGTATTCCAGATGCTTGTAAAAGTATGATTGAGATTAACCTAGAACTAGGAGCATGAAGACTGAGGTTTAACTTCAGGTTTACCTAACATATTGGGATGTTAAATGTAGCCAAGTAATTCAGGAAGTACTGGTTATTATGTAGGATACTACTGAGGGTTTTTTTTCCCAATAACTTATTGGATACTTTAGCCTGGTGAGTGAAGGATTGACACCTTGTATAATTTTGAGAAAAGCTGGGCGCAACAGTTGTAGGTAGCTTCTGTTCTGAATGTCTCAGTAGATCAGAGATGGTGCATTTCATGTGAAATAACGTTGAGCAAGGCTCTAATAAAAGCCCAGAGAGAAACCACACTTCTTTAAAATTAAATATTTAACCTGCAGAAATCAGCTATGGAGAAAAACCAACACCTGGAGGCTGTGAATCGGGAGGCAGCACTGAAGCTGGAGAAACTGAAGTGAGTGTGAGCAGTAAGCGCTGTGAGATGCCCTGCTTGTTTTTCCTGCTCAGGCTGATCGGGGGCCAGTTGTGTGAGGCTCAACAAGTCTGAGTGCACAGCCCTATTCTTGGGTCATAATAACTTGGCTCAATGCTACAGGCTTGGGGAAGAGGGGCTGGGATGTGGCTCAGCAGAAAAGGACCTGGGGGTGCTGGTTGACAGCAGCTGAACAAGAGCCAACAGTGGGCTCAGGTGGCCAAGGAGGCCAATGGCACCTGGCCTGTATCAGCAAGTGTGGCCAGCAGGACCAGGGCAGTGGCCATCCCCATGTGTTGTCCCCCTGATTGCTAGAGGGACATTGAGTGTGTCCAGAAAAGGACAATGAAGCTGGGAAGGGTCTGGAGCACAAGTCTGATGAGGGGCAGCAGAAGGAACTGGGGGGTTTATTCTCTGCTGGCAGAGGAAAAAAAAAAAAAAAAAACAAAAACAACCCAACTTTTTCAGTGTATGGTTGCATTGAAAGAATCCTGTATTTGTATGTAGGGAACTAGGTTGAAACTTTTTCTTCTTATTTAGCTTTTAGTGATGTGTCTTTATCCCTTCAACAGCTGGAAGAAGCTCATTTTTAACTTAATAGATGAGTAAAGTTGTCTTCCTTAGTTATTTGACATATTTGCCACAATCTCTGTTTTTCAGGCCATTTAGCCCTGCTGCCTGTGTCTTTGCACCATTAAGTTTTGTTTTTGCTTGTGGATAATAGGATGAAGAAATGGCTGGTTTCCAAGAGAGCTTTCAAAACAAAGTGGTTTTTTTTCTGACAGCTGCTCTTGGTGTGTGCTACACAGGGGTTCTCTAGCTGGGATAGGTCTACACTAATATGAGCTATTTGTATGACAGGTAATATGCAAATTTTATAAATGAAAGTCACCACCAAAACTGGTAGGAGTGTTGTACTTTCATGCTTTGCTTAACATGATCTTTAAACTTAGTCCTCTATGTTTGTGCCACTTCTTGCCAAAATAGCTCTTTAGATTATGCTTCAACTGCAAAATCTTACAAGCAAAGCAAAATAAGATATATTCATTTGAGACTGTCTCGCTCTGATTACTGAAGTTACTGGCTGTAAACTCAGTGGAGACAGTGATTGTTTTATCTACTCTACTCTGACTGGACTATAATGATGCTGAAACTGCCCAATATCTTTATTTTTCCCTCAGCACGGTCCCAGTTGAGCATGAGGCAGAGATCAAGCAGCTCACAGAGAACATTCGGGAGCTGGAGCAGCTGCTAAGGCAGGACTATCGCCGGAAACAAGTAGGATCTTGTTCTGTATTTCTCTGAAAACCTGCTGTGGGTTCCTCATTCTCTTGATTTTATTCCCTTCCCTCTAACTCAGTGGATAAAAGGGACTTTTCTGAGTTAAAATAATGGCCATTTTAGCAAAATGCTGTTGGGACCCCTCTTTGTTTCACTGTAAGGAATATGAAATGTGCTTTAAATCAGACTTGGGGAATACAAAAGTATAGTTGAGTATTTTTTTGAAATGCATTTCTGCAGTGACTTGGGAGATGCACATGATACTTTCAAATAGGAACACAGGGATGTTCCTCTTTCTTTTCCATTTGAATTCAAAGAATTGGAACTGGAGGTGAGCCATGGCAAGAAATGAGGCTAAAGGGTCACCCAAGGGAATGCCTGGCAAAAAGAATGGGGCTAATTGCAGGGGTAACTTTCCAGCAGTGGAAACTTGCCTCTCAGGTCTCCTAGATAACCATTTTAGCTCCTTTGGGAGAAAGAAAATAATATTCTATGGTCAGGATTTCTTTTGTTTTGTCAAGTCATCTCTCTATTAGTAGCATTATTAACCTTGTGTTTGTCTATTATTTGGAACAGGGCCCCTGGCAAAGAAAGTTGTGAGGGTAAAATAACTGCCAGGGTCAGTGAGAATAGGGAGGGCCAATCTCTTTTCCCTATTCCTAGTTTCCCACTGCTGGCTGCATCCCTAGTGCTTCCAGTGGTTTTGGTGACAATATTCTCCATTCCTGTATTTGAAATCTTACAGACTATAGTTTTGTCTGCTGTGGGACCCATAGGATCCATACATGGGATTTCTCCTGTGGACAGATCTATGATAGAAGGATTAGGCAAGTGGCAGCTGTAGAGATGCTTGTTGAAAGCTTTGTGCCTTTTTTTTTTTCAGACAGCTTTGCAAGAAGTGACTTCTCAAAAGAAGGCAGATATTGCTGAGAGAACACAAAAACTGGTGAGTACACCTCTGTGTGGGTGCTGCCTGCAGATAACTGAGAGATCGTGATCATCTCTCTTTCTAGGATGACATTATTCTTGGAATTAAGTCACTAGAAATCTGGATCTCTGAGGTGCTGTGGGTTTACCTTGCATGCATAGAGTGGGCTAATGAGACAAAACAGGAGGTTTTGAACTTGTTGCTCTTCTCTCAGGGTGATAGAGCTGGCTCTGGAATGCTGCAGTCACTGCCTCAGTATCCCTAGGTCAGGAGTTCTGCTGGCAAGGTGGGAGGTGTCCCTGCCCAGGGCAGGGGGTTGGAACAAGATAATCTTTGAGGTCTTTTCCAACCCAAACCATTCTAGGATTAGCTGGCAGGCTCTTGGTGGAAAATACTAGTTAACTGCTGTTCTTCTGCAACCTTGTAAGCAAATCTGGGAAGCAAAATAGGGTCTTAATTGGTTTGATTTGGAATGTCAATGCTGTTCAGAGGAATTTATTTTCAGGACTTCCTAATGAGAATGACTACACACCAAAGGACCTGTCTAGCCATAAGATCATGGCAAACTTTGCTGTACAATTCCTCTTTGTTCACCTAGTCACTAATATTGAATGTGTTTGTGTCATTAACTAGAATGAGTGTAAAGTGTCTATAGCCACTTTGAAAGAAGAACAAGAGCAGCTGAAATCCCAAATTGTGGAGAGTCCAGAAGAACGAAAAACATACAATGAGCTGATGAAAGAGACTATTAAGAAATTGAAGAGATCCAAGGTGAGGTTTTCTTCTGTCCACACAAGGAGGTATTCTGTTAGAAAAGGCATGTTTTACTGGACTGTCATCATCTAGAACTGCTTTTTGAATGATGGTAAAACACCAGCACGACAGTGGTTAGTCTGAAATGAAATCACAGCCTCAGAGTAAATTGAAGGTTTGTGGTAGAGGTGGTGGTTTATTTTTGATGGGCTGTTTTTTCCTTTTGAAAAGCAAGATTACAGTCACTTGTAAAATCAGGTGTTGAACTCTTGAATCTGTTTGGCTGTTTGCTCTCCAGAGGAGACAATATTTTGTCAGCTCCCAAATATCTTTGAATTTAGAACATGTGTTTCATAGTGCTTCTGTTATCCTTCACTGTTTCTGGAATCAATGGATGTCTTTGCTAATATGCTGAACACTGAGTTCCCTCCTAGCTTTCTGCTTTGTTTTTTTTTTTTTTAATTATTATATATCCACTCATTTTTGTGGTTTGAGATTGCTCACACTTCAGTGAAGTTTGCAGTTCGCCTCTGAAGGTTATTTTTGTTCCAAAGGTGTAAACTTGATTGCTGTAATTTCAGGTACAAAGCTTTACATAACTCTTGTTTTACCAGTGTCTAATTTCTTCACTGTAAAGCTTATTTTCGCTGAAAGCTCTTGGAAAAAGCTCATTACTGATTAATTCAGTGTAAAACACTTCTATGTCACCTTTATTTCTGTGCTTTCAAATGAATGCCTTTCTTTTATTATTTTTTAACAAAGTGAAGAGCTCATTTCACTAACTTTTAAATATTACTTCTAGTGTCTTTAAACAATGAGGGGAGGGTACAAAGTTCAACATGCTCTAATTCTATATAAAAGAACTCTAAAACTGTTTATTGATAGTGTTCTCTGTTTAAAGCAAGAAGTTACTGCGAAATATGAAGGTTATAGAGATGTAGTTGAGGTTCTGCCATCGTGCCAAGTGGAACTGCAGTTATGCCAAAAGAAGATTGAAATACAGGGAGAAAATGTGGAGAGACTGGCCAGTGTGTCATCAGAGGTTTGTATTATCCAAATTATATCCTGTTAGGGAGAATTTGATGTCTAAGCAATGTTCCCCTCTTTCCTTTTCCCTGTAAAGAATGACATTTTGAAGTTTCCAAATTCTTTCTTAAAAATGTCAGTAAAACATTGCTGCTGCTTTGCTGGGTGGCACTAGCTAATGTACTATGCACTAGCTATTGACCACTTTGAATAGTCAAAGCCTTTGTTGCCATAGAAACCTGACCTAAAATAGTTGGAGCTGTCTTGGGGTTGTTGGTAGGAAATGATGTGAAAAGAAAAGTGAAAACGAGTTTCTTCTGCCTTGAGAGTGGAAACTAAGAATAAAAAATTGTTACTTCAGGAAGAGTCATGTCTTAAATGGCTTTAAATTTATTAATATTACTAAGCCAGACATTCTCTGAAATGTGTCACAATACAGTCCCTTGCTATTTGCCACTAGGTTTTGGGAGAACGCAGTTGTTAGGAGCAGTTGAAAAATGGCATGGAGTATTTTTGGTTATTTGTATAGCATGTGTTCAAATTACCCTTGGCAAAAAGCTACAGCAGAAGTCACATTCACTTCTGAAAGTCATCCTGACAGAGGGAGTCTTGTCCATTTGGATGTATTTATAATCAGAGAAAGACCAGGGAACTGGGATAAGGAGCTGGCAATCAGATCTTCAAAAAGCAGCCAGCTGGTTGTAATCTTAGCACATTTACAGGGTATGCCATCTTGATAATGTCCCACCCCCATTTAATTTATTTCTATACTTCTGTACTCTAGGCCAGAAATCTGGAAGACCAACTTGACAATGCTCAGGTAGAGCTGAAAAAGGCCAATACAGATGAAATGTCCCTAAAGAGAGTGGTCACTGCAAAACGTGAGAAGCTTGCTACAGCTGAGATCCAGCTTAAGAAGATGCAGGAAGATATTGAGCAGCACAAGTGCACTGTGCTTGAGTATGGAGGAGTTGATGTTTCTGCCTGATGCTGCTTTATGTCTTTGTTATGTGCTGCCAAAGTTCATGTCTGCTACAAACACGCAGCTTAGCAGTGAGGGGAAAATGAGCAGTGTGGGACAGCTCTGTATGAAGACCAGCAATGCTGCAGACAGGGATTTGGGGTCTCAAATCAATAATTGCAATGTGACTTGACAGCAATTCTTTTATTGGAGCACTAATTTAATTTATAATGCTTATTCTTGATTCTTTTATCTTCTTAAAGAGAATGTCACATTGGGATAATTTTCCAACTTATCAGACTTCAACAAAGCCCCATTTGCCTTTCATGAATTTTTCATAATTTCCCTTGCCACTTTTGCTCATTATCAAAGATGTTCAAGACCCATGGGGAAATGGGGCTCACATCTCAGAGGAGCATTATCCTGACATGATGCTTCTAAAACAAAAGGAAAAGTGTCATTTGATCAAAGCCTCCCAGCCCCTCTTCCTTCCTCCCATATGCTGAAGGCAGCAGCAAACTGCAGCCCTGGATGGTCCTGGCTTCACTGTGAGCTTTGTGCTGAACTGTTAGGGAGAAAATTGATTTTTAAACAATTTTCATCTACACAGATAGAGAGGAAAGGGAATATGGAACATTGTCTGTGATGGAAGGGAGCTTCTTGCACATGGCTGGGAGAGTCAAGTGAGATTTAGTCACACTTGAGCTTTGTGTGGTGTGCAGAATGGCACTTAGTGTATTGTACCAGCTAAAAGAGATTATTTGGGAGGAAAATGGGTTGGGCATTGGGAGGAATTTCTGGACAGAAAGGTGTTTAGACCTTGGAATGGGCTGCTCAGGGTGGTGTGGAGTCACTCACTGCCTCTGGAGGTGCTCAAAGACCAAGTACAATGGTCAAAGTGACAAGGTGGTGTTCATAGGTTGATCTTGGAGGTCTTTTCAAACTTAAATGCTTCTGTGAGAAGTAGCTTTTAATTTAAGAATGAAAACAACATGATCTTATGCTCCTTTTTGGCAAAAGTTGCTGCCTATTTCTGTTTTTAATGTGTCAGGTATTTCCCTTGAGTGATACAATTAGATGCTTTGATAAGCAAGAGGAGAAGGGAGGTAACCTTGGCTGAAGAAAAGAGCTTTTGCTGGTGAATAAAAGAATATGTCCTGACTGTTCCCTTGAGGTGGGGAGGTATATATGAGCTCCTGCTAAGTATGAGTTTCACTTCTTGTACCTAAGTTGTTCTAGTTTAAAAGTTACATTAGTTTCTGAGAAAGTAAATTCTTTACATCATTGCTTCTGGTTTTATGCTCATAAAATGCAAGGTGTGCTCATGGTGGGCTTCAGTTTAATCTGGAATGAGTCAAAAGGCTCAGTATTAACTTTTTTTTCTGTCACCTTTAGACATTTTAATGAAGTCCAGGAGAAGAGGGGTGCAGTGTATGACAAAGTTATGGCCATTCGCAAGGAAATCAAACAAAAGAAGGACAAAATTGAGCAGCTGAAGGATGATGCTGAAGGAAAAGCAACCAAAGCCAAGGTGAGGGTTTTTTTTTTTTTTTTTACACACCCCTTCCCCTCAAAAGGAATTTTTTACATTCCTGTTGTAGTGTGGACAGTGCAATTTTCCTCTAAGCAGCTTCCCCTGTGTTCTGTGAATGGTGCTGCTCAAGCCATGGATGAGATACCCTTGCTTGAAATCATTTGAGTCCAGCAGACCACTCACTTGACATTGGTGCTTGATAAAGATTTCACTTTGCTGATGGATTTTTTTTTCCTTCTTTATTTTCTCTTTCCAGGAAATACACCTGATTTTGAAGGCTGTATTGGACAAGTGTCATGAATCTCTCCTTAAGGCAGTAAAGACTTCTGAAGCCTCAAGAGCAGAAAAAATTGATGAAATAAGGGAAGGGCTGTTCAGCATTCAGTCTTCTGGAGATGCTTCTTAAGCCTGTCTGAACTTATGTTCTACTTTCATTTTGTTTGTGCTCATACCTGAACTCAAGAGCTTCTGCTTTGCATGGGAGGGATAATAATTCCAGCCAATCCAGCTTTCCCCAAAACCATTTCAGAAGGCATTTAGCTTTCCAGGCTGATCCTGATGTCATGAGCTTGATGATATGGATAGGAAAACACTCAGTTGCTGGTGTTTTAGTGGTAATATTGCAAGTCTTGCTATCACCAAACTGCTCAACATTTTAGAGAGAACCCTGCATTTGTAGAAACTGTTCTGGAAACTTTGATCAGGGAACACCTGGTGCCTTGGTCTGGCTTGAATATTCAAGATAAGTCAGTAACAGGTGATGCTTCACCACCATTATTCAGTTATGCTGAAATCCTGACAGAGCAGTAGCATCCATCTACATGCCAAGCTACTCTCATCTTAAATATTTGGAACTGTAAACACTCAGAAGTATCACTTTAATATCATTTTAGTTAAAAGTACACTTCCTCTCAATGCTTGAACTCATTGTGTCTGCTTTGTGGGGTATTGAACCCTCATCTGTGTTCATCAGTCTGTGTTAGGATGCTCTTAAATATAGATTGGTGTTTTGTACCTTAACTTGTGATGGCCATGGTGGTTTTCATTATTTGGAAAAAATAAAATGTTAATTTTTAAGCTAGTTGATATAAAGATATTTATCCCTTTTTCTCTTGGGTCTTTCCACTCCCCTGACTTGGCATAAGGTTTCAGTTGAAAAATGTTGCTTTGTACATTTGTAGGAATGTGTGCTATGAGCAGTCTTTCATGATGAAAGGAGGAGGATTATTCAAGCCATCTTTAAAATTTTAATTCTTCATCTCTTACCAGCCAGAGGTGCTAGCAAGTCAGTTAGGAAGGGCTTGTTCCTTGTAGAGCTCTTATGGAAACCTCACACCCTTCTAACGTTTTGCTTTAAGCTTTTTATTTCTTATACTGTAACAGAATTGTTTAGGCTGGAAAACCTCTCTAAGGTGAAGTGCAGCCATTAACCCAGCACTGCCCCCTCCACCACTAAACCCTGTCCCTGATGCCACCAGTGCACTTTGAAATATTGCAGTAGCATCTCCTTCCTTATAAAGACTGGTTGGAGGCTGCACTCCACAGCCTGGAGACAGCCCTGGGGACAGAGATTCCCAAAAACTTCCAATAGATGCTGCAGAGGATTATTCTAATCAGCAGGTATAGATTCTTAGGCTAGAGAAATGATAGTGTATCCCAGTGATGAGGAATTTGCAGGACAAAGAAAAAGCTGGAGTCTAGTTCCTGCTCTCAGAGATTTTGCCACCACCAGCTGTTGGGTAAAATAAAAGGCTGCAATTCATGAAGAAAGAAAAACTCTTCATTTCCAGGTTTTTGTATTTCCAATAGGTTCTTGTACTTTCACTGTTGCTTATTTGTACCTGGAATACTTACAAATAAAACATAACATAATTTATCTAGAGATAATTGATTCCTAGGTGGGAATTGATTCCTACTGCTGCTTGTCAAAAACTTTTACCCACCTTGAACCATATGGCAAGGCAGTGGGGGGAGTTTAGTGTGGTCTGGAGAGCAGGGAAGGGAGAATGATTTTGCTGAGGCAATACAGCTCCCTTTCCCTCAAGAGGGCAGTGTTAGTCAAAATTTTGTTCTTTTTTTTTGTTTTGTTTTTTTTTCCTAATCTTTCTGCCTTAGCTACTGTTTAAAAGTCTAGTTTAATATTTTTTTTTTTTGCATGTACTTTAGTGTTTCATATACAACATAAAGCTTGTAGCAAGTTTGCATCATACTGCTTGGGCTGGCCCGACTTGTTTGAAATGTGTGGAGTTATTAACAATAATCTATCTGTATACAAGCTCTTAAATTCTGCAAGCAGAAAAAATAATAGTGGCTAAGGTGAGAAATGGGTTAATAGGACACCTTTTAAGGCATGGAAGGAAATCTCTCTATCACTCCTCTCTTGCCTTTACGCCAGAGCGTGGCTGGAAAGATGTTCAGAGCTGTCTCCAAAGTCAGATTTTTTAGGTTTGAGGTGAGAGTAGGTGAGCCAGGTTTGCATGTTCATATTTTCAGCTGCTGGGGCAGTGGGATGAGCTGGAAGAAGCCCTTCCCTTGGTGGTGTGCTGGCCACTTGGTGGGGATGTTGGCACAGAGAGTGGCCCTGGATTCATGTTCCATTCCTGCCACAGCTCTGCTGAGAAGCCAAAGGAAAACCTGCTGAATCTTCAGCTTCAGCATAACAGCATTTCTGCACTCGTATATTCTAGGACTAGCCAGGACCTGGTAAGATCCAAGTTCAAACTTACTGACATATATTTCCATCTAAGGATATGATCCTTGATGCTGCCAAAGTAGGAGCTGCTCTGGAGGAAGGAGCCTGCACTTGGGAGTCTATTCCCTGTAGTTGGTGCAGGGGATTTAGGGAGTGTGAAAGGCTCAAGTGTGTGTAAACCACGAGGTTTTGAGGTGCAGAGCAAAGAAATCTGGCAGATAAATGCAGCTGTGTGTTGAGGTCTCTTGCATCTAGGGCACATTTTGGAAAACATCAACATTCTCTTGATGTTTCCATCAGGCTCATTAAAGGCAATCCTTATTACCATACAGTAAAATAAATGGCTGGAGATACCTGGCAATAAGACCAAAGAAAACTTGGAGCTGAACACCCAAATTCTTGTTTCCTTTTTCTGAAGGAAATGCTGTTTTTTTGAGATGCTGTAAGTGGAGAAACTATGTGACAAGACAAAGCTGCAGTTGCAGGAGTTCCCCTATGATTTTTCACTGAGAAGTTTTATTACCATGAGGCTTTTGTCCCTTTTTCCCCAGGAAGAAAAGACAGCAAGGTGTTCAGGAGCTGAGTTTCTAATGGGTAGCACATTAAACAATCCTTACTGCAAAAGGAGAGTCTGCAGGCTGGGACAGTAATATTGAGAAAGGCAATCACTGAAAAATGCACTTGCAAAGAGAAATGGGCATTAGAGGGAAAAAAAAAATTCACTGTTTTTGTGAGCCGCAAGTCCACCTGGGGAGGACTGGGAGAGGCCAGTGTTTGTAGAAAATGAACAAACAAAAGGAGGGAAAACCCAGGTTATGTTGGGGTTTCCATAGCAACACAATGCTTTTTCCTGGAAAACTCAGATGATGAGATCTAATCTATCTGCTGTTTAACTCTTGCATGCAGAGCCTCTTTCATGCCTTCCCCGTCTCCTGCACAGCACAGGCCCTGCTGATGGGTGTGCTGTCACTCCACCACCGTGGTCTCCATGGGGAATGATATTCCTGAGCCAAGGCTGCTCCTGTTCTGTTCCAAAGCACACAGAAAAGGAAGAGCTTATGAGGCAGAGGCACCTTTTGTGTGTAGGGAGGACTCACCAGGAGTGCTGAACCTGGGCAGCCCCTGCCTGAGCTCTGTGGAAGACTCTCTGTGACTGTTTGGAGAGTTCACCAAAGCAGCCTGACTCTAATTTGTACCTGGTGTTCTGCCTGCTGAAGAGCCCCAGCTGTGGGGAGTGGGAATCCTTGGTGGCAGGGGAGATTCTTGTGGAGGAATGTGGAAGGATGGCAGCTTTTGCCTGACAAAAAGGACCACCGAGAGAGTGGGCAGCACCACAAATGTTCACGAGATGGCTACTGGTCTCAAATATGTAGAAAGGAATGTCTGTTTTGGGGAGAGAAGTGGAGAGAGTGGATGTGAGACCCCCTCCTGGTACAGCAGAGAGGGAATGGATTCTGTTCCCTGCCTTCTGAGCAGGCTTTGCAAGAGGGGCTGCCCTTGGAGAGGGGAAATGGGGTGGAAGAGGCAGAGTTTTCTCAGTTTCTGGGCTCCCCTGCATGGTAAGTAGTTACAAGGAGAGGGTGGTAAGAGAAGGCAGGGACCCCAAAGGATGCTGAGTATATTGTCATAGACTCAGGGAATGGCTTGGGTTGGAAGGCACCTAAAAGCCCATCTTGTTCCAACCCTCTGCCATGGCAGGAACACCTTCCACTGTCCCAGGTTGCCCCAAGCCCTGCCCAGCCTGGCCTTGGACACTGCCAGGGTTGGGTCAGTCACAGCTGCTCTGGGCACCCTGTGCCAGGGCCACCCCACCCTCACAGGGAAGAATTTCCTCTGTCTCATGTGTTTGTTACAGCCCTGTTAGGGGCCTGGTGGTGACTAACCCCTGCAATATTCAGCAAAAGCAATATTCTGTTTAATTGGTGGACTTTATGTTGTTTTTTTTTTTCTCCCTCTCTGACTATTGTTCTGTTATTAACCTGTTACTGCTTATTGAGCCCTGAAGATTTGTGACTAGAAAACAACCATCATTACAATATTTAAAAGAAAACCAATTCAGAGGGGTTCAAAGACCAGTAATCCAGGTATGTGCCAATAAATAGGAAGCAGTGCTTTATTATCTCTTCACAAGCTATCCCCTATCTTTAAACACTTATTATATTTCCTCTTATTTCTCCTGACAGCCACCTGTTCAACTTGTGACCTGTTTGTAAAAATCTGCACACCATCTATCAGAGGGATGCACGCACTTACAAACTTCTGTTCTGTGGGCATTGAGTAAATTATTTCTTTAAGATCATATGGCAGATCTATAATTAATTAAACCCTCCATGATATTACTGCAAAATAATTTCGCCTTTCTAAAAAGGTAAATGTAATTTGCCGATCTGGTATTTGGAAGAATGCTTTCCCCAAAATCAATTCCTTTAGTTTCCAGAGAATAGAAATGAGAAGCAATCTCATTTTAATTATATCTCTTTATTGCTAACAAAGGAATGATTTATGCAATTAAATTAACTGGCTAGAAAATTATTCTCAGCTGGGCTGTCCTAATTCTTTGCTTTCTGAATTGCAGGCTCTTACACTTCTCTATGTAGATTAATTTTTCTGATATGCAAACAATGCTCCTTGTGTTCATTTTTAACATTTTTTATTCACAGCTCCCCTTTTCTTAGTGTCAATGACATGAGTAATATTTGTGCACTGCTGGGCTCTGATTCAGGCCTTTTTTATGAAGAAAGATTGGGGGAAAAAAAAATCTTTTCTTTTGAATCTCATTATTGCAGAGCAAGGTTTTGAAGTTTTCTTATCTATTGCTGAGAAACAGCAGCAGGAACATGGAGGGACTGCAAAGATGTCAAAGGATGCAAACTTTTGAAGGAAACTGTATCAGCACTGAGGAGACAGGTGAATTTGCAGTTGGTGTTAAGAAAGCATTTTTTAATGTATTCCTCTTATACCTCTGTCTCCTTGCAGCCAGGCAAAAAGCTGAACTACAAGGGGAAAAAAACGAGACAGATTTATGTTATACACAGACTCAATAGGGAATGAATTTGGGATTTTGTTTTTTCTTTCTGCCTGGGATTACCTTGCAGTGGCTGGCCAGAATGCGAGCTAGGGATATTTGGGCTGAGGGGAAAATTACCATGTAACAACACATTGTGACCATGTGCCAACACAGCCTGACATCTTCTGAATGGGGCATTGGTGTAATCTGCTGCTCTCAACCAGCAGTGAACATATTGCAGAGCACGTGTTGGCTCTGTCTGAGCTGTCCTGCCCTGTATCAGTGGAGATGTGTCAGCTGGTCAGGGTTTGCTGTGCTGGCACTCTGTGCTGCTGTCAGATGGCTTTAAACTGAGAGAAAGGAGGTTTAGATTGGATGTTAGGAAGAAATTCTTCCCTGTGAGGGTGGGGAGGCTCTGGCACAGGTTGCCCAGGGAAGCTGTGGCTGCTCCATCCCTGGCCAGGCTGGGCAGGGCTTGGAGCAGCCTGGGATAGTGGAAGGTGTCCTTGCCATGGATGATCTTTCAGGTCCCTTCCAACCCAAACCAGGCTGTGATCTGTGAGATCAAGTAAAAAACCAGAGTTTTTGTCTGGGTTGGAATGTGGTGGTTTGGGTGTGGAAAGGTCTGCACCACTGGGATTCTGAAGGCCTGTGAAATTCCAGATTGGAAGGATCGAGTTATTATCATTTGGGTGGGACAAGGAAGCATTTTGGGCCTCTCTCCTTGCACTGGGGATCATCCAAAGGGGATCTTTCCTCTGGGCTGCTGGGTGGGTGAGGGAAGGGGCAGTTGGTGCAATGCCTCTATTGACTGCAGTTGTTCTCCTTGAGGACACCACTGTAAAATCAGCATAAACTGAATTTGCTTAGCAAGTGGGATTGAACTTATTTATTGGAAGAACATTTCTCAAAGAGCATTGCCCTTGGCTTACTGTCAAGAAGTGATTTTTAATTTTTTTTTTAATTATAAAAAAAAAAAATTCCCCTAGTCCTGCAAATTCCCTGCACTGAGTTCAGTTCTCCTGCATGAATACCTTGGCTCATACAGGAAATAATCCCTTGCAATGCCTCAGGAAGATGCTGTGAGGTGTGAGTTTACCAGCAGTCTGCAGAGAAGGCTTTGAGTTCAATATTATCTATACAGCAGGAATGGTTAGAAATCAATAAGATGAAATTCATGACAAATGCTACCTTTAGGGAGGAAACATCTGATTAAAAAAATGAGAAACAGCTGCCTAGGCAAGCAGTACTGCAGGGAAGGGTTTGGCTTCAGAGTGAATCACAGACAAGTGAGTCAGTGATGTGCCTTTAAACAGAAATCTTGTTCCTGGAAGCATTAATAGGAGTGTCAGGAGCAAGTTGTGGGGTCGGGGGAGAGATATGACTGCTCTGTGCTGCTTGGTGAAGGCTGGCAGAATGTATCCAGCCTTGCAGCCTGCATTTCAAAAGCCAAGAACGGGGAAAGAACTGGGAAATCATGATCTGGGGGATAAGTAATGACAAGCCTTACAGAGGGAGAAAATTAAACTTCACTTGCAGCAGGAGAGAATGAAACTGATACCAGGAAAACCTCAACCACAACCTTCAATTCTCACCTATCAGCTCACCTGGAACCCTCTGGATGTGCCCTTTGGCCCCCCAACTCCACCTGCTTTTACTCTTAACTCCTGCTACCTTTTTCATTCTGGTTTAGCAGCAAATTCCAGTGGGGGCTGGCACTGAGAGCTGTCCCTGGTGATGGCTAGGGGAAAGGTTTGATTTCTCAGTGCCAGAAATCCTCCAATTCTTTTGGAACAAGCAATGTGTGTGAGGAGCAGGGTAAGCAAAAAGATGTACTCATAGTGGAAGGGAATGAAAGATGAGGAGGGAAAAGAAAAAACTCCAACAACAAACAACCACAGCAGGGAAAAAAAAAACCCTAACAATCCCCAATGGAACCATAAAATGTCTCCCTTCACAGAGTTGATGATAAGGTGATGCTTCCTTGCCCTCTGGGGTCAGTTCCCTTCCACTGGCACCTCTAGAACAGTTTAAATGGTGGGCAGTGTAGGTTGGCAGTGACAGTTTCAAGGATCTGCCCTCTTACACTCTGAATTCTGGACTCCTGTTTTTAACAAAGGAAACAAGAATGAGTTCCCTCCACATCCTCTAATAGAATTAATTACCTCTCCATGGACCATTTCCCAAATGTGCCAGGATTTAATTTCACAGCGAGTGCTATCCAGATGTAAAGCTGCCTTTGGTAACGTGGGGGATCTCTCCTCTGCAAAGTCCATCACAATTACAGGTGGCTGCTCTCCCTGTGAGAAGATCCCTGTGCCTTGCTTGCTGATTTATCCTGCCAAGGCAGCTGCCTGGGAATGTCCTTCCTCTCTGGGATAAGCTTTGGTGCCTTGTGAAGCTCCTCTGCATGTGTTCTCTGCAGGTGCTTTTCTTCCAGATGAGATGCTGCTGAGACAGCAGGAAAACAAAACTGGGTGGATTTTGAGAGCCTTGTGCATTTGTCCAGTTTCATTAAAATAGAAGAAAATCACCAGAAAGCCCCATTTTGCTGTTGATTCAGTATTTTCTCTTTACTGTTTTGTTTTGTCCACAGTGTTGTTCTTAAAATCTGATATTCCTGCTGAGGTTCTTACAAAGCAGGACCCAATGAAATAGGGTTTGGACTTGCAATATTTCAACAAAGCCAATCTTAATTTTTCCCCCTTTTGTTTCATTGTGTAACATAAAAAATTTAATGAACATTTTACTACAAGTTCAGCAAATATTTCATTTTGAATAACATCCTTTTGTTTGTATTGGATTCTAGATATCAGAATGCTGAAATCAGAGGTTAATCTGGTTCACTGAACTGAAAGAGATGCAAGTGCTGGAGAGCTTTCTGTTGACCTTGTATCTTCATTTCTCCTGACTTTTCATTTCTAATCTTTTCCATTTCCCAGTAAATTACTGAGAGAAAGCTCCTAGCTGTGTCTTACAAGCAGCAGAAGAAATGAAGCAGTGTAAAGTATAGACAATATAGATTGCAATTAGGCAGTATAGCTGTGCTTTCTGTCTCGTTGCACTTCAGAGGGAAATTCTGGGGAAAAACCCTGTTTCTCTGGCCTTTTAGAACCTATTTTGTTATTCTTGTCGAGATCTAGTTTGGAGCTGGGTGATCTCCTGAAAAGTCCCACCTGAACTGTGCTGCTTCTGTGAAGATGGATGTGGCCACTGCCCCCAAATTGGCAATAACTGCTCTGTGTGAAGATTTGCACTGGAGACAAAAGCCAAACATCCCAGTGAAGGTATTTGAACGTCCTCAGAGTCTCATCAGCACCCTCCAGCACACAGCTTGTCCCTCTGTCCCTCCCTGCTGGGATGCTCTGTGCCACACACGGGTGCCAGTGTCCATCCCTTCAGGAGGGACCATCGTCACTTGGACTCTGTTCTGCTGATCACCAGGCCCAAACTGTTTTCTGCCCGCCTGATTTCCCATTTCTGCCCACCATGAATCTTCTTCCTTCCCCCTTTTCACCCAAATGAACTCTTCCTACAGAAATCTCAGTATCTAGAGCTGTCTTGGCAAAAGATTTGGCCACTCTAAAGGGCTTCAGCAAAATGTTAAATATGCAAATAATAATAATAATAATAATAATAATAATAATAATTATTGCTGATAATAACAGGAGCAGCCTGGGATTTCTTTATTTTTTTAGATTCCTCTGTCCTTTGCAGATGCCACTTTAATGCAAATCAAACTTTGTGGATTGTGTTACCTATTGAAAAATAGTTTCAATTAGAAATTCAATTACACTGTCTTGGGGGGGATGGAACTGACAGTTTCTTTGAATTTTGCACGTTATAGAGGGCTCCAAAGTGCCATAAATCTGCTAATTGATTTCTGTACCTGTAATGTTTGATTAGGTGTATTTTATTGTCTTCTTGGTTTTAATTAACCCCAGGCTTGTCAAAATGCTTCCACTGACAAAGGATATATGATGAACTGAGATAAACTCTATTAACAGAGGCTGACTTTTGTCAGTAATTGCTATCGTGCCTGAGAGTTATTAGAAATGATCACACACAAAGAAGCTGTACTTTTGGTAACAACTTTTATGGGCTGTTATAAATCTGTTGATTACCCCCTACATGCAGGAGATAAGCAACTGTGAATGACAAGGGGTCCGAAGGAAAATCAATCATTTCCTGGATGTCTTATAAATATTAAGAGTGACAAAATGGAAGAGTTATGAAGTTGAGAGTTATGAAGCACTTTTTCTAAGTGCTGAAAATGGAATTGATGCTAATGCACCCATACCTGTCCCCATCAGAGAGCAGGAGGGCTCTGGGGACAAGGGCACGGCCACCTCTGCTTGTGGTGAAGCAGAACATCCTTACCCTGGCTGGGGAGCTCTGAAGGCATAAAGTGATGCTGAGATTTTTGCTTTTTGGTCTTTGGTTGGAGTTCAAGGCTGCCTTGGAGGGCAGGCACCCAGCAGGGCCATGTCACTTGTGTTTGGGGACAGGAGTGACGGGGTGCTGATGGGCAGGTTTTGCCCAAGAAGAAATTTGTGTATTTACTGATGCTGTGTGCTCTTTGTGTTAGAAATATTTGACCTAGGAATAGCTGGCAAACCATCTCTTGGACAAAACCAGAGAGATGGGTTAATATCCCTATTTTTACTGATATATCCCCCTGTAAGGACTTTGTTTATGTAGGATATTTGGATAGAAAGGTATCTAAAACCAAACAGAAGTCTGTGCATAAATATTTTTTGGGTGAACTGCAGCTTCATCTGTTGGAGCTCCCTGCCTTTGAGTTCTGGAGTTCTGTGTGAATGCAGGTGCAGTCCTGAGAGCACAAATGGGATTGTACTGAGCAGGAGTAAAGACACACAAAGCTGTGGAAAAGGGACAGACTTTGTGCAAATTATTTGTTAAAATTGTGCATTATTGTTAATGTGAATACTTTCTACGAACACCAATACATTCATTTATAGTTAAGGTGAGGTTTATAAATATTTTGGGGTTTTTATAATATATATGTGTGTGTAGGAGTGAGATTAATTTAGAGCTAAGGTTATGTTTATAAATGTTTTGGGTTTTTTTAAATATATCTATATCTATATGTAGGGTGAGCACACAAAGTCCTCCAGAGCTACAGAGATCTATTCTCTGTTTTCTGCCAACTTCTGTCCAAGCTTTGGACACTCTTGGCTGGGCAATTTAAAGTCACTTAATAGCTCTTCTGTCTTCTCTATCTTGCTCAAAACAGTTATTTTTAGCTTGATTTTTTTTAAATCCACAGCTGAGAGGGTATTTTAAACTGACCTTCATTTTCTTTGCTGCTTTTTCTAAGAATTATCCCAATGACTTGCAGTAGTGTGAGTGGGCATGGAGAAAGGGGGAGAGCAGAGTGAACTTTCTCCACAGAGGACACTGCAGTCCTAAAAGCTGCTTTACCTTAGAGCATGAGAATATTCAGCTTGTTATTAATATTTTGGGGAGGTCATAAAATACCTCTGCAGCTTGCAAGGTGCAAGATTCTCACTTTGCTGCCTTAGATTAGCCCAAAATATATTTTTTCAGTGGTTGGGGCTTTTTGGAGGAGGGGAGAAGAGGCTGCTGTGTGTGGGCTACTGGGGTGGGCAGGCACAGCTGGAAGTGCTGCCGTGGGCATAAGCATCCTTCAGTTCCCAGGGAGAGGGATCCATTTATTCTGGAAACCACACTCTGCTTGAGTCCCAGCTCCTGTGGCTCACTACACACCGGGCAGGTGGTCTTTGATTGAGTTGCTGGAGTGAGGAGTGCCACTGATTTCTGCAGCCTGACAGAGGATCTGCAGTGCTGGAACCTGGCGTGGCACAGGTGGGATTTTCTGTGGGATCCTCTGCTGCTGCGGGTGGGGAGCTCTCACAGCTGTGACCTGGGATCTGGCTTGATGTTTTGTGAAGAGTTAGGAGAGTCCTGGATATCCCAGATCTTGAGATGTGGGAGTTGAGACCAGCAGGGGAGGGAGAGCTGAGAGCTAAGGATGGATGCTCTGCTTTGAGGAGCTGAGGCAGATCTTTTACCTTTGCTGTATTTGGAGTGGTTCTGCAGGCTGGAGAGCTCAAACCGACCTGTTGTATGTGGTATCCCAGTGAATAGAATGGAATTTCAGCTGTCCCACCACCCCCCTCAGTGCCCCCAGCCCCCAAGGGGTTTAGGGGTAGGTTTAGAAGCTGAACCTTCCCACTGGTTTGACTCGGCTACACGGCTCAGTTCCAGAGATTCCATGCAAGTCTCGTGTGTGTGAGAGAGTGCACATACATCTATATTCCCTCTTGGGGCATGCTGAAAACAATCCATTTAGAAACCAGGTGTCCTTGTCTCTTTTGGCATCTGGTTAAATATCAGCCAAGTAGGAAAAGGTAAATCCTGGGATGCTTTAACAACTGCCGGGGCCGTGGAGCCCTGGGCTCCATCTGATGGGATTTAAAGGTCACGGTGGCTGCCCACGAGTGAAAGATGTGTCCTTATTCCCCATAGATAAAACAGAGCGAGGTGATCTGTGTGAAAGCGTCCCCAGCCCCAGCGCATCCGCGGCTCCTGTGCTTCAGGCTGCCGAGAGCAGAGGTCGCTCTTGAACTGGGAATGGAGCCCCTGCGCCTCTCCAGGGCCACCTTCCCTCTCCATTGTGCCCAGCCCTGTGACACTGCAGCCTGCTGGATAAAAATCCTCAGCCCCTTTTAGGAATCCCCAGAAAATCCCGTAGGTCTGAACTTGCTGCAAGTTACCCAGGTGAATTCGCATCTTATTGCCAGCATTCCTTATTGCTTGGAAACACCTCGGGTTTTAAGGAAACACCTTGGATTTTTAACTTCTCTCTGGAGAAAAAGCAAATTAGAGCTTCCAGCAGAGACTGTGGATGCTCGTGCCTTTCTTCATGAGGATGACCAGAAACCTTTGGCAAGGTGGGACATCTGTGGCAGCAACAACCTGGGAAGTAAACAGGCTGTGCCTCACATCACTCCACTAATTCAGTATTCACAGCAGCCCGAGCTCCAGCAGTTTGTTCTCAATTGGTTTATTATAGTCAATACTTATTATTTATAGATATGAAAGAGACAAGATCTGAGCCTTTTGATGTCATAAATCGATACAGATTTGCTCACTCCCTGAACCTGCAGGGCACAAATCCTTAGGTAAATCTTCAGCCTTTTGCCTGTACCTGTAAACTTCATGTGGAAACCTTTGTCTTGGCAGAAACAGGACTGCCATCCATCCCAAAATCCTGCAATTCCAGCAGAAGGCACCATTTGGCTGGCAAGCTTGGCGTGGTGTGGTTATTTTGGCAACTGTGGACAGCCAGGACAGCGTCATGGAGAATTATCTGGATTTGTGTGGACATATTTAGCCTCTCTTTCCTTGGAAGCAGAACTCTGTGTTCAAATCAGTGGGAGTGCAGGAAACACCGTGGTGTCTAAATAACTTGTAATGTTACTGCACAAAAGGTCTGAGTTAATGATCCAGTTGATTTACAAGTCAACTGCATGACAATAGAAATTAATATTCGCTGATGAGTCAAACTGAGAGACTCTGAATTATTTTTTTTCCTCTCTAATGGTTCCATGTCAGATCTGTGTGGGAGTTCACACACCTGTGCATGGATCAGAGGGTGTCTGGGGATAAAGGAGCGTTTGATGAACTTTTGGACTCTCCTGAAAAATACAGTGTAAGAAATTTTGTGTGAAACTGTCCAAGTACTGTGCTGTTCTGAAAATGTTTTCTAGTGCCTGTGATGAGTAGGTGGAAAAGGAGATCCCTGATCAAATGTGGCTTTGTTTAGGGTGCAAAATACAAATAGCTGAGGCCAGATTCTGCTCTCTTTTTCTTCTGATTTATATTCAGCTAAACTTGAACCACTGTAAAATCAAAGTGAGAGAAAAGCTGTGGTTATTAGGGAAAGACAGTGGCACTTTCCTTTAAATTAGCTGATCTGTAGTTAAAACATGGGCTGCTCAGTGAAAGCAGCTGGCTGTGGCATGTCCTTGGCACCTGGATAACTTTAATCAGCTCAACACAAGGAAGGAGAAAAATCCATAAGAGCAGAGATGTCCAATATGCTGTGGGGTGCCTGAGGGGAGAGGTTGCATGGACAGTTTTCCATCAGCCTTGGGTCATGTGCAGAATAAGAACTTTCAGGAACTGTGGGATCAGAGCACCATTATGATTGGAAGGGACCTCTAAGACCTCACCCAGCACTAAACAATGTCCACAAGTGTTGCACCCACGTGGTTTTTTTTTAATATATTCAGGGTTGACAATTCCATCACTTCCCTGGGCAGCCAGTTCCAGTACCTGACCACCCTTTGAGTGAAAAAGCTTTTCCTAATATCCAGCCTAAACCTCCTCAGGGTGACTTAGGATCTCCTCTCCTCCTATGGCTCGTTCTTGGGAGAAGAGACCAATCCCCACCTGGCTACATCCTCCAGTCAGGGAATTTTAGAGAGTGGTAAGGTCCCCCCTGAGCCTCCTTCTCCCCAGGCTGAGCCCTCCCAGCTCCCTCAGCCTCTCCTGGTGCTCCAGACCCTTCCCCAGCTCTGTTCCCTTCTCTGGACTCTCTCCAGCCCCTCAATGTCCTTCTTGCAGGGAGGGGCCCAGAGCTGGACCCAGGGTTTGAGCACAGGGGACAATCACTGCCCTGGGCCTGCTGCTCACACTGTGGCTGCTCCAGCCCAGGTGCCATTGGTCTTCTTGCCCATCTGGGCTTTGCCAAAAGCAGCACTCCCAGGTCCTTTCCAGCCACTCTGGCTGCAGCACTGCAGGGCTTGCTGAGGCAGAGGGCTGCACCATCCCTTGTCCCTCCTTGCACTGGACACCTTTTTCTCAGAGAACACAGGGACAGGAGTTTGTTGGAGCTTTTTTTTTTTCCTGCTGCTCAGCACTGGATGCAAAGAACTCATCAAAGAGGTTTAAGATCCTGGCTCTGCTTTCTGCTCTCCAGGGCCCAGCAGGGTCTGTGACATCCCCAGGCTGTCCCTTGCCCGTGGCTTCCCTTGCAGATCCAGTACTTAGCAAAACTCCTGTAACAGCCTTTATGCTCTTAACCCAATTTCCTTCCAAACTGCCATATGCTGTGAGCTTTGGGAGGGATTGAGAACATGAGAAGGCTGCTCTTTTAAATCCCACAGAAAGGAGGAAAAGTGGCATTCTGAGTGCCCGCAGGCAAGGAATAGAGAAGTCTCATATGGGTTTTGGGGCAGGAAAACCCCTGTGCCCTCCCCAAACTGAATCCTGCCCTCCCCAGCAAGCAGTTTTGCTAATCACAGAAAATGTGAGGGAAGCCTCACTTGCTGTTTTGCTGTCACGTTGGGTGATGCTCTGAGATGCTGCTGGAACTTGTGAAGAAATGAGACCATGCAGAGGGTGATGAGCTCCAGAGAAGAACCAGATGCTGCAGAGATGGAGCATCTCTCCTGCTGAGTACCCACTTCTCTCCCTGCCAGTGGGAGATCTCTCCCAGCTGTTTGGAGGCTTTTGGAGGGTGCTGAGCCAGCCAGGTGCTGTCTTCTGAATCACTGCTGTGGCATGTGATTGGAGTTAGTGTTTAACTGGGGAGTTAAAGCCCTTCGATTGGGCAAGGTAAGAAAAACTTCAGATGCTGGGTCAGAGACACTCTTCTGGCAAGCTGGTGATCCTAGACTTAAGCTTGGAGGGTCTACATGTGACAGTATCCACCTCTTCAGGACTTGCAGAGTGGTGCTGAACCCCTCCTTTTCCAGGTGGTTTGGTGGCAGTGTGTGTGCTGTCCCTCAGAGTGGATCAGCACATCAGGCTCTGGTGGCTGCCACGTGGAGCTCAGCCCTGCCTGGGCCAGGAAAGGGAGCAGTGCCCCGTGGCCAGAACGCCTCCATATGGATCAGAAGGAAGAGTCTGTCTCCAGAGCCCTGGGTGGACCTTGTGCAATGAAGCTGAAACACCAGAAGGTAGGATTTCGTGTGTTTGTACAGAAGGTCTGTGCCCAGTGCATAAACAGATTAAAACTGGCCATATTTTTTCACGTGGGACACCTGATCTTTGATGGTTTTGTATCCTTGTACAGGGGGTGATGCAGCACAGCACCAGGGCAATGAGGGAAAAGTACTCTGTCTCCTGCTTTGGATGTCTGTGAGTTATTCTGCATTTAGAGAGTGCCTGAGATCCTTTGCTGCATCTGTGGTTGAAGGACAAAGTGCAGTGATGGAAACAGTTCTGAGATGCAGGATCCAGAGGTCAATTAGTGAATGAGCAGGGATAAGAAAATGGAGGTTGAAAAAGAGTCAAAGATATTTACAGCCTGCATGGCCTTCCCTCTCCTGGTGCTTTCTTTTTAATGGCTTGCTGCTTTTACCTCTCTTTGTTTAATGAATATATTGCTGAGTTATTGGAAGCACAAACTGCATCCAAAAGCAGGACACTCAGGGTTTATTATATTCATGTAACTCAAAACCAGCCAAATTGATTTTTTTTCTTTTTTTTTTCTGTCCCCCTCCTCCTCCACCTCATTTTTAAACCTTGCAGCAGGCTCAGTGGTAGTGACAGGTGTGAGACTGACACCACTGGAGATGAGAAGCTGTGTTTAGGTGCTGGGGAGAGCACCTTCTTTTCCTCTCCTGGTGCTTCATTCCCCTCCAGCCGCCTCTCCCTGTGCTTGGTGCAGAGGCAATCCTTGGTTTGCAGCTCCCCAGTGCTGCTGGAAGGGCTCTGGGAAACTGAGGCTGTCCCTCCCACTGTTCCCAGCTTGGCTTTGTGCCTGTGTGGTCACCTGGTCCTCTATGACCAGAGAGTGGACACAGTAGGACATCCCTGGTCACCACAGTGAACTTGCAGTGCAGGTCTCTGATGGACCTGGAGCTGCTGTGGTGGCTGCAGGGAGTCAGGAGCTTGTGGGGAAAAAAAAAAAAAAAACAAAAAACATTTGAAATGGTTTCTCTGGGTGGTGTTTTTTTTAAAAAAAAAAAAAAAAAAGCATGTCTATGAGTCTCCAGGTCATCAGTCTGTCCAGGTAGCACGTTCTGAAGTGGCAGGATTGGGTATATTTGGTGACTTCTGGCCTCTCTTGGGGGTGTTCTCCTGGCTGGAACAGCGATGGACATGGCAGCAAAGTGTAGGACAGTTTTTGGAGCCACAACAGCTGCCGGACTCCGGGACTTTGTCCCGCAGCCACCCCATCCCTCTGATGGGAGTGCAGCACCCATGGGCTCCAGCGACAGCCCTGCCCTGTCCCCCGGATGGAAAAGGGACAGCGGAGATAACCAGGGGCTAGGAACATCTCTGCTCCTGCAGAGAAATAAAGGAACCCACCCTCAGGACGAAGCATCGAGAGGTTTGCAGCTCAGCCCTGGTTAATGAGGGCATTTTGATCTACAATTGTTGACTGCAGAAAGAGCCTCCCTGATAAAGGGGGAAGGGATGTCCTGGGGGAGAGGGTCGCTGAATATGCATGGCCCCGGGTCTCTTTGTTTAGCTGATATCTGACTATATTTATTCTTCTAGATTACACATTCTGACTGCGGAACAAAGGGCTGGCAGGAGCTGCTCTCTTGTGCTTAATAATTTGAGTGAATTTACATTTCAATGCAGCCCTGTGCCACTTCCCACCCCCCGTGGAAAGAGCAGAATTTCCCTGTTGCGGGGAGGGGGAAAAGAAACTCCCACCGCAGTGGCCAGGCTGGGAGATTTATTGCGGCTCCTCTCCGAATTTATTCCTCCCGAATCCCGCACACGTGTGCCCGCCCGCCTGATGCGGAGATGTTTTCCTCCCTACCCCAGAGCTGCTCAGCCAACTCTGCCTGCCCCACCTCCCTGCCGAGCGCTGGGATTCATCCTCACGTAATTAACCAGCAGCAGCACAGAAAGTACCTGCCTCGGCAGAAGTGTGAAATCACATCCACACCTAACGCGAACCGGACCGAAGCTTTCCACTCTGAGCGACACCCAGGGAGCTGCAAAGTGATAAAAAGACAGAGTTGCCAAAACTCCCCGAACACGGTCTGGTTTCTACGCAACGTCCTTTTGGCTGTACTTTGGGAACTGAAAGTACAAAACCCCCATTTGCTGACTCAGGGTTGGTTATGGGGGCGTGGAGGTGGCAGGTTTTTCACTTGCTGGTCTGACCCTTGGATCCCTGCCTGCAGGGTGCTCTGACCTGCCTGGCTCATCTCTTGCTCCTCGGCTGAATTTTCCCTGTTGTGCATCCCTGAGTTTATCTCAGGGTATGATTTGGTGTCCCTGCACAGGACACTCAGGATCCTGCGTTGGCTGCCACCCACCCCTGACTGAGTCCCAGTCATGCAGTTTAATCTTAGGAGAGCTGCATAATTTTCTCTTGCCTGCCTGATAATAACTTTGCAGGGACTTTATATGCTGATAACCTCAGCATGCTACACTCCATTTGGGTCTTTCACCACCAGCTGCTCTGCATTAGCCCATTTTAATGAACTCTGATTATAGATAGAGCTCCTCATTGCTATTTAGAGGACATCTCTGCTTTTCTTGAACTCCCTAGGAGTTGGGCTTTGGGGCCATGAGCACAGGACCTCACTGTTTGGGATTTGCATCTTGAGATGTGGCTCATGTAATACTTTTCTTTCACTTGCTCTTATGCCTAAGTCCCAAAAATGGTGCAAAATGAGATGGACTCTCGCTGCCCTTGGGGCTGAAGAAGCAGAAGGTGAAGAACGTGCAGCCTCAGATGTACCTGAGCACAGCAGCAGCCTCTTCCAGAAGCTCATTACACCTGAATCTGTGCCTTTGGACAGCCAGGTGACAGGTACTTTTGTCCTGAATTCTTTTCTTGCCATCTTTTTCTTCCTCTTTGAGTTTGTGTGAGTTCCTGTGTGTGGGAGATGGGAGCTGTTGGGCTGCGAGCTGCTCAGGGCTCCCATGGGGGAGGGAAGTCAGCTTCCAGCAGGCTCCATATGTGTGACCAGTGGCTTTTAACAGATTCAGATCAAACCTTCATTGCAACCTGAGCTGCAAAACAGCTTGGAAACAGGTTATATAGCTGTGTTTCACCACTTCTGTGTACTTGGGAATGTGTCAAGCTCTCTGTGGATGTGTGTCCCTAAACTGCCCAGAGCTGAATTCCTGACTCTGTAGAGAGCAAGGCAATGACCCCAACTTAGCCAGTAAGAGCTTGTGCATGTGATGCTGCTCTTCTTTCTGCTGACATTTCTAGATGTTGGTGTTCTGCAATGCAGAATGCAGGAAAAAAATGTTTGAGGAATGGGGGCAGAACCAGGATCTTGCCTTGCTCCAGCACGACAGAGGGAATTTCCTGCCCTGTGAAAATGGTAAAAGAGTGTGTGGTTGTCAGCAGTTCTGTCTGAAACGCCTGCTGGAGCAGGTAGCTGTGTTTATTTTAATGGCTGGATGTATACATTCATTATTTCTCACTGGTTTTGCAGTGTGGACATGCACAAATGTGGAACCATACATATGTATGTTCTGTATCACACACACATACACAGCCTGCAACACACACCAGCACAATGCAGCGTTAAACCAGGGGGCTTTCACTTCTCTTAATTACCTAATTATATTGATTCTTACATCCTGTACATCTTGGTTTTATCTGAACTTTCCAGAAGGTGCAAGCAATACGCATCTTGTCACATCCCATTTTCACACTAGCGCTGTTGCTGTATGAACCATTGCTCGAAATAAAACACGACGAGAATAGGCAGCCATCTGTCTGGGAAGCACATGCAGTCCCAGATGGTAGCTCCTCTCCTGCTTGCTGCTAGCAGAGTCCTCTGCCTGAGGAACACAGCAGAAATGTGTAACAGTTCAGCAGGGACATGTAGAACGTGTGGTCCTCCCCCGGGCTGGGGCTCGGGGCCCTCCAGCGATGGGAGGGAAACTTGAAACTTGGAGCACGGAGCCCATCCCTAAGGGGGGCAGGTGTTCATCTCTCTCACAGCAACCTCTCTGGGAATGAGGTTCCCCACCCCGTCTGTCTCTGTGTGAATATTCCTTTGGAATGGTGAAGTAGGGGCCAGGTGGAAAAGAGTCTGCAGGACCTCGTCGGGTAAAGCTGGAGGGAGGTAAAAGCCCCCAAGCAGTTCTCTCTGGACTGCTGACACCAGTGGCTCTGCTTGGTTTGCAGGCAGCTTGGCCACCAAGAACTGACACGTGCCAGCCTCCAAGGGTCACAGGCCACCTCACAGCCAGTGTCCCTCGACCAAGGAGTTGCCCTGTGTTGTTCAGGACAAGTGACACTGCTGCCTGCCCTCAGTCAGTGCTACTTGTGAAACCACAGCATGGGAATATCTTTCCTGCCAACAGAGGTGAATGGTGTTGAAATATCTCTTCTCAGCAAACCTTGGGCATTTCTGCTGGACTCGGCATGCAGGGATTGCTTTCACTGATCAAATTTAGCAGAAAAAAATCCAAGAATGTGTAAAGCATCCAGTCTGGGAGTGGCTGGGTGAGAATGCAGCTTCCTTATTCTTTGAACTTTCTGCCCCTGCACGTAGTTTTTAATCTGGCCTGAGGGAGGGATAAAGGATATTGGCACAGGTTTCTACAGAACTGAGGAATACAGAAGAAATTATCTCAAGAGGAATGACAGCCCATGGGAGAGGCACCCAAAGCCATCCTCCTGTTGGGCTGCGACTTTCACTGCAGCCTTTAGAAGACCTGAGCAGTGGTTCTGCAAAACAATTAAGAATTTCCTTGTAATTTTGCTTTGCAAAATCATCTCCTTCCTGGATTCCAGTTTTCCAGAAGACAAAAAGAGTTGAGCAGTGGTTTTGTGGAATAATTAAGAATTTCCTTATCTTCTTATCATTTTGCTATGTAAAATTATCTCTCTGGGTTTCAGTTTTCTGGAATGTCTTTCAAGGCTGCCTCCATTCCCAGAAAAGCCTTTGCACCATCTAATGACTTTTTAACCCTGTGATACCTGTTCCCATCTGCAGTTTTTCTACTGGGAGGCTCATGGATGTGGTATTTTTACTGCAGAGCTTGGCATGCCTCCTTTTGTTCAGGGTGAAACTGCCATGGGCAGGGCACCTTCCACTATCCCAGGTTTCTCCAAGTTCCATCCAACCTGGCCTTGAACCCTTCCAGGTATGGGGCAGTCACAGCTTCTCTGGGCACCCTGTGCCAGGGCCTCCCCACCCTCACAGGGAAGAATTTCTTTCTAATATCTAATCTAAACCTAATATCTTTTTAATATCTAATCTAAGCCACTCACATGGCCAGGAGGAGAGACAGGGCATGCAAGAAAGGTCCGGCTGAGATTGTGCAGAGGGTCAGATTGTTTTGGATGCAGGAGAAAAACAACTGCTTATTCCTTCCTCTCGGAAACGATTTCGCCTTGGCCCAGCTTGTGCAAAATGGAATTAGAGAGCCTTGCTGAGCACCGGGAGCTGGCGGGAGCCATCACTCAGCCAATTCATCATAATGGGAGCCTGGTATCTAATAAGCAGGTAATAAATGTGCTAAGTGTCCACCTTCAGGTTGCCTGAATGCCTCCCTCCTGCCCAGACCCCGGGTTGCAGCTGCTGGCAAGGAGACGTCACCGTGGCTGAGGAGCAGATGATGCTGCAGCAATGCCTGCCTGGCTTTTCTCTCCTGCCAGGGGTATGGCAGGGAAGCCACGAGCTCTGTAGGGCAAGGTGTGGGGCTGGGGAAGCAGGAAAGCCCCACCCCAGGTAAATCAGGCCTGGAGGATGCAGTGGGGCTTGGCTGATCTCTGGAAGTCAGGCAGCAGGTTGGGGTAGGGAATGGGGAGGGTTTTGCTTTGCTGTGGAATGGTTTGTACCTTCGGTTGAGGTGCTGAAGTTGTGATTTCTCCGGTTTTTAGTGCATGAGGTGATGGACAAAGGGTAGCTGGAAGGAAGTACAAAGGGATGGTGAGTAGAGAAAAGCACAGGGCAATGCTCCCCCTGCCTGGAGGGAGCAGCCATGGGGTAGGCTGTGGTACTAGGGAATGCTGGAATGGTTTGGGTTGGAAAGCACCTTAAGGATCACCTAGTTCAGATTCCCTGCCGTGAGCAGGGACGTGTTCCACTAGACCAGGTTGTTCAAACTCCCATCCAATCTGGCCTGGAACACTTCCACAAATTTTCTGGGCTGCCTCCTCCAGTGCCTTACCACCCAGTGGAACAGATGGTACCAGGAGAACCTGGGCCTGGAGTCACAGAAGCTCAAGGGAAGCCCGTGTCCCAGGGAATTGCCAGTGGGTGGCTGCCCTTCCTTGGGGATGTGGTTTAGGACAGGTGATCCTGGAGGAGGTGTCAAGTCTGGAGGAGCAGATCCTCCTCTGGCTTTGGGGAAACGTGGATCCCCAGCAGCAGCAAATGGGAGCACGTGGAATTGTAAGGACATTCCTGGCATCAGGCCAGGAGAGACTGGGCCAGTAGAATGATCTCTCTGGTGGGACTGGCGACAACCCTGACAAGAGAAGATGGCAGCAAGGGCAGGAAACACTGACCTCTTTGTAGCCTCCAACTGAGAGAACCTGCTGGGGCGCAATCTCTGTGACCACCCCTTGTGACTGACAGCTGTCAATCTCTGTCCTTGCCGGGGACATCCCCAGGGTCCCTGAGGGATGCTGCTGCTCGTGGGGCCGTCCCCATTTGTCAGCGAGCGCCGGGGCCTTGGAGGCGCATCGGAAGCGCTGCGTTAATGGATGCAATCATGGCGAGCCTTGGTGCTGCCGGCTGCAGCAATCTGTTTGCTGGCTGACAGCAAGCTGGCCGCTGGCAGAGCAGGGACTGGGACAGGGCCTGGAGGGTGGCTGGGCTGGGCTTCTTCCCGTGAGCTCGATGCCTCAGGATTGTGGATTTTCATCTATTTGTAGTCCTGTTATTCTTTAGTGTATAGCTCTAAACTCCACACACAGTGTGAGCTGCTGCTTCCCCATTTTGGGCAGACACAATTCCTCTCCAGGCCTGGCAATCAAGGACACCTCACTGCCTCAGGCCCCAAGAGATGGGGAAAAAAAAGTGAGCTGGGAGGAGCAAACTTTGGGTAAATTACTTCATTACCTGAAGCTGTAATTGGAAGATTTACCCCCCAGCATGGAAATGGACCAAACTTATAAAAGTGTGAAAACCTGTGACCCATCATCCATTTTGGGTGTAGCCCCTGGAGGGGCTTTGTCTGCCCTAAATGTACCTGAAGGCCCTTCAACAAATATAACAGCTTTTTATTCCCTTAATTTTGTCTGCCTTGGTTTTTAGGTCAGCCTGAAAAGGCATCAGGTTGGGTGGGTGAAATCCTGGTCTCAAGTTTGTGGGTGGCAAATCCAACCGAGTGGATTGCAGGCAGGCAGATTTTGGGTTTTGGAGAGTGTCCCATGCTTTCAGGGGTTTCTCTTTTCCTTGGTCATCCTTAAAGAGGTCTGCTGCTCCTTTTAGTTTGCTGGCATCCCCCAGTTTTGCATTTGTCTTCTTTGCTAATGCTGCAGTTGGTGCCAGTGCTGCCTGGGGTTTCAGACCAGCCTGGGATCAATAGGGGAGCACTTGCAAGCATCATATTAATTGAGTCTTATGTTGAGAGCCCTTGTGCTATTGATTGTAACAGTAACTTCAGCTGGAATTTGGGAAGCACTTACTTGAAGTCGAAAAAATGAGAAGAAAGCAGAATGCTGGGTGATTGCATTGACTTCATTTCCAGAGGATTACACTGTAATAATTGTGTGTGTCCAGTCTGCTTTCATTACTTGTCCCTCTAATGAAAGTACCAGGAGTGCTTTCAGATTTCAATATGCAGGATTATAGGGCTTGCTTGGAGCAAGCACCAGAGCACAGTGGCCAGGAGCAATATGAGAGAGTTTATCTTAATAACCAGCAGAAGATACCCACTCACATTGCTGTCTGCCCCACTCACATCCTTTTCTTTGCTTTCCTTCCTCTAAAAAAAGAAAAAAAAAAGGAAACAAAAATGCCAATTACTGACTGGGAACATGAATTTTTCATTGACCTCCTGTAATACCCCACAAAGCTCAGGAGCCTGGAAAGTAATGAAATGAGATTTCTTCAAAGAACAAATGAATGAGAGATGATGACTGTCTGGACCAAAAGTGAGATGAGGGCATTGTCAAGGGCCTGACTCTGAGGTGAGGGAAGAACAGGGCTGCTCTGGGCTCAGGAAGGGATAACAGGGGGTGCTGAAGGCTCATTACATATCTCTACTTTTTGTTCCAGCCCAGGGATTCCCTCTCTGCAAGCAAATGCTCAGATCATGAGATTGTGGGATGCCCTGAGGGGCTGGGGCAACCTTACCATGGGTTGTGCAGCTCTGTTGTGTTTTGGTTTTGTTGATTTTCTTCTCTTCTGACATACAGCCTTCCACTGAATCTCTTGGTGTAGGGCAAAGTACCCCAAATACACCCAGGCTGGAGATGCTTTGGCTGCCAAATGTCCTTCCCTGCTTTGCAGAGCTCTTTGTGGAGGTGCCCTGAGTGCTCAGAACCCCAGGTTTGGGACCAAACTTGCTGGGATCTTCTTGCCGTGCTGGGGCTTTCTGGGACTTCTGTTGTTTTTAATATGCTGCTTTGCAATAACCCAACAAAAGCTGCTCTCAAACTCATTTATTATTTTTTTATAAAGGCTCCCCCCACTTTTTTTTTTGTTGTTTTTTTTTAAGATGCTGTCAAATTGCACTTCTTAAGATTCATGGTGGATCTCCTCTGCCTGACTCTATTACCCAATTTAAATACACAACAGCAAGAGGGGTTGAATGCCACTGTGTTAACATGGTGCCAGAGACCTCTGCGAGGTTGTTTGTTAAAAGCAAATTGTACCTGTTAAGGGGCTGGGAAGGGGAGCACAGCTGCTGTTAACTGCTTTACCAAATTGACTCTGACTCATTCGTTTCAAATGAAAATTGAAATGCTTTTGACTTCTCCTTTTTCTTCTTTTTTTTTTTTTTCATCCTTCCAGTGGCAAATTTGCTTTACTTAACGCTAAGTGGGGATCATTTCTTGTGATTACTGAAAAATGCATCATAACTTTTGATTACGCTGCTATTAAGGATGCAGAATGGCAATTGCTGCTGCTCGCAGAGAGGGAGAGAGAGAGAGGGAACGCTGCTGGAAGAGCGGGTGTAACCCTTTGCTGTGCCGAGTGCCGTGCAGAAGGTGGAGATGCTGCTGCTCTGCGGCCCCGGGCTGCAGGGGCGGGACCTGGGCTCGAATTTGGGCTGGGTGCGAGCGGACAGGAACACGGCTGACGCCGGAGGGATGCAGTGGTGAGGGCTGGAGCATCGCTGAACCGCCAGAAGTTTTCCTTTTGTAGGGGTTAATGATCCTCTCTTGAAATGAAAACTCCTTGGGAAGGTTGGTTGTTGTTTGGAAGAAGGAAAATTTAGGGGGGATGGAGAGGGAATGCTCCTGGCAGCAGGATCAAGGACACACATCCCAGGGTTGTGGAGCTCTTGGGTGGGATGGGCCTTTCTGCCAGGGGCTTTCCAGTGGGGAAATGGGAAGAGTGGGATTGTGGAGTGCCCAGGGATGCTCTCCTCAACGCAGGGGAAACTGAGGCAGGGAAGCTGGGAGGAGGAACTGAACCACTGAGGGAGCTGGGGGTGCTCAGCCTGGAGAAAAGGAGACCCAGGGGTGACCTTGTCACTCTCTACAGCTCCTGAAAGGTGGCTGTGGCCAGCTGGGGTTGGGCTCTTTCTCCAGGCAGCACTGACAGAACCAGGGGACACAGCCTCAAGCTGCACCAAGGGAAATACAGGTTGGATATTAGGAAGAAGTTTTTACAGAAAGGGTAATAAAGTTCTGGAATGTCCTGCCTGGGGAGGTGGTGAAGTCACTGCCCCTGGGTGTGTTTAACAAAGCCTGGATGTGGCACTGGGGGCCAGGGTTTAGTTGAGGTGTTGGGGCTGGGTTGGACGCGATGATATTGAAAGTCTCTTCCAACCCAGCGATTCTGTGAATTCTGTGATTGCTTTGCCTTGCACTGTGGTTTCCAGCAGTGAAGGCTTGACCTTGGGACAAGTGTCAGTGATGCTGATGAGCTTTCTGGAGGATCCCTGACGGTGAAAACCCATCCAGGCCAGTGCAGAGAGACCCTTCCTGGCTTGAGGCCGGTGTAATCGACCTTCCCCTCCTGCTGCTCAGCACAGAGAGCTGCAACCAGAGAGAGAACGCCCGTGGGCTGGTGCAAAGCTGTGTGCCCAACATTGCAGAGGATTTGGGAGCTGAGGAGAGGAAGAGGGGTTTGTTCTGCATCAGAGGCTCACAGCAGTGAGGTGTGGGGGTTTTGCTGATGGTCACTTCCACACTTGGCTGTTTGCAGCCCCTTCCCAAGGAGCTCCGCTGTTTATTCTGCCCGTTTTGTAGCTCTCCCAGGGCGCTGGCAGCATCCTGCGGCTGCTTTAGCCCCGTGTTCCCTGTCCGAACTACGTTTCCCAGAGTTCCTACTCCTGAAGGGCTGCACGGGCAGCGTCGAGCCTCCGAGGAGGAGGCGCAAGAACAGAAATGTCGTAGGCTGCGCCTAATTAAATCATAAGCGCAGGGAGCAGCCACATCAGCTATTTGGGATAGGTTTGGAAGATTGAGCTCTCTTATGAATAAGGGAAGACACTTTTCCCCCCCCCCTTTTTTTTTTCTTCCTGCATTCCCTGTTGCTCTGAGGAATGCTGTGGCCAGCTGCAAACAGCTGGCTCTGTCCCATGCCTTGAAAGAGTAGTGGGAGTGAAAGGATGGGTGAGCTCTGTGGGGCTCAGGGATGCTCGGGGGGAGTTCTCTGCCCTGGCAAGGCTCTCCTGCAAACACTTAGGTGGTGCTGCAAGGCTGGAGAAGTTAAAGATGGACAGAAGTGCATGGAAATATCAGATGAAGAGACCAACCTGCAGACATAGTGAGAAATGTAACAGCTCCTAATATTGATGAGACAGCCAGTGCCCCCCAAGGAGAATTGCAATTTCTGCTTCGTTTTTTTCTTCTTCTCCATGTCCCAAACTGAGCTTGGTAGCAGAACAGATGTGGCTGGTCCACCCAGCAAAACATGGTTACAGGAAGGGATGTTTTCACCAGCACTGACAGCTGTGTGGGTTGGATTTCTTGCCTAGAAAGTACACAGGGGATCACACTTTTGAAAATGTCAAATTTTTACCAGCTCCCCTCTGCCCCACCCCCAGTTGGAGGGGAGGTAACCCAGTCCTTGCAGCTCACCAAGCTGGGGTTTGCTTTGTCTTGGGAACACCCTCCTGACTGGAGACTGTGTCTTGGCAATGTGGAAAGTGAACCAGTCTCAGCATTCCCAAAAGTACATCCACACATGCACACTTACAGATGCACACACACACACATATATATATATGTGTATATATATAAAATACATATATATATTTTTTTGCTGGCAGCTGAGATAAAAGGGATATAATGAAAATGTAAACGAAAAACTTTACAGCAGGCATGGCCTGACAGAGGGAAGATTGATATCCCGTGATGCTTTGTCTTGATGAGACAATGAAAAATAACCACCACGGCAGCTGTGTCAATATCAGACTTGGTAATGCACCACTAGCTGTGGGTTTTTATTTAATCCGCTTTGCTTTAAGATGATAACGGTTGTTACTTTTCAATGCCTGTCTGTCAGCACCCTGGCATTGCAATATTCCTCCGCAGCTTTGCGAGCGGGTTTCATTTATTTTAAAATACCATTTCACACACTGCTGACTTTTAACAGTGTTCCATGTGAGTTTGGGAGATTGAATAGTGACAGAAACAACACTTTTTATGAGAATACAGAATATTAAAAATGGGGCACAATATACAGATGGCAGTTTTCACTACAGCTTGTTTTTTCCCCCCAACCTGCTTCTGCTACTCAGCTTCCCACTGAATGCATTTGTAGTAACACCATAAATGTCACTTTCGCTGACTGCCTTTTGGCATTTTATTTAAATGGGAATTTGGTGCTTCCTGCTGCTGCTGCTGCTGCCACTGCTGCATCCAGCTCCTGCTCTGCAGCAGTGCCACTGCGCTCTCCTCTTGCATCCAGTGCATTTCCCATCAGCTTGGATCTAGGGGCTGCCAAAAGGGTGACAGCCCCAGCCGTGGCAGAGTGATGGGGGTGTGTGTGTGTGCACTCCTGAGTGTGTCTGGGAGGACTGGGAAGGTCACTGAAAGTCATCCAAGAGTGGTTTCTGCTCGGTGAAATACTTTTCTCTTTGCTTGGCTTCTCTGAGGCTCTCATCTTGCCAGCAAAAAGGCAAAACCGTGTGCTGCTCTGATGGCACCGAGAGGCAGATGATAGCTGGAGTTAGTAACTCTTGGTTTTAACTCCTGGGGCTCTTTTGGCAGCTTCCTGCCTAAAAATCTGGCTGCTTGCTTGAGCTCAGTTGCTGGGGTGTTAAAGGAGCCCTGTCCCCTCCATGTTTCCTGGGGCAGAGAACAGTAAATTCTTCCCAAAAGGTGATACAGTCTCATGGCACATCCCTCTGTGGGCCTGGCTGCTGCTCCTACAGCCATGTGGATCTCCAAAAAATCTCCAAAGCTTGGTGCATGAAGAATTGTGATGGGGTTATCCTTGGCAGTCCTGATCTGTCTCTTGGAGAGAGCTGCTGCCCTGCCAGTGCTTTCCTGGGGGGGCACAAGAGCTGGAAAGCAACAGGGGAAGGGGTGAATTGAGGGCTCGCTTTGATTTGCCCTCCATTTGTGTCTCAGTGGCTGCAGAGACTTCCTGAAGTGTCCTTCCTCCTTGGGAACAGGCCATTTTGCTGGCTTTTTGGCCCCTGAGGGAAGAGAGCTGCTCCCCGTGCCCTGGGTGCTGTGGCTCTCCTTGCTGCAGTCCAGCTTTTTGGGGTATGATTCTGTAAGCACAGGAGGATCCACACCCATATTCCCCATGCAATTCCTTCAGTGTGGGGAGGAAAAGCCTGTGCAAGACTCATCCTTGTTTTTTTTCATCACCCTTCCCACTGCCAACAGCCCTGTTGATATTTTGTGACAACTCCCTGTCCCCTCCAACCTCTGGGAGGGATGGGCTGCACTCCTGCCATCATCTTCTAACCCTACGAGACACCAGAGTGTTCTTGGACGTGTCTGATTGCCTGGTTATCCCAATTCTTTGCATAACTTTGGAAGTGTCTAAGCCTCTGCATATTCAGGCTGGAATGATTTAAATGAGTTTTAAGAGATGGTTGTGGCAGAGCCAGGAATCCTGCACCTTTGTGGATAGGAAAAACTGGTTTTGTTTGAAAATGGAAATATGGATTTTGATTATCGTGGGAAAGGAGGTAGTGTAAACATTTTTGAGGTCTTTATTTGTAATTTTGAGGTAATGGCTGGTTGCAGGGAAATATTGCCTATCCCTGGAAGTGTTTAAAGCCAGTTTGGATGAGGCTCTGTACAACGAGGTCCTAGGGGAATAGTTGGAATGAGATGAGTTTTAAGGCATCTTCCAACTCAAATAATTCTGTGATTTCTTTGTTTCCTACCCAAGCACCCTGTAGAGGTCCCTGACACCACCAAAAGCTTAATCACCAAGTTCTTTCAGTGTTTCAGAAAATGATCAATGTGGGATTATCACTTTGATCTCTGTCAAATGCTTTATTTTAATCTTTGAGCTGCAGATCCACTGTACAGGTGTACAAGGACATTATATAAAATATAGTGACCTCAGCCAATGTTTTTCCATCCTTCTGGTAACATTTTTGCTGTTGCAGATTGTGGCACTGCAGGACTAAGTGCACCTGCATTCCTTGAGCCCTTCTGGGAGGCTGGAAGTTTGTCCTTTTCTATTCCCCTGGGAAAAAGCTGCTATTTCTGGCTTTGCAGGTTGCAGTGGCATCAGACTTGCAAGTGGTGATATTTTAATGTACATAAAGCTGTTTTCCAGTGCAGGCTGAATCTTCTCCCCTCTTGGTCCCAGGAGAGTATTGTAGCAGGGGGTGGGAGGAGCAGAATGAGCCATTACTGAACAGGTTGACTTTCTAAAGAAAATGTGAGCTGTTTGAAAATGCTCCTACATGAGCAATGTTCCAGGCAATCCTGGGAGATGGATGAGCAGTGAGAGTGCAGGTGAGGCAGGCAGAGGCACTGGAGAAAATGCCGCTTTCTTGTCTCTGTCCCAACACACATAATTTCCACATAAATAGCACCTATCTGTTATTTAACACTTAAATCATCAAAGTGTCCATCAGCAAGAAGCTCTTTTGTGCTGGATGCTCCACAAATATGAAAGTGTGCATGGAGATGGTTTATGGCTCCTGTTTCAGGGCGAGGAGATGGTGCAGGTGACCTTTTCAGAGCCCTTAAACCTCATTATCTATTCATCACCGACTGCAACAAAGAGTTGCACATGAAAGTTTATCCCACACTTCATCAGATCTGTGATCTGGTTTCCTAAAGTGAATTTAGAGAAGCTAAACTTTCCTCCTGCTGTCTGTGTAAAAACCCATCAACTACACTTGTGTACGTGTCAGTACACATAGTAATGTTGTATTTGTGTTGCCCTGCTTTTTAAAAGTGTTAAGTTTTCTTTTATAGTTCTTTTGAAAGTTTTAAAGTTCTTTTAAAAGTCTTCTATACCTTCTGATGTTTACATATTTCTACTAAAGTTATCATGCACGGTTCATGTAAACAATGATTGTTTTACATTCTTCTTTGTGGGAGGAGAGAATTGATAGACTGTTGGTTTGACCAGTGTGGTTGGAGAGGTGGCAGTTTCATCCTCCAATCCACTGTCACTTTTAAGTTCTATATATTGCAAGGCCAGAAATAAAATTTAGTCTTCTTCTCTTTTGAACTCACCACCATGCTTCTGTGTACTCATTTTGTGTCCAGTAGCAACATATTTGCATGATCCATCAGGAAAAAAAAAAGAGTGTACCTTTAGCCTGATCATTTTTGCCTTCTTGGACATGAGGCAAGATGGATAAGAGAGAAATCAGTCCTCATTTTAAGCTCTGCATGTTTTGGCTGTGCTGCAGCATTTTCTATAAATATTGCCTTTTTATTGTTGTTGTTTCCCAAAGCCATGGTGTTTGCTTTGCCAGGGTTAATTTAGTGGTTCCCAGCTCTCCCTGCACGGCAGTGCCAGGGAATTCTGCTGAACTCCACAATTCCATGTGTAACGAGTGACTCCTTACCCAGCAGAACAGATTCATTAACCTGAGCTAAAAAATAACATCCCCCTCCCTCTGGACATTTGTTTTCCATGGGGCTGGGCAGTGACACTTCAGTGGGACGTGGGCTGGGCAGGGGGTGTTGGTGGGGTGGGTGATGGTGACGTGGGACTCACGGGTCACATCTGTGCCAACGCTGTGCCCTGAAGGATTGTGTCTCCCCAGTGATGGATGGGATGCCCCGGAAGCCCAGCTCTTTGCTCCCAGCTTGGCATCTTTTCAGGGATGCAGGATTTTTCAGCCAGCAGGATTTTCTAGGGTGCAGTGGAAGGGATGCTGAGGCATGTCCCAGTTTGAGCTGTCTCTGTTCTCCTGTGTGAGGTAGTTACACTGGATTCTCTTTCATGGCATTTTACAGGTACACAGAGCTTTTCCTGCTGTCCACAGCCCCCGTTTCATCCCTGAGAATGCTCATTCTCCAGGAGCTCTGCCAAGTAGCAGAGAAGTTTCTCCCTTTGTAATATTTCTTTAGGAGGAAGTTGGTTTTTTTTTGTTTTTTTGTTTTTTTTTTTTAACACAGAACTATTGGTGTCATGGTGGTAGTTTGGAATTTTTGGAAGGGGGGCTCAGCTTGGCTTGCTGCACCAGCTGCTGGGTTTTTAGGTCCTGACAAGCCTCATTCAGCACTCCTGGCACCCATCTGACAAACTCCATGTTCAGCAAATACCAAACATACAACTCTACAAAAAAAAAAAAAAAAAAAATTTTCTTTTATTAATACATAAACATAAGTATAAAGACTTTAATAAAATAGATTACATAAACCTTTCCAACCATTAAATATCTATGCATAAAACCATACAAAAATTACAAAAAATATAACCAAACTAAAAAAAAATCATAATTAAATTATCTATTTAATTAGCTAGGCCTCACACCAATATAAAAAATAATTTTAAAAGAAACGTATATATAAACATAATTATCATGATATTTATACCAGCTCTATTGGTCCTGAAGTGAAAACATCTCAATCATTGGTTTACAGTGCATGATGCACAGTGGTAGAACTTAACTATAAACAATGTGAACAACAAGAAAGATAAAGAACTTATTTACATTCTTTCTCAGTACCTTCTCAAGCTTCTGCCTGGTTAGAAATTTTCTGTTTTCTCTTTGAGTCTGAGACCTACAACTCTGAGCTGCAGGCGCCAGGAAGCCAATTCAGTGTGCAAGGTAGGATTCTTCCCAGCTCTCAAATTGGGATTTCTGGGCAGGAGGTGAAAATTCCATCCCAGGCCTGGTGCTGCAATTGTTGATTTTCCATCTTTTCGTCACTTAATTTTGCTTTGGCCACGTAAGTGCTGAGCCTTGTGCGAGACTCAGAGTTGTGAGGAGAGCAGTGGGTGCTCAGTAGCTTGGATGGGTGGCATTAACCCTGCTCCTGCATTTTCCATGCCTTTTGTCCCTGGTCCCCAGCCCTGGGGAGCTGCAGTCACCTGCAAGGGGGTCCCCGCACAGCCTCCCACCCCTCTGGCACCCCAGAGCCAACCCCACTCCGACTGTCACTCGTGGATAAAGGCACCCTGCAAGGACTCTCAGCTCTGGCTGGGCTTGGCAGCTTTCTGTGCAGAGTCCTGAATCCCACGGGGAGTTTCCAGCCTTTCCATCATCTGTTGCAATCCCGTGGTTATTATGGATAGCAATATCAGTACCTGGAAGCTCTTTGGTGGCAGTTGCTGTTTCAGAGGCTATTAAGCTTGCAGCTGAACACCTCTTTGTCTAAGCTAGCGCCTAATCTTTCACATGACAATATCTTTACAGCTAGACCCATCTGGAGCCTGAGTCAAAATCAGATTCGCTTTCACTTGAAACTGCAGATTTGGAGAATTACACTCTGTCAGCAGGGGAGGGGGGTAGAGATTTTTGCTAAGAAGATGAAGGAGATATTTCCTTATCTGTGAAAGGCTACAAAATGGTGTGCTGGTTTTGGCTGGGATGGAGTTAATTTTCTTCCCAGTGGCTGGTGTGGGGCTGTGTTTCGGATGTTTTGATGACACTGGGACGTTTTTGTTGCTGCTGAGCAGAGCTCACACAGATCCAAGGGCTCTGCTGCTCCTTGCACTGCCCCACCAGTGAGGAGTGCACAAGGAGCTGGGAGGGGACACAGCTGACCCCAAGTGACCCGAGGCATGTTCCATACCATGTATTTGATGATATAAAGCTGTGGGGGGGAGAAGGAGGGGGGCATTCAAAGTGAAGTTGTTTGTCTTCCTGATACCTGAGGTTTTAAGTTTTTCTGTTCTGCTTTGGTGTGCAGCTTTTAGCTTTATATTAAATGTTACTGGGATCTTTTCACAGGGTGGTGAAGACACATCAATCCTGTTCTAGCTGGAGAATGAAGCACAATCACTTCAAACTTCAGGCCCAAAGCATAAACAATGTGAAAAGAGGAGGGAGGGCAAGCAAGCAAGGAGGATGGAACTTCATAATTTGAAGCTATTAATTGGACAGTTAACTTCTATATGCAAATGGACTAAAACTTATAAAAATGTGAGATCTTGTGACCAAGCTCTCTTTTGCTTCCAGATTGGAGCCACCCAGGCAGAGCCACAACTGTGGCTCCAGTGCTGCTAAGGTGTGGTCTTTGAAGGCTGTCTCTCTACATAATATAAATAAATAAATAAAAATTAAAAATATATATAATGTATCCTGTATAATAAATATATTTATATAGAGATATATAAATGTTTTAATAATTTTTTATATATAAAGATATAAAGTGAAGGCACTTTAATAAATATCCACTTTATTCCTCTTAATTTCATCTAGCCTCTGTTCCAGCTCCTTAAGGCATCAGTTTTGGTGACCACATGAGATGAAGCCCTGCTTTCCTGGGGGTGGCTGAACACCTGCCTGCCCATGGGGAGTGGAGGATGGACTCCTTGTTTTGCATGTGTGGTTTTGCTTTCCTTATTAAATTGTCTTTATCTCAATGCACAAGTTTTCTCACTTTTATCCTTTCAGTTCTCTCACCCACCCCACGGCGGGGGCAGTGAGTGAGAGGCTGTGTGGGGCTGAGTTAAACCACGACAAATGGCAGCATTAAATCTTTGTCAGGAGATCTTAGCAGGGATAATGTCTTTCTACGTCAAAAATCAACCCAAACACACCAGAGATAATGGACATTTAGGTGAAAGCAAATGATCTATGATTTCTGAGCATGCAGGAATCTGGGTAATGAACTACTTGTTCAGATGTCTTCTTTGGAGTTCATTAGCTTTGTTCCACCCTCCACTTGGTGTTTTAATATATATTCTAAAGCACTCCTTGCATTACATTCCTATCCCTGTCTTTCAAAAACTGGAACAGTTTAGTTCATAGAATCATAGAATGGTTTGGGTTGGGAGGGAACTTAAATATCACCTTGTTCCACACCCCTGCCATGGGCAAGGACACCTTCCACTATCCCAGGCTGCTCCAAGCCCCATCCAGCCTGGCCTTGGACACTTCCAGGGGCAGCCACAGCTTCTCTGGGCACCCTGTGCCAGGGCCTGCCCACCCTCACAGGGAAGAACACTTGAATTCTCTCTTGCTGGGGATCCGAGTTTGGCTATGATGTGGAGGATGAAATAGAGGTTCACACATTTTCCATGCTGCTCACTGCAGAGCTGGGAAATTACTGAGCTGACACCTCCTGTTTGTCTCCGTGTTTGCAGTGCTGTGATGCCCCTGCCAAACAGGGAGAGTTATGGATGGGAACTGCTGGGGTTTTAATCTTGGCTGCTGCGAGCTGGAGGCAGCTTTCAGAGGGCTCCAATCCTGTATTTCTGAGAGTTTTGCTGTTCAAGGAGGGTTGTGCTGGAGAAATACATCCCCCCAGTTGTCCTTAGACCTCTTTTTCTTCTATTTCTTTCTATTTCTTTCTATTTCTTTCTATTTCTTTCTATTTCTTTCTATT
>QUSF01000010.1:26979722-27018259 GCA_003676055.1 Chloebia gouldiae
AGTCACTTAGATATCCTCATTATAACCATTAGGTTAAGTGCTGAGGAGAAAATGTATATACTGTACCTTAAGTTTCTAATCACTGTGGCAGAGTTTAGATTGGTGCTATCTTTTTTTAATGGCCAGCAATTCAGTTTCTTGGATGAGGTAGTTAATTGGTTCTTTATTTTCTATAGCCTCAGCAAAGCTTTTTTTCCTTTAGTGTTTGTGAAAACCTCTTACCCTCTATTTCTGGTGTTATTTTTGTCTTATTTTTTGAGAAGACATAGCAGAAAAGACTACAAAGTGCATGTGATTTTGCAGGGATTTAGAATTAAAAATAGTTTTTCTAGTGCAATGAAAAATCCCAATGAAGCAAGAACGTGTAAATGGATCTGAAACTCCAGCTGAGCTCTGAGTCCTAAGCTGAGGAGAAGGGCCATTGGGGGCTATGTGGAGGAGTGAAATTTAAGGAAAATTCAACTGAAGACTTTTCATTTGTTGCTGGTTTCCAGGACTTTGCAGCCACAGAGGTTAGAAACTTATAATTATCCTCTAGCACAGCTATGATTATTCTCATGTGTCCATCTGCCACCAGCAGCTGAAGCTGGGTAAAAAAATCTCCTGAAATAATTCAAGGCAATGAAATAATGAGAAGTTAGGAATATTGTATTAGGCACCTGAATTTTTATCTTTTTTGAAGGTGCTATTTAATGGATCTGGCCAGTAAAAGATGTTTGTGTGCATGGAGTAGCTGCAAAATCAGCTGTTTTTTACTAAAATTATGAGCTAGAGAGTCACAAGGTGTATCAGAGGTGGGAATGGTGTGCTGGCTGTCCAAGAACTGAGCAAGAATTGATGTTCTGCAGGCAGGCAGGGACACCCCAGGTTGTGAGAGTGACCCCACCCCAATGCCTGAAGGCTGACCTGGGAGCTGGATGTTGCAAATAACCCCTCTGGGCTTTTTTTTTTGGGGGGGGGGGGGGGGGCTGAGGAGGGTTTCAAGTGCTGAAGTGCCCTTTTGACTGAGAAGGTGACACTGGGGACATGGGTTTGTTATGGGCTGCTGAGGGCAGGAAATGCCAGGGCTGCACTTTCACCTTTTCCAGTGGAGGTTGTTTTCCTTCTTAATCAACTTGAGGCCGTCCTGGTCTGCTCTGAGCTGTGGGCTCCAGCCCTGAGAAACTCATTCCTTGTGGGGCACTAATTCTTGGGAGGAGGGAGGCCTGACATCTCTCTCCTGGGAGGTGTGGTAGAAAGGTCATGTGCAAAACAGGGAGAAATAGATTTGTTTCCTCTGGCAGGTGCTCACTCCTGTGCTCATTTGGCACGTGTGTTTATAGGTGATGAATCCAACCCTGGAAAATCTCCTTCAATATTAAGTTTTTTTGAAAGAGATGCACCCAGTTTGGGGTTTCTGCAAGCACAGGTGCCATGGTGAAAAATGTGCTGAGTTCTGAACAAAAATTAATCCAAGCCCTGATAGGACTTACTTTGTTATCAATATTAGTACTGGTGCTGCAGATATGGCAAGTCCTCATAGTTCAATGAGTTTCTCTTAGAACTAGTTCATGAAGTGGTTTCAGAAGATTTTTTTTTACAATGAGGGTGATAAAATCCTGGCACAGAGAGGTGGTGGATGCCCCATCCCTGAAAGAGTTCGAGGCTGTCCCTGTTCATTGCAGGGAGGTTGGACTGGGTGGCCTTTTGCAGGTCCCTTCCAACCCAAACTATTCCATGCTAATAAAGTGATGACTGAGTTTGTGTAAGAGAGGCAAAATCACTGCATGGTGCTGTTTTACACAGAAACAGTGTGGGATGAAGCACATCGTGAGGCATCAGTGTGCTGGGGCAGGCTCTGGGGAGAACAGGGAGGAGCAAAAACCTCGGAGGGACCAAAGGCATTCCCTGCCTGGCTGTAGGAACCTCTCTGGGCATCTGCAAGCCTGAGGTGGGTAAGCTGGTCTGCAGCCATCCTCAGCCCCGCAGGGAGCCATGAACACTTATGTTAGCTGTGCTTACAGCACGTTATTCCTTAGCTCTGCACTTGCACAGCACCACTAAGCACCTGCTAATGCTCTGGAGGATTTTTAGCCATGCATAGCTTGATTAAATACAAACGGAGCCAGATATGCAGGGAAACGTGGCTGTAGTGACACAAAACCCACGTGCCTTGTGTGGGTTTTTGTATCCAAACAAGCTCCTGGTGATGACACCACACTTTCTGCTTGTGACTGGAACAGGGTAGGACAAATGCCCGCTCGAGGCACTAAAATTTTCCTCGCTGCTTTACAGAAGTTAAATAAAAGCAAGGGATGTGTTTCCTGAGCAAGTCCCTCTGATTTACAGCCACGTGGGCAAGAGCAGAGCCACTTACATTAGGAGAGCAGTTTGGAGAAGGAGCACAACAGCGGTGAAACAGCTTTGAACTCTGCAAGGTGCTGATGAAATGCCTCCCTTGCACTCTGTCCCACTGGGATCTGCTCCTGTAACTACTGTGGAAGTTGTTTGGAAACCCTTATGCCTTTGTTTTATCCCACCCTTATGTGGTTTAGGAGCAGGTGTGTGCCCAAGGCTCACGGGGCAAGGGGTTGTTTTACTCAGATGCTGGGTCCAGCCTGCTCCTGGGCTCTGCTGGGATGGCAGGTACTGGTGGGGCTGGCCTGGGAATGTCCCCCCTGGGAAGAGGCCATGGGAATTGCACGTGGAGGCCGAGGCAAGAGGGGAGCAGCGTTCTGAGTAAATTGTCAGCAGCCTTTCTGTGTGTCCTCCCCTCGCCTCCGCTTTCTCCTCACCGACATATCAGCGATGTTTATTAAGAGATGACAAGTCTATCAGGCCTCATAAGCAGCCTTTCACAAGGAGGAGATCTTATATCCAGAGAGCATCATCAATCTTGTCTCTGCTCTGCTCTTCTGAGCAGCTGATAGCGAGCAAGGCTCCATCCTCTTCCCCCCTCCTCCCCACCCCTTCCCCTCTCCTCCCCTTCCCCAGCCCTCTGCAGCACAGCGGGAGCCAGCCAAGAGAGATTGGATTTGCATAAAGTGTTTGTGGAGAAGAGAGGGAAGGAGAAGGAGAAATGCAACCCCCACTGCGTAGGATGGAGGTGGTCCAGGGATGCAGGATGAAGTGCACCCCAATCTGCTGCCCAGGCAGCTAAAGACTGCCTCATTTTGGGGGGGTGTGACACTGAGCAGGGCCAGGAGGTGGGTAGGGACCAGAAAATCCCACTCCCTAGCTGCTGTGCTGGTGGGGGCAAGGTGAGGAGTGATGCTGCAGTCCAGCTGTGCCCCTGTGATGCTCCTGCCCGAGGAAGAGCCATGCAGACCTGCTGTTGCCCAGAGAAATGTGATTGCCTCATCCCTGGAAGTGTTTAGGGCCACGCTGGATGGACCTCAGAGCAGCCTGGTCTAGTGGAAGGTGTCCTGTCCATCGAGATAATCTAATTATCTCTGAGGTCCCTCCCAAGCCAGGCCATGCTGTCACTCTGTGACTCTTTGATCTCTCCAGCTCAGAGGTCTCTGCTGGGAGCTGTTCCCTGGGGGCAGAGGCTGCTGGAAGAGGGATCCTGTGCAGGCTGAGCAGGTAGAGCAGATGTATTGTCCTTTAGCATGTGAGAGGTAGGGTCAAATCCAGGCAATAATGTGCAAGGAATCCCCTCTGAGAGCAGGAATCATCACTTCTGTTTTATAAAATTCATCTATCTTGTAAATAACTTTTTTTTGCATGATCTGCACACTTGACACTCATGGTGAGCTGTTGGTTGGAAAACCACTGTCACCTTTCCTCCCTCACCAAATTAAGTTTCTTGTTATTCCCTCTGCCTCCATTTCCCACTTCCTTCTTTTTTTCTTTTTCCAATTCTTAAAATTCTTTCCTCTGCTGTTATCTGAAGACCCTGACTGTTTAGGACTAAATTTTTTTGTATAGATCCAGCCCTGAACAGTAAGAATGTGCTAAGAAAAGCTGCCCATTGCCTCTTAGAAATCCTCCTCTCATGGCTCTGCTCATGCTGACAATGCCTTGCTCTCAGGGGAGAGGAGATGGTTTTACTTTTGGGAGCTTGTTAGGGAGCACAGCAGTGAGCTTTTTCCACCAAATTTTTTGTTCCTTGGCATTTTATGGCAGAGAGAGGGAGCTGAGTGACCTGTGGGCGAGTTTTAACTTGTGGCAGCTCAGAGCTGAGCCTGGATGTGCTCAGCTCCCTGTCTCCCATTGCTGGAGACGACTATAAAATCACCTTTATCAAATATATATAATCCTCCACCAAGGATTTAGGCTATCAGGCTTGCAAGTGTGGGACAAATGTTGACACATCCTCGTTAAAAATGTTGCTAAGCCTTGCATATCTGATGTGCTTTCTTTCTTAAACTAAAAACTGTAGACAGATAAAAATAACCAGGATGCACCTCACCAAGTTTTGCAGAGACAGACAGTTTCCTGTCTGAAGATGCATCAGAAGGGCTGGCAATTTCCAGGAGTTCCCATTAAAACTTTATGATGAGAAATTGAACACAAACCTCACAGAATATTTAAAGCATTAAAACTAACCCTGTGTGAAATTTCCCACCGATCCCTCGAGGAGGAGGCAGGAGTTTATGCTCCGTTTTAAGGCTCCTCAAGCACAGCCTCGACCAGGATGGCACAGGAGCTGCCTGTGCTAACAAATCCTCGTGGCACTTGTGGTGGAGAGAAATATGAGGCTTTCTTGGAGACATTTGGAGTCTGATCCCATTCCCTCGGGCTCGGTGGGAAATCTGTTCCCGTGCACGGCGCCATACGTGGAGCTCAGGCCCCAAGCTGCCCAAAGAATTTGGCTTGGGTTGAAAACAAAAGCTGAGGTAAAGAATTGGGAAGAGGAGAGGTGGCAGAAAATAGCTCTCAACTGAGTAAAGGTCTGTCAGGAAGGAAATGATTTGCTGCATTTATTGTTTAGGTGTGAAGGGATGGTGGGAGCTGCACCAAGATCCATTTGATTCAGGCTGGTGTTTGTGATGGCTCCAGCCCTGCGTGGTTTATTGGAAGGTGGAGGAAACTGAAGAGCAGGCAGCTGCAGGGGGGATTTATTCCCATTCTTCTTTGTCTTTCAAAGGTCATTGGAAGCCCAAGGGTTTATATCCCTTCCAAAATTCTGTAGCATTATGATTAGGTGTCATTAAACTTGCTGCCTGTAATGTGCCAACATTACCCTTTTGATTCATACATATTTTCCTCCTGTCCTCCTTGGGAGTGGGGAGGGAGCAGCCTGACACATCTCTCCTCTGCCCTGGACTCCCAGGATCCAAGGCAGTGCCAGCACTCTGAGCCCAGGTTTGCTTTCTGTGCTAGGGAGACAACAACTGATGCTGCAGCTTTTGGTTTTGTCAGGTCTCTATTTTCCCAAATGAAGCTGCTGGTTAATAATGGACCCTTTTAGAGGCAAAGATAGTAATTCCTGGCTTCATGGGATGCACTAGAGCTGTCACAGCTGTGCAGCATCACTGCACTGAGAGAGGTGTGCTGTGTCTCCCACTGGTCACTCTGTTGTGGCTCAGCCTGGCCCACCAGCCAGGAGGGCAGGGAGCACAGAGGGAAATCAGGTATTGCAGGTTCTCCATCACTGCTGTACCTTTGTTTTGGTGTTCAAGGGGCTTCACATGCTTCATGTCCCCTCTCCTGGGGTAGATGGGCACAGGGTTTTTCTCACACCCATGCAGCACTTGGTCATCAGTGTGTTCCCCCCCCACTCCTTTTCTATTCTGGACATTCGCTTCCCTGGGCCAGGCCTTTGCTAGGAAGAGGCTGAGGAGGCTGGAAGAGATCACCTTTTGCAGTCTGGGTCTGTCATTCATGTGCAGCCAGCAGTTTCTCCATCAGACAGGCTTGTTGGCTCAGCCTCCTTTGGACAGCAATCCCTCCTGGGGGTTCCCCAACCTCCCTGTGCATCCATGGCTGGGAAGATGGGCAGCAGCAGCTCAGGAGAATGGAGCTGGAATTACTCTCTAGTCCCCTGAGACTGTCAGGTCAGCAAGGGTCACTGCCAGGAGAGGCCACTAGAGAAGAACATGGAGGAGACACCATAAGTTGTGTTATTCTACATCTGTGCTGTTGCAAATCACTTTCCTTGTCAGGAAGGCTGTCCTGGGCCATGGGATGGGGATCTGTGCTCTACAGGGAGACCCTGCTCTGTGTAAGCAGTGTTTGAGGAGCATGGAGAAGCTGCCAGGAGAGCCTGGATTTCCTGGAGTGGCAGCTCTCTTTCCACTGCTGCCAAAATTGGTACTGTGGAATCCCAGTTTTTGTCTTGCTGCCATCAATGAGAAAGAGGGAAGGAGTGAGAGTTTGCTCCATCACTTTGATGCCATTTGGATTTTGCCATTTTTCTTTATATGTTCTCTGTATTCTTCTGTATTCTATACATTTGTAGCTCTATGGGAGCTATCATATTAGCGACCCATTTTCCCAGTACTTTTCCAAGGCTTTCCTTAAGCAGAAAGGCAAAAGAAGTTCCAGAGCTCCAAGCCCTGGGGGTGCAAGGGCTTGGTTCCAAGGTTGAGAACAACTCTTTGAGATGCATTTTCATGGATTAGTGCTGAAGGGGGATTCCAGAGAAGGTGCTTGGCCTGGAGGCAAGGAATTGCATCCCCAGTTGTCCTCCTAATTGGTGCTTTTTATTAATTCTGCTTATTTCATAAAACCTATAAAACTGTATTCACCCCTGGAGGGGGTGGGTTTTTATGGACATCTTTCCACAACTGCCTTCAAATAAAGACCCCCTTTTATATTACCTCCTCACTAAAATTATCCTGAGTTTCATTTCCAGCTTGGGAAAAAGACAACAGCTTCCGTTTGCTCTAAAGCACACGTTGACTCAGGAAAGAGCCCCTTCCCAAATTAGAAATGATGAACCACAGTGATGAACCAGCCAGCTTCATGTCTGGCTTCAAACACCAGCATGGCAGTGGTTGTGCTGATGGACCCCGTGGCTGCTGTGGGAGCGTTCCTCTCTCCTCCCAGGCGCTGTGACTCCCGTCTGACCGTGGAGAGGAGCAGCTGCAGCCTCCAGGAGAGCCCCTAATGAGGCCAGGATCTCCAGCACGGGGCCTGCTTTCTGTCAGCTCTTGGAGGAGGCCCTGGGTAATTACCTCTCCTGTCTGCTCCTCGCTGCTTTTGAGGCTCAAACACTCGCTGAGGGCGAGGGGAGCGCTCGGATGCATCATTTAAAATTCTGATGGCATGTTGTCAGGTCAACATGCTGCAACACGGGAAGGGATTTTTCATCCTAAGGATTCCAGTGTCATTCCTGGCTGTGCTGCTCGCCTGGTGCTTTTTTACCTGTTTGAAGGTGGGTTTCTCTGCTGTGGGGTTGTAGCTGTGCTGGTCTCCTCTCACTCAAGATCTCTTGAGTCTGTGGTTGCCACCTCAGTTTGGTCTCACCTTTGGGATATTCTGAATTGTGCTGGATGAGCTGGGAATGGCAGCAAGAAAGAAGCTTAAGAGGGAAGAAACCCAGATTAGAGATCACTATAAATTGGTGTAAACCTTCCTTTACCTGATGTTAGCACCTTTACAGTGGAAAAACCTTTTTACAAGGTTCAATCTGATGTTTCATCAGCTGTTTGTGAGTGTGCAACCTTGGCTTAGAGTTTGAATCTGTGCTTTAATTGGCCTCTGTCTACAGAGCTGGGTAATGCACCCTTCGTTGTGCAAAGCTGCATCCCCTGTGAAGGGCATTTTCTGTCAGCAGAGAGAAGGGTCCTGGGGGGAGCACTCTTACCTGCCTTTGGCAGCACTGGGGAGGGACACTTGGCCACATGAATTGAATCTTGCTCTCCCCAAGGCGGCTCAGCTGCCTGGATGTTTTGTACAGCCTCACTGGAAAACAAACCTAACCAAACAGCAGGGTCTGGCCTCGCTGTGGACTGTGAGAAAAATTCCTTTTTCTGTACTGCTGGGCCAAGGATCAGGCGTGAGGTCCTGTCTGTCCTTCTAGCAGTTCCTGGCTGTCCCAGTGTGACTTGAGCTTGGAAAAGGAATGGCATGGACCTTCTGCAGAGAAGGAAGAACCCTGGTGTGGACAGATGTGGCTGAAACAGAATAATATTTTCAGCTGGGGAGAGCAGGGGCGGTTTCTGCTGCCCACAAACCAAGTGCAAGTGGGACACAAAGGGAGGAAGCGATGGGGTAAGGCAAGTGCCAACATTTCTGTGCCTGAGTGCAGGTGTTCAGCTTCTGTCTCAGCGTTTTACCTGTGCCTGCTGCCTTCCCTGGTGCCTGGGGGACATCTGGGGTGAGCACAGGAACACCAGGCATGCCAGCACTGCAGCCAGGGTGGCAAGAGAGGCAGGTAAAAATGTCCCCAAGAGCACAGTCCCAGCCCTGTCCTGGATTTGGGGCCACGGTTAGGAAGGGGAGCATCTCTCTGTTTGGGGAGCATCTCTCTCTGTTTGGAGAGATGCTGGAACTTGACACGGAGGGCATGGCGGCTGGGATTCGGAGGGTGGCGTTGGGATTCCTTAGGGGATTTGAGAATTTATTTCCCATTCTTGCCGCTCTCCAGGACTGTTATCCGTTCGTCCAGGAGGTGGCTCTGGAGCACGCTGTGGAGAACGCGGCGTCACACCAGATGTAGGCTGCTCTCCAGAGCTCCAGACCTGTGAAAAGTTGTTGTGCCAGGCAGCCACTCCGAGAGGAGCTGCCTTTGTGCTTGCCAAGGTCCCCAGGGATGTAAGGCATGAGGGGAAAAGCAGGGAACGCCTTGACAGAAGTACAGGGAAGCATTGCTGCTGTGTAGGAAGATATTGGCATCCCAGGCTTTGGAGAATGTGCCAAAACTTGTGCCTGGCACACACAGGGCTGCCAAGGCTGAATGACTTGCTTTATGTCATCCTTGGGCAGTGCTTCTGTGTGAGTAGATCAAGATCATGGTAGATCATGACTCTCAAGACCAAGAGTCCAGGGCTCTTGTCATGGTTGAAGCTTTGGGATGTCCCAGAAGCAGGGAATTCCTGCTCTTCTCTTAGTGCTGTGATATGCTTCCTAGTGATCTCCTCTGTGCTGAGGATACAGGGAGTTAGCCCTGGAAATCCAAGTAAGTCTGCACTTTGATCCCCTTTAGGAGCTCAGAGAGGAGCTGGAGGGACCTTTTACAGAAAAACTTGGAATTCACATTTTGAAGAGCAGCGGGAATGGTGAAAGTCAGGTGGGACAGGGCTCCTCAAAGGACAAAGAGAAAAAACAGGCCTATAGCTCACCTGGGCCAGAGCAGAGATGTGTTCAGTTTGTTTCCTGGAAGCACCAAGGTGCTCCCAACTTGGTCTCTTTATCTCCAGTGGCCCAGCAGTGTTGCTGGCAGTGCTGCCCAGACGTGTTCCCTTTCCATCTGCTCTGAGGTTAACAGAGAGCCTTGCACTAACTTTGTTGGGAGTTTGGAGTTCAGTTCAAAATGCTTTGCCTGTTGACCTGCAGAGGTCTGTGGCAGGACCAGGGGCTGCAGCTGAACCTCAGCCTCTCTGCTTGTGGCCCCTCTGCAGCCAGTCCTGGAGCCAGGACCAGCCCTGGCCCTGCTGTGAGGTACTGGTTGTTTGCTCTTCATATCCGACTTGCTGGTGAAAGCTGAGGGAAGAGTAAGGGCTTTAATTCAGCTCTGGAGCCTCTGCTGGCTATTCCCTTGTGCTTTGCCAGTGTTGTGTGAAGTGGAGAAAGGGGATTATTCAGCACCACAGGTCCCAGTCTTCAGCTGGGGAGCAGACTTTAGAGGCCAGACCTCAACCCCAGGTCCTTGTTTGCTAAACAAGCTGGATCTAGAATTACAGCTGATTTGTTTCTCATTGAGAGCTGTAGGGCAAGACCTTCCTCTGTGGTCTGAGATAAGCTGCAGGTACTGAAGTGAGAAATCCAAACCTGTTGCCATGTTTCAGGGTGTGCAGCGAAGCCTGTCTGCTCTCTGCCTCTCTGTGGTTTCCTGGGGAGCTGGAGAGGAAGAGAAGAGATTCCCCAGGCTCCGTGTGAGGTGCAACTGTAATTCAGTCTGGCTTGCTGGACCCGGAGTCCGCTGTGGGCTGTTGAAGGAATACGTGCTCTGCTAGGGTTAAATGCTTACATGAAATCAATAGAAGTTTTATTGCCACCACGTGATGCCAGCTGGAACTCTGCCACCCGTAATAGAAGCTGTGTTGGGTCTCCCCCCTCCAACTACAGGACAGATATATTGGTCTAGACAACTGAAAAATAGTGGTATATTGGGAGGCTGCGTTTTCATTATGTAAATGGAGCTCTACAGGAGGATTAATTGATTATTCAGTTACTATGGATCTGTCTTGGATGCCCTGGCAAGATGAGAGAACCTGATGGAAGCTCTCCAGTGGTGCTGTGTGGCAGCACAAAGGAGTCCTTGAGCACACCCTGCTCCCCTCCAGGCAGTGCCCAGCATGGGAGTAGTGCACAATGCTCTCCCTGCAACCAGAAATTGCTTCCCAGAATGGTGTAGGTGCCTTCATGCTCATGACTGGTAACCATATCCTGCTGCAGGCAACAAAATCTTGCAAGAAATAGTCAGAACTGACTTATTTTGTGCTGTCTGGAGGGACTCACCTGTTGACCACATCTTGCTGGTGGCAGCTGGAGATCATGCAGAGGGCTCCAGAGTAAATGTGCTGCTGCAAGTGCTGGGAGCTGTTGAGATAAATCCATTTTTGGAGACTTGCTCCTAGCTTCAATATGTATTTTTATCCTCAGCCCAGCAAGTGAATGATACAGAAACAGAGGGGAAAGATCAGCTGGGGGAAGGAGGGCACCATGATTTTGTGATAGGCACAAATACCTATTTCATGGGCAGCTTGAGCGCTCTTTAGGGTAGATCTTAGTGGACAATGTGAAGCTCCAGGTAAATGTAGTGCTATTTAGGCATTAAAGGCAGCATCCACAGAATATTTTTGAATTTTGAATATTTTGGAGCGTGGATCAGCTGCTCATAGGAATAGCTTCTGTGTGGTTGGTGCTGTTGTTCTGCTCTCATTTCTAAGTTGTATCTGGGACATTTTAAGAGCTGTCCTGTAAACATGCTGAGGTCTTCACTGCTGCCTGCATCACTGGGGTGTTCAGGTGTGGGGACAGCTGTGGAGTAGCTCTGCTCCCTCCCTGTGCCTCTGGAGCATTGGAGTTTTTTGTGGGTAAACAAGCAGGGCTATTGTATCTTCATAGCTAGATATGTCCCTTCTTGTCAAACACATTATAGTACAGGGAGTATTTTCTGACTCAGAAATACCTGTACTGCCCTCCCCAGCAGTGGGAAATAGACCTGCACACTCTGTTGGGTTCAGATTGCTGCAGGAAGAAAGGAGAGCTGTGGTGAGATGGATGCACTCACTTTCTGCTGTCCTGCTGTGTGGGATATAATTGCTTTATCCTTCTCTATTCTTCCAAAACCATTTCGATATTGCTGCCCAGATCAAATTTTGTGAAGAACATTTTAAAACAAATCTTAGCCTTTGGCCTGAAATACATCACCTGTGGAAAGTTTTACAAACAATCCCGATATTTGGAGTCTGGGTGGGGAAAAGCTGTGATATTGGACAAGTGGAAATTTAGATCCAAGTGAGTAAGTGCAGATACTGGAATGGAGGGTGATGTACCCCCAGATTTGGGTGGGGAACAAGTCTTCGGGAATTGAAAAGGTCTAATGTTGAAAGGAAGGCCTGCTTATGCTGATGACATAAAGAAACTTTCTTCTATTTCCATGAGTGTAAAATGGGGAAAAATTAGTCAGTAAGTATAACAAACTCTTCCAGAAGTTTGCAGAGTGTCTTGCAATCCTGCTGAGAACAGGGCAAGAAACTTTCTGGACTCCAAAGTAAGGACCAAAAGAGATGAGATTCTCCTTTTTCTATGAGAAGAGAACAAACTGTGGCCAAGTATCCCCTTTTTGGGGTGACAGAATTGCACGAGACTCCAGCAGTGGCAGCTGTGAGATGGCTTTTCACACGCACATCCTGATGCTGTGGAGCCAGCAGAGGAGACTAATTGTTAGACTGGCAGCTCTTTAGGTCGAGGCTTCCACTGAAATTGGAATTTTTGTAATTTATTTCATTTAAACTTGCTGCTCCTTACTTCAGCACTGGCTGTGGAGAGGCAGCTCAGCTCCTGCTTTGTGTTGCTGGCACATCTCGTGCAGCACGAGGCGTCTTTGCTCTTTTCCTGAAGTCACCAAGCTCTGACGATTTAAGTGCAGAAACTTTGCAGACACGAGGCTTGTTTGCAAGGCAGACATGCATTTCCACATCCTGTCTCGTGGATTCCCGAACAAAGATGTTTACAGGAAAAAAAAGAAAAAAAAAAAAGCACTAATGCTATACTAGGAGGGGGAAAGCATAATGTATTCTTCAAATGTTTGTATGTCAGCAAAACGCCTGCAAACCATTCAATAGATTAATTCTGTAGCTGGCCTAAAAGGAATAGATTTCTAGCCATAACTGAGATTGGGAAAAATTGATTTCCATGTTCTTGTTGACTGAATAAGATGAAAACAACTGCCTTGGCACTCATTACTAGGCCAAGAATTCAGATCTCTGCTGCTGAACTGCAGAGCTGGGCTGAATACTAGAACTAGCCCAGCTCAAGAAGTGATGAATAAAGGGCTTTTCAAAAACCAAATCTTAAATATTTCCCACTGTGGAAATGGGATTTGCAGCAGATCATGGCTGCTAAAGTACCTGGTGGCTTTGGGTGGATGTGTGGCTGGATGCTTTGGTCTCTCAGCCAGAACTATGAAGGCACTCCTGGTAATCAAAAATGTGAAAATGGCTTGGTTTAGGTTGTCCATGTTGCTTTAGAGAAAAATTGCATTTCAAGAAGCAGTTCTAAAGATAGATTCCATGGAAGATGCTTCTAAATTTACTGTTAAGAAACTCCTAGTAAGGGTGAATTATGCCATGGCTGAGTTGGAAGTGCTCATTGTTTTCCCCACCTCTGACAAAAGACAGTAGAAAAGATGGGAGCAAATACTGGCTAGGACAGGAGGTGACATTTGCAAGTGGGACATCCATGACACGTGCTCCGGACCCATCTGCGTTCCCTGTGTGTGGGGAGTCCCCAGCTGGTCTTTCCCACATTTTTCCAGGCTGGATGAGCTGCATCCACCCAACCATCTCTTCAGATGCTTGGAACTGAAGGAGAAGATCTACACTTTGTTGTTACATCGTTTCAGGAGCCTTTTTTTCCCCCAGGGATTGGTTCCCATTGGAGAACCCTTATGCAGGAAGAAGAGAAGGCAAGGGACACAAACTCAATTTGAGGTCCCACAAATCCCAACATCTCCCAGATCCTTAGCCTCTTGTGTTGTGGATTAAACCAATGCAAAAAGGCAAATCCCTGTCCTGAAATTCCCTGGGAATCACAGCAGCTTTTGACTGACTGCAAACAGATCACTTGATAACCCTCAGTCTTATTGACACAACTCCAAAAATACGCTGCAAAGTGTAAATAATAAATGTGTAGTATCCGCACTGGAGCAAGTAAACACTGCCTGATGTTGTCTGATATTTCACTGGCAAGGTGTCCTCGGTGATGCTCCAGCAGAATAATTTTCCAAGCGAGTGGCTCGCGTGACAGGTGGATGTGCTGAGCTCACGGGGCTGGATCTGGGAGCTCCGTGCTGGAGGTGGCAGCAGGAACAGTGATGTTCCTGGAACAGTGCAGTTCCTGCTGCTGCCTCCCAGCAGCTCACCACGGAGCCATGAGGAGGTGCCTGGCCAGCTGGCCCCGGGCTTGCTGACAAGGGAGGGTTGCTAAAAGCTTTTATTCTGCTGGTGGTGGTGTGGATGTGTCAGCTTCCGAGCTGGACAACACATGGATTAATAATTCATGCTGGAGGTATGGACTGGTGGGAGCTGTTAGGTGAAGGAGCTGCCTTCCTGCTCGGGTGCTGGGGTTATCTAGTCACAGTCTCACAAGCCGTGGGTTCTGCAGTATTTCACTGACAAGCTGTAAAATGGTTCTGTATCTAGCTCTGCAAGGTCTTTTAAGGAAAAACTATATAATTAAGAAATGACACCTAAATTATTTTCACTTTTAAGCCAATAACCTGTGCCCTGCAATGTGGACTTTTTTATCCAGTTACACAAAACCACCCAAACCCTTGGAGAAGAAGATGAAGAAGAAGGACCAGCCTCTGCCCTAAAACCTCCACCTTCCTTTATATATATTACTATATTCTAAAACCTTAAACTCTGAGTTTTCTGCCATGTGATATTACACACTTCTGTTCAAACTACACACTTATAATCTCAGTTCTATCCTTTAATTTTAGAAGCCTTCTCCATGGCCTCAGGGCAAATGTGGTGCTCTCTCTAGAGGGTCTGTGCCTTTTAAAATAGAAAGTCTAAATGTCTCAGCATCCAGGGTTCCAACAAAGAGTCTCCCCATGGCAAGCTGGCTGCCAGATCCTCTCCAGGGTGGCAGCTCTGGCATCCAAGACTGCTTCTTGCTACCCAGAGCATGCTCCTATTCTGCGTTTTGGGGTGCTGCAAGATGTCTGCAGAAGCCAGACTACTGAAGACCAGTTTTCCATAACTGGCAGGTGGACTCTTGTGCCTGCTGATGGCTGAAATGCTGAGTCTGAAACAGTTTTTGTGATAGGGTGGTCCTCAGGATGAACTCTGCAGTTGCTCCTGTTATGTGCAGGCACAGCCTGCAGTATTCCCAAGGGGACTACAGGGCAGGAAAATGTACATTGGGTGACCTGACCCTGAGGGAGCAGCATCCCCCTAGAAATGGATGTGATTTCCAGGAACTGGGAAACCGTGGTTCACATAAACGTGAATTTTAAAGGACCTAGTGTCTGTGTGTGCTGCTGTGATCCTGGATGGAGGGTGCCTCCCTCATGCTATGTGTTGTACCTGTTTAGCAAGGATTTTCCTTCCTGACCATGTGGAGACACCGGAAAGTCTCCGAGGTGACCTCAGGGCTGTACAATAACAGCCTGCAAAATCTGTAGTCATGAGTGGCAGACAGAGGAGACCAGGGATGTGTGTCCAGGAATCCTGGGAAGCTGCTCTCAGCTCCAGCAGTCACAGAGCTCCCCAAGATTTGCCTTTCCTCTCCTCTCATGATGCCTTGTGAAGGCTGACCTAGAACAGAGACTAGATGGAGCTAAAGAATAAAACAGGGATTTTTTAAAAGGCCTCAAATTGATCCACCTTGGGCAGCACAAGAGCCCAAGGTGAAACCAAAATGGTCACAAAATGCACCACCGGTCACGGGGTCTGACACTTTTAGAAGTTCTGTTCCATTTGCACATTGGAGTTAATTGTCCAATTCCAGCTCCAGCCCATGCAGTCCCATTCTGCTTGTTTTTCTCTCTTCAGCCCATGTTGTTTGTGCTCTTGGGCCTCAGATTTGGATCATTTGTCCCTGGTCCCCAGCTAGAGAAGGAATTGTTTTGTCTCCCTGTTCTGTGCAGAGAGCTCACCATCCCCTAATATGAAGCCCAGACCCACACACTAAAGCAGCACAGAATCTGAAAAATGTAAAAGCTAAAACCTGAGGCATCACTCAGTGCCCAGTGTAACATTGCACTGACTTTCCCAAGTAAGATGTAAAACTGAGCTGATGGGGTTTTTGAGAGCAAAGCTCTTTTAACAAGAGCAGGGAGGTTAACCTTGGATCCCTGCCCAAATTGAAGTGGATATAATCTCTAAATGGCCCATTCCAAAATGAAATCCGCTTATTGAGGGAATGTGTCCCTCTCGCTCCTGTAGCGCTGCTGTGCTGAGCACAGAGGGGACAGGAATTGCAGGTGAGTGAATTTTGTGCTGAACATGTTAGGAGGCCTGTCTTCTAAGAGATCCAACAAAACCAACCTGTAATCAAGGGAAAAACAAACAACCTAGAGTAGATCAAATCCTGGCTCCACTCTCTCTTTTGATGGACCCTGGATTAGTCCTGAGCAGTGCTATCTTTCTTAGGAAGACCTTACTCATGGCACTTTCTGTGGGCCAGGGTTGTGCTGCCATCCAGCTCGGTGTGATGGACAATGCTCCAGGCTGCAACAAGACTCCAGAGGCCTTGGCTCAGAGATGATGTTCACCCTGGCCAGGGGCTGTGGTTAAAAGGAGCCATGGGGAGGACTTGCCCTGAGTGAAAGCTGTGCACTAGAAGCCCGGGGAACAAATATGTGTAGTAAGATGGAAGAAACTGTCTGCCTGCAATAGCTGTGCAAGCACTGGCTGCTGGGCTCAGAGGACTAAGAGTTCTTTATGCTGCAAATTGTGCTACAACAATGCAGGATCTCGATGTGCCTTGGTCACACAGCAGTACTGGACCAGGTTCTGGGAAGCTTCCAGCCTCAGCTTCACCAAACATGTGCTCTGCCTAATGCAAATGCTGCTTTGGAGATGCTGAAAGGTTTCTCTCCCCCCTCTCTTAAAAAGAGCATATGTTCTCACTACTAACAAGCAGGTTTGCAAAGAGTCTATTTTTAAGATGATTACAGGGTATCAGTAGCTGTTCCAGTGTCAACTGTCGGTTTTGTTTCCTCGTCGGCAGTAAACTGTTGGCAGGTTTGTGCACCAGAGGTTTACTCCTTCCCAGCTGTAATTGCACAGCACGGAAATTATCACTTGCTCTGTGCATGCCTCTGCTGGTTCATCCCTCTGAGCCTGCTGTTTGCCAGCAGCTCCTCCAAGCACTTCCCACCCGCTGGAGAGCCGTGTTGTGGCATCTCCTGCTGGCAAAAGACAAGGCCTGCCTAGATCTGAGCTGCACAGATGAGACTGAACGTGGCATTGTGCTACAAGTGTACTCAATATTGGTGCTTCCTGCTTTGTTGCACAGGGAAAGAGCCCAGGATCAGGTTCCTTTCCCATTAAGACAAATGTAGACATGATTTTTTTTGCAGGCAGTTTCCCTCGTCTGCTGTATAAGATTATACCTGCAGCTCTAGCTGAGATCTTCAGGGTGGGGAACACCCCATGATGATTTGGTGATTTGGATGATTTGGTGGCTGGGTGTCTGGAGAGCTGGTGCTCTTCAGCTGATGAATAGCTCAGGCTTTCTGCATTTTGGATCCCTGTTTGCCTGGCAGGCAGAGCAGCTTGGCCATACTGCACCAGGCTTTTCTCCACATGGCCATGGGGAATCCGAAGTCCTCTGATGGAATAAAGGATGTGAAGACCCTTTCTACAGGCAAAGCTGTGCTGGCTAGAGGGCACTGGAGTTTTAACTCACACCATCCCTTCCATCCTGCTCCCACACTGCTCAGCCAGAGGTGACTTATGGAGGAGGAAGCAAATAAGATCCTTTATTGAGAATTAAGGAAATAGCATTGTAAACACGTGCATCCTTTTATTATTTTTTTTCCAAGAGTTCAAGTAACCCCATGATTTGTGACTGCAGCTCTACACACAGAGGTGACGAGGGAGTGCAGTGGGAAGTGTCAGCTAGTGGGAGGAGGGCTCAGAAGTTCCATTCCTTACCCCACAGGGCACATCCTCTAGGAAACAGCCACTTGAAGTACACTTATTCCTTTTCCCTTGACAGGCATGTGATGATGACGATGCCTGGGTGTGAAGTCTGCTCCAAGGCCTTCTGTGCAAGTCCTTGGCACACCTCTTCAGACTCAGCCTTCTTCCCATCCTGAAAGTTTCTAAAGTGATGGGAGAGAAACCACTGTTGTGTTTCCCGGGCTGACACCTCCTGCTGAGCATCCTTCCCTGCAGGAATGGCAGTCCTCTCGCGTTACTCTGGGGACACGCCGCCCTGCTGCTGATGGGACCAGACAGGATCCGTCACTGTGCTGATGTGTCTCCTCCACAAAAAATCCTAAATGACACCAGCGACGGAGAGACAAGGAACAAAGGGAAAACAAATAAAATTATCTGCTCAGTTTGGTCCCCTCTGGTCATCTGTCATCCCAATCTGGTGTGGGGACTGCGGAGAGGGCTGGGGTTTGAGGGTTCTGCTGGCGGTATGAGATGGGTTTGCTTTGTTCACGTGAGACCAACAAGCCTGGCAGGCCAGAACGCTGCTTCTGCTGGACTCTGTGGGGTCTCTGTCTCTGTTTCAGCTTGTTGCTGGTGTCCAGACTCCTCTGACTGCTGCCATAACCAGACCCTTGCAGTGGGGTAGAGCTCGGTGTTGCTGGTGCTTCACAAGCGTCGGAAGGACCTCGCCAAGGTCGTGTGAGTCTCTCTCCCTGCCTCAAGGTAAGATCATCTCTCCCTCTGTCATTGCTGTACTAATCTGTTTGTAAAGACCCTTGGGGATACAGGTTGCTCAACCTCTTCCAGGACTTCCAACAAGAATAATTGTAGCAAGCCTATACAGTGTGTTGGATTTTTTTGTTTACTTTTGTTCCTTGCCTCAATTTTTGTTTTTGTTCTGTGGTGGTTATGGCTGAGGAAACATTTTCCTTCATGTTTCTAGGAGGCTGTTTGAAAATTGCTCTCAGATCAGTGAGGACCAACTGGGATGGCTGTGCTCCTCTGCAATGCATGTGACAGATGTGTCAGCTCTGGGCTTACTCTCTCCAAATGGTTCATTTCTGTCTCAAAACACAGTGGCCAAAAGCAGAGCACCAGACTTATGATGAAAGTCAGCCTTTAAGGTAAGAAGCTGAGATACTCGTGCTTGAAGAAGATGTATGGGGAGCCTTCTCTCATGTGAGGATGCTGACATTAAGCCTTCAAGGCATCATGGCCTTAGCTCTTCAGAACTGCCTGTCTTGTTGGGCAGGGAGATTTCTCCCAGATGTGTTTTCTTGTTTTAAATTGTCTGGTGGAGTTTTTCCTCCTCTTTACACAGCTGTTACTTCCAGCCTCGGCAGTTGAAGGTACTTTAAAATTGGGTGGATTAGTGCTTGTGAAATAGTCTGGGCTGTTCATTTTCATGGGATTTAAGAGTGACTTACTGTTCGTGTCCTGAAAATTGTTTGTTTTGCCTGGAGGCCATTTTGCACAGGAACTTAAATTGTTGGCTTGACTCTCCTTTTGTGTAAGATGTCCAAGTTGAGAGCTGTGTGTTCTATAACAACCTCTTCTTGTCTGTGACAGCAGCATTTTGAGACCTGCCCTAATCAGAGTTTTGAGTGGCACCACTCCAAAGTGTGCTGGAACTGCCTGATTTGGAGGGAAGAGAGCAGAGATGGGAAAGGACAGGTACATCCAACTGAGGTAAGGAGACTACCAAACACAGGGCAGGCAGACCAGAAACATGCAGATTATGTAAGCACAGCTGGGCTAAAACTTGGCAAAATAGTCCTTCTCGTCTTTTAGACTATCCTCAAGCAAATGATTTTCTGTGGACCCCACTGAGCTGTGGAGAATTGTCTGAGCAGAATAAAACACAACTTTAATTAAACTGAGAAAACAAAACATCAATTTCTTTAAAAATGCCCCAGCCTGAGTAACTGCAGACCTGGAAAATAGCCTTAAAAATAAGCATCCAGTAGCTCTAATTACCCTGGAAGGCCACCACAGGCAGGGGAAGCAGCCTGGGAACTAAAGGTACTGGTGTGGTGACAGCAGAGCTTGCGAGGAAACCACTGGGTCTTGTCCCTGGGCAGCCCCAGTTGAGAAAGAAATACATCTGCAGGCTGCAAGTCCCCTGCCTGCTGCTGGGACTGCTCACTGGTGATGACATCTCAAATATGTTTTAATAACCAGAGGCTGTTAATAAGCGCTTGCTACTTCACCAGCTTAGATGCATCTCTTTAAATTTAAACAGGATTAGATAAGGTAGGGAGATTATTAAATACCCAAATGAACATTAAGCAGATATATTGGAGGTTTAACAACTCTGCAGCAGATTGTTAAATTGCTCTAAATATTTCCCTACTAGTCTGGGGGTATTTAATTAAAACAACCCCTCTAGTCCTGTGTAAAGTGACTAGCAGGCCTACAAGCCCTGCACAGGGCAGGACCTTAATTGGCAGCGTTACCATAAAGCTGAGCCATGCTGGAGGACAATTAAAAAACAACAGCCTCCCCCCCCCCTCCCCACCCCACCCCTCAAACCACCCCAAGCCCCTCTAATTAGTGTGAGAAATGACGACAAAACAACTCCGAGTGTCTCCAGTGACAGGTGCACAAATAACAAGGCTGATGAAAGATTTTGCAATTAAGATTGCGCTATGAAGATTAATGGGATATTTTCATAAACTGATGTAAGATTGCCTGTAACCCAGTTGCCTCCACGTAACTCTGTCTCCTTCCCACCAGCACTTCCATATCTCTTATTTCTCAGATTTCCTTCACCCCCTCTTTCTGGCTTGCTGGGGGTTTTCATCCCCAGCACTTTTTTTCCCAGGTGTCCCATATTTCCTGGAATTTTCCTTCTCTTGCTTTGTCTGCTCTTATCTAAATCTTTGGTTTCTGCTTCATTTAAACTTCCTGGCTGGGGTGGAAGTGGGGCTGTCCCTGTGGGCTGTCCATGTGGTGTTGCTCCATCATGGCCTGTGTCCACTTCCAGTGGCTCACTGGAAATTATTTTCCAGGTTTGTTAAGGGTCCAGCTGCAAAGCACACATCTGGCTCTAGGGCCATGTGTGTCCATGGCTTTCCAAGGCCCATGGGTCACATTGCCTGTGCTGCTTCCCAGCAATGTCTCACTTGAGCGTGCCAGCGATTCTCTTAGCCCAAATTAAATTGGTACAGCCACTGCTTGATAGGAAGCATTAAACTGGCAGGGAAGGAAACTGGGAGCTGGACCAGACACTCGTTTCCATGCATCTTTCAAAGAGGAGGGTTTGTGCCTCTCACCCAAACCTGCTCTTTTCCCAAAGACATTTGCCTGTTGCTGCCATTGTTGTGACTCTGTTACTCCTAATTGCCTCCTGTTATTCTTGATATCTCCAAGGCAGACCAGTACACAGGGAATTTACATCTTTTAATCTAGTGAAAGCAATGATTGGACACGCAGCCTCCAGTCCTGCTTTTCTTCCTCTCAATTGCTGCCATACACCAGGTTTGATGTCCAGCCCTTCAGTCTGTCTGTGCTTAGTGGCTGCCTCTCCTCCCTGCCCTTGAGTTTCCTTCCTGACCTTGTCCTCAGCCCTCCCAGTGGCTTTTTGCTGTGATTTTTCTGCGACACCTCAGAGGTATTTGTTAGGATGGGGGTTCAGAGGCTCTGGGCTGGGTGTAAGGGGCATTAGTTGAGCCTGGCTGTAGGGAGCTCTTCCTTGCTGCTTGCTTTTTCCTATTGTTCTTTCCCATTGCTTTTTCCCATGTAAATGATGTGTTAAAAGAGACACCTGCCCAAACCTGCAGCCCTGCTCCCCCCAGGGCCCTCTCACCAGCCAGGCTGCCCAGGACTTTCAGAGCTAGGGGTGAATAATCCCATACACAGGGATTTTGAAGTAGTTATAGCTGCGGCTCCCAAACCAGTACAACCACTTCCACACTGTCCTGCTTGTTAACTCTGCTGGGGAAGGGTGCAAATAAGACCTCAGGGAAATGCTGTTTGCCTCCTGATTCTGAGGCTCTCCCCGTGCCTCTATGCTTAGCAAAGGGGCTAAATTGTTTCCCACCCTTTGTGAACAGTCTTTAATTGAGAGTTAGCACAGAACCAGTGGCTTGTCTCAGACACTTCTCTGTACAGAGGGATGCTTATGCACTCCAAATTCTGACATCCTTACTATAAGGTCCATGAAAAAACCCGGTACAGCAAAAAGGCAGGAGGATTCCAGTCTCCTAAGAAAGAGGCATTAATTGGTGGTGACAGAAATATAGTTTTTCCTGAGAATGGTATGTGCCTGACAGTATTCCACTCACCAAAGCAAACAAGCAGAAATTAGGGCTTTCTGTCTCTTGTCCATGAGCCTTTTTGACTTGATATCTCCTTGTCTCTCCTCCTTTTAATTGCTCAGCTATTGTCCTATTAGTGTCAACGCTTGGCGGGCGCAGGGGTTAGAGCTGAGATGCTCTGGCTGGTGCTCTGTGAAATGTCAGCCTGGATAAATAAAGTGCTTCTTTCTGTTCTCTCAAATCCCCTTTCCCACTCCCTCCTTACCTTTCAGATGCTGGAAAAAGCCAGGGAATGTTAGTGCAGGCTGTAGGTGTAGCCTTCCCTCCCAGGCCCTTGGCTTGCTGGAACTTGCAGCCCTGCTCTGTGACTCTTTGCTGTGTCAACTCCAGAGATGACATTATGCTGGAAACCAGCAAAAGGTTTCTGCAGCAAGATGATACTTCTTGGTTTGTGATTCTCAGGATATTGCAGACATTGAAAAATTCCTGGAAAACTCTCCTGGCAGAGGTGCTGCTGTGATCCTGCCTCGCTGGATGGGCAGATCTGCAGCCTGACCTCTCGGTCTTGTGGTTTCTTGTGGTGTCTGTGTGGTGCTCCAGAGTGGCTGGCAGTGAGCTGGCTGGCTGGCTGTGTGCTTTTCATTCCCTCTCGCTGTCCTGGTGACTGCACTGATGCTCAGTTCCAGCAAATTAACCTTTTGGGGGAAGTCTTCACCTTACTAGCTTCTTGTCCTGGCTGCTAACACCTTCCAGGAGGCTGATGCTTCCTGGTGATCCAGAACTGCCTTTTAGTGGAGGTGGGGATGTAGGGTAAAGATTGGGAGGCACAGAGGGCAGCTGTGCTTTCCAGGCGGAGCAGCTTCCCCTGCTGCTGCAGTCTGCTGGGATGTGCTGCAGATGAGATTGTCCTTGGAAAACTCTTCTTGCCAAAAACAGCACAAAAACGCTTTCTTGCTTCCTGGAAGAAGCATAGAGGGTGCCAAACCCAGCCTGCCAAGGAGCAAGGTCCATTGCCCTGGTGGCCTGTGGTTCTGCTGTGACCTCTGTGGCTGCCTCCCTCCCTCTTTGCCCTGGGGAGGTCAGAGCAATGCCTGGTTCACCCTCCCTGCTCTGTTGGGAGCTGGGGACAATCCAAATGGATGTGCCCTGACCCAAAGGGCCCCTGCAATTAGTGCTGAGCAGGTCTGGAGCTCAGAGCAGTGAGATGATGTCCAGATGCAGCAGCAGAGCTTCAAGGAACCCCTTTGCTCATCCCACGGCCTGGATGAGCCAGAGATCCCAAGGAATAAGCAGGATGCAGCTCTGCCTTGAGAGATGCTTTGAAACAAGCAAACACGGGGGTGGGAAAGGAATTTGTGTTGCAGAGTGGATTTAATGCCTGGTATTTTATAACCTGAGTGCCTTTTACCAACACGGTTTTACTATCCCCTCCCATCTTAATAGCTATTTTATAAATATTATTATGAAGAAGTCTTGGTGGTAATACTAAAGGGAAGCTGGGCTTTGTTTTATCTGAATAGCTTTTGCTTCCAGCTTGGGATAAGGGCTGTAACACTGCAGAATGAAGCTGGGCTGGAACAAAAGGAAATCTATTCATTAACTTAAATCGTAGTAATTTTAGCATGACCCAAGAGGAGCCTGGTGAATCTAACCCTCTATTTTCCCACATCCTTCCTAGCAAGTGCCTTTCTTTCTCACTGAGGTTTGAGAGCTGACTCACTTCCAGACTGGAGTGAAATCTGGGGTGGATATTTTTTTTTCTCTAAGATTAGAGTCAATGCTGTTACAACAATTACAGTGGAAAGAGAAATTATTGCCATTGTTGATTTTAATGCGTGAAAGCTGAACTTAAGTTGTCCACTTACCAACTTCATAGTTGCTGGATTTATTTTTCTTTTTGTTGTTATGTACCATAACAGATTTCTGTAAATGCTGCTGCTCACCTAGGGGGTAGGAATCACAGCTGATACCTTGACTGCTTGATCCCTTATCATGTTAGTGACTCTCTAGGGCTGCACCTCTGCTTTTTTTAGGACTTTATAATTTGTGGTGGGGATGAGAGGTCAGTCCAAGACCTAAGGGAAGAGAGATGTAAGTGTCTGTTTGGGGCAGACTGAAAGGGTCCCAAGGTAGGTGAAGAGTCCTGGCCCCTGGCCTCCTGCAGTGTGATCTGCAAAGAGACCTGGACCTTTCCATGGGCCAAAGCCAGAGCTCAACTTCCCTTGGCAAGTTTTTATTGTTGGATGCTGGTTTTGTTTTTTAAATTTTTCATTTCAAGTTCAGCTACAGTTGTGAAAATGAGTGGACAGAGGATTAATCCAGAGCAAAAAGGAGAGAGTTTCTAGGGGGCAGAGGGCTAGGGGGTTGGGGATGCAGGAAGTCACAGGTATCTCCTTTCTCTCAGTTCTCTAGTCTGTAAAACCGGGGCAAGGAGGCCGATAACTTACATAGGAGCTACTAGCACACAGCATTTTGTAAAGGCTCCCAAAAAAACCTTCTGGATGGCAAAGCACAATGGGAGCACAGACAGCCTCATCACTCAGACAGCAAACTCCTACATGTGAGAACGCGAGCCGGGCATTTGACGTAGCTGCTACCCAAATGCCAGCAGGTGACGAGCAGATGGGGCTGCCGGGCGCTTGTCTGAGGTCTGCCTGAGCAGAAGGTGGAGGGGGAGTGGAGATCTGAGTGCTGGGGCTTTTTTTTTTCCCCCTTGTGTGTGTTGTCGAAAGCTGCCACGTGGTTCTCACCAGAGTTGTAAAAATAGAAGCCGTTGGCTTGCGCGGGGCTGCGGCGCGGCGCTGCTGTATCTGGGAGCTGGGGTGTTGCGCTCTCCTGGCTATTTATAGGTGGCAGGCAAACCTTGGGAGAAGGATGAGAGGAGCAAAATGAGGAAAATGTTTCACATGGTGGTTTTAGGGCATGTGAGCTGGTGCTCACTGGGAACCTTGGGTTTTTTCCTAATGGGTGTCTCCACCAGTCCTGCAAGGACTGTGCCATCTTCAGAGGGGCTCTTCTCTCTCATCCGTGTGTGTGACCTGCCTTGGGGACAGTGTGCTTTTAAACACATTTTAGATGGTTGGCTTTAAGGCATTTCCAGCATGGTGTGGCTAAAGCTGATAGGGCAAAAAACATTTATAGTGTATTGTAATTAGGAAATAGTTGTTGAATAATAAAATAAGTTTTTTCTTCCTTACACATCTCCAAAACCAATTTTTGCAATTATAAAATTATAAAAATAACAACTCAAATTATTATTATTATTAAAACCAAAACAAAATTACTAACTATACTTACTAATACTTTAACAACTTTTATACACACAAGGGAAAAAAGATGAATGGATGGATGGATGGATGAATAGATTGAAGGAGATGATGAAGAGCACTGCAAAGGACAGAGGCAGCGAGCAGCCAGCTCGATGTGTGGTGTTTTGGGAGAGGGGTCTCTGGTTCTGGTGGGGGAACCAGCAGAGCAGTGCTGTACCAGCTGCAGTCTGTAGTCCTTTCTCTTACAGCCTTTTGCTGTACCCTGAGTGGTCTGGCCATCTTGCACTGTACAATTTCCCATATTTCTACTGTTCCTGAACTCCCTACTACATGCCCTAATGCAGCCCTCAGCTTGGAAGGGAATTGGAAAAATTAATTGGGTATTAAAAGCTTTGGTGGGCTGACCCTGGGTGGGTGCCAGACACCAACCAAAGCCTCTCTCTCACTCCCCTCCTTAACTGGATGGGGAGAGAAAAAATAACAAAGGTTTCATGAGTTAAGGTCTGGGAAAGGTCACTCACCAAATATCATCACGGGCAAAACAGACTCAAATTAGAGATATTCATTGGATTTGTTGCTAACAAAATCAGAGCAGAATAATGAGAAGTAAAAACAGAGTCTAAAAACACCTTCCCCCCACGTTATATGCTGAGCATGATGTCACGTGGCCTGGAACATCCCTTTGGTCACTTGGGATCACTTGTCCTGGCTGTGCCTCCTCCCAGCCTCCCATGCACCCCCAGCCCCCTCACCATATAAGTGGTGGCCATATAAAAAGCAGAAAATGCCTCAGCTCTGTGAGAGCCCTGCCCAGCCACAATGGGAACATCCAAAAATCCTGGTTTGTATTCAGCACAGACCCAAAACACAGCCCTGCACCAGCCCCTGTGAAACAAAAACTCTACCCCCGCTGAAAGCAGCACAGATGCACAGCCCTGAAATCTGGTTCCCACCACAGATCCCTCTTGTTGTTTCACCCTGCTCAGCTCTGACACAGGAGAGACCAAAGGCAAGAGGGTGAGTCTGAGAATCCAAACCCCCTCCTGCCTGCAAACGTCTGGAAACCCCCCATGCTCTCCTGGGAAGGCATCCCATCTAGGACAGGGAAGAAAAACCAGGATCCCTTTGGGCTTCCTGAAAGGTTTGTCCCACTCTGTCCCTTTCCCTGTGTGACAATTTGTGAGCCTTTAAGGACGAGATGCTCGCAGGTCCCCAGTGCTGGCATTGATGTGATGGGGACAGGGGCCACCACACCTGGTGGTGCCTGGGAATAGGAGGCAAACAATTACAGCTGAAGAGGTCGTATAGCATTGTAATCCTGAAAAGAAACATTATGATTCATCATTCCTGATGTAATGTCATCTGTTTAATAAAGCCGTAACTCACTCTGGGCTCATTTTTAATGGGGCTATTTAGGTAATGGCGTTGGGTTTTCTCTTTCCCAACCTCCCCCCACTCCCATACTAAGTAGGATTTGGACCGAGCACTTGGAAAGAGCTATTGTAGCCGAAGACTTTTTTTTATATTTACAATATCTTTCAGGCCATAGCTGAATGGGGTATTATTTATGTCAAATCACTACTTACCCTGAAATATGGGGGGAAAGAAAGCCAACAGCTGGATATGGTAATGAGTAAATAAACCATGTGTCTTTTTAATGATAGGGACATGAATTTGTGCCGCATGGGGAAACGGCTGGCGATAAGATGCTGACCACAGAGCAAGGGCACCCCAAAATTTATGTGGCTGAAGGGCTCCCTTGGCAGCTTGCTGGGAAGAGAGATGGTCTGATGGTCTGGGGTTGGCTTTGCTGCCTGTTCCCTGTGGAGGTGTTGTCCACATGCAGGCACAGCAGCGTTTGCTGCCTCCAGCCTGGTGGCACAGCGTGATTCTTCCCACAAAAAGCTGGATTTGGTTTCTGTGGATGTCTTGGAAACCCAGAGTTCTTAAAAATCCAGAAAGGTCATTTTAGGAAGAAGTGGTGGGAGGAGGAGTGGCTGTGATACCAGTCCAGAGGGAGAGGCTGTAACTGTTCTTTCTTCAGGGTGATTTTCTGTGTGTGTGTGGAGAGAGGCAGGTCTGGGGATGGACATTTTGAATGCCTGTTGTTTGAACACCCACAAGTGACATCAGTTTGTCCGTGTCTTCACTAGAGCAGAGTGGCAGGAGTCTTTCTGTCCCTGGAGATGTGCTACAAGGGCACAGCCAGAGAGTGGGTGATTGATGCAAACTGTTAAAGGAAAGGGGAGATGCCGAGGGGAATTGCCTGAGGACAGCGCTGAAGTGGTTGTGACAACACCAAACTTCTTTATGCATTCAGCTTCCTGCACCAGGGGCAAAGAATTGTTTTCATTTTGTAGCAAATTGGGGTTTGTGTGAAGTTTTGGTGTGGGGTAAAGCTCCTACTACTAATTATTCCAAAACTGAGTTCCATACTCCTGGACATGTGCAAACCTGGTGGGAGCTCTCAAGGCCGAGCATCCCCCTGTGCTGTGTGGAGTGGAGACACGGGGCACAAATTCCCTGTCTCACAGAGCTGATGTTCACGGGGTGAGCACTGAGCTGCAGCCACGTGGGCCCATTTCTCTTGAAGTCAGTTGTGTGCCTGGCTCTCCGTGCCTGTAAGAAAAAACCAGAGCTGCCAAATTGGATGGATCATTTCTGATATAGCAAACTCCTCTGGAGAGTGGCCAAGAGCAGATGCTTTGGGAGTGTATGAGAGCTGGGCCTTTATGAGCAGACCCTTCCCACTAAATCTACCTGGCTTTGATGTAGGGACTGTCCCAAATTAAGGAGTATCTTAATATCAAAAAGGACTTGACTTTCTGCATGAGAATTATGTAACCTTTCAAAACTAATGTGTTCCTTGTGCATACAGCTTCTTGAAAAACCAAGTCATCCCTGTCCTCTACCATAGTCCTCCTGAAAGGAGAAACTAGAACTGTAACTGGTTAGAGCTCCTTCTAAGGTGCTTTAAATTGGTGTGAATGTGTCATTAAAAACATTGCACCTTGCCACCCATAGATTGCTTAGTTGGCAGCCACACATAAAGGCCAGCAGGGTTTTATTTGAGGACTGGTTGCTTTATCCATATCTTTTTGCCTAATTCAAAAAGTGAGGTCACTGGTTCTAAGAAGCCAGAAATGAAAATAAAAATAACCTCAAGGCCTGTACAGCTTTTGTGGCTGGCTGCACTTTGTATTTTCCCCCAGACTTTCTAGATGGAAACTCCCTGTTGTTTATCTGTCTCTCCCGTTATCATATCAGGAGCAAGAAAGGAAACAAATAAGGAAACTTGGGGAAAAAAAAAACAAACACCAAACCACAGCAAAGAAACCCCAAAACCATAAGCGCCTTAAAATATCCCCCACTCACAGCAGTTTCTACTTTTGTCCCATCCGGTGGTAATTTATGGCAGTGGAATTAGACAGATGCAGGAGCCAGCCCTCTGCTCTTTGGAGGAGCCAGGAAAGGCTGGGAAGGTGAGTCCTGTCTGGAGGAGAAGGGTGCTTTGTGTGCTGTGGGGTCACCACGCTTCCTGCAGGTTCCTCCAGTGTTTCTTTACAGGCTGGGTGTCTCGTGTGACTGCTGCTGAGCTGCATCCTGTTTGGACCATGGATTTGAGCTCCATGGACCTGAAAGGAAGGTCAGGGAATGTCACATGAAGGTGCTTGGACTCTTGCCCAGCCTGAGGAGGTGAGCTGATATCTGGTGATGAAATGGTTAGTGAGGTGTCCTATGCTACAGCTCTGGGAGCAGTCATGGATTCAATATTCCTTTCTTCTGCTTCCTTCCTCGTGCTGGTCCTTCACCAGAATGGGAGTGGTGGTTTTCATCTGCCTTTTGAAGAGTTTTAGATCTGACATGTTCAACAGCTGAGACTTTGGTAGGGGGATTATTATCAATGTCCCTGTGGACCTTCAAAATGTTCTTTGCTCTTGGTCTAACTCAGTGTAGCTTGGCCTGGACACCTGTGCTCATGTCAAACACCACCTAATTCCACCCACGGGTTTGGTTTGGGCTCTTTGGAGCAGAGGGCTGCTCTTCATTACTCCAGCCCTGTGTGAGCAGCTGCTGAAGCTGAACATCTTTGGTGCAGTATGAGGAAATTGTTTCTGCCTGCCTTTCGTGTCTGTACTACCACTTGAGGAGCCCGTGCTGTGAACTACCAGGGCTGTGCTCACATGGCTTAGAGTGGGAACACAAACCAGCATGTGTCTCCTAAAACAAATACCAAAAATCTCATGTCATGAATGCTGTCAAGGATGTGAAATTTGTGGGTAAATCATAATGTGGTTCATGGGGTCAGCAGAGAAGGATAAACCTGCCACTTACAGATGTTCCAGGCAATAAAAAGGGACTGTAAAGAAAAGCCCCTTGTTGCCAGGCAAAGACACAGGCACAGAACTGAGCCATGCCTGGGGCCTCCTGCTTTCCTGGGAAGTATGGAAGGGGTTAAGTGTGGAGCTGAGCACTCAGCTTGCTCTGTATTATGTCCAGGTGGCATGACGTGTGAACAGACGAAAGATAAAAATCACAGCGGATAAAATCACAGAGGAAATGGCTCTGTCTGAGCCCAGATCACGACGCCTTGCACTGACCCCACAACCTGAGCTCCATCAGTCAAGTTGTCCTTCCCTTGACTTCTCACCCCATGCTCTGCTGCTGCTGCTACTCCATAAAAGAGGAGGCTGGTGGGAGGAGGGGAGAGGCAGCTCAGCCCGATGACTAAGAGAGTCCGAGGACACAGGTCAAGTTCTTTCTGCTGGAGTCTGGAAGGGAAAGCTGAGTACTCTACCAGACCCTGCTATAAAATGATCTTCCCCATAAAAGGACTGAAAAGTAACTGGGAGGCGAGTGTGGTCCTGTCCTGCCTTGGCTGGGGATGGGGATGAGGGTGGTGGAGCAGAGCCAGGCTGTTCCAGAGCCACGGAGCAGTAGCAGTGTCAGAGCCTGGGGCTTTGCTTGGGAAGGCATCAGCTCTGTGACTTGTCTGTCAGTGGGTCCCTTCCCACCCAGCTCTGCTGACAGGAGGCCAGGGAAGAGGCCAAACCACCCTGGGTTAGGATGTTGCTGCTGTGCCCTTGGTGCTTGGTCACCTTTGAGAAAGAAAGAACATCTTTGAGGGCTTGGATCAACTCTGTGGGCATCTCTGGGGGGAATGAATCTCCTCAGTCTCCTTCAGCAGAGACAGGTGGCATCGGTGACAGAAATAGTGTGCCACTGTCCCAGAGCCAGGCAGACACAGCTGTGGGGATGGGCACTCTACAAGCTTCACTCTCAAAGGAGCCATGTTCACTGCAAGGGCTGGAGGATGCTGGAATTTGCTCCCTTTGTCTGATCCAAAAGTGTCTAGTTTTGGGAAAGGCCTTCTGGGCATGCTGCATAAGACATCTGTTCTACAGGGTGTTTAGGACAGGGCTCAACTCAGGCTTCCCAAAACTGGGAAAGGCTGGGAAGTGGTTCCCAGTAGTAGCTGGCCGAGTTCCCCTGCCCTAATTATCTTTTGCAGCCCTGGGATTTGAGTGTGTTACTAATGACACTGTGCTGGGGCAATAAGAAGTGGGAGGGAGTTGTTAGATTATTAGACTGTCAATTTCTCCATTAAAAAAAAAAAATGGTGCTTTGCCTGTGGTATAAAGATGCAGGAAACCACAACTCTGGTGGCTTCATGCCTGGATGGCAACTTGTATTTTCTATTCACCTTTACCTAGTTCCCTGTATATTTTAGCTTAGTTTAACCCAGCAGAGTTTAATTGGAAGTTTTGCTCCAGAATGTCCAAGCTGGTTTAGAGCTGGCACTCCCTGAGCTGCAGGTGGGCACTGTTTGTAGAGATGCCTTCAGAGGTACTGGAGACTGTCGCTGTCCCTGTGTTGCTGGGAACTGAGCTATGGCAGGAAGATGCTTGGGTATCAGGTGCTGGGAGGCCTTCAGGCAAAAGGAGAGTGTGGTTGAGCATGGCTTAAGTGTCTGCTGAATCTGCTGTCCTGTCTGTGGGAAAATGATGCCGAAGGACACAGTGCTCTGAAGTCAACAATATGTCAGGATGACCCATCCCAGGGCTGGGTGCACCAGTGGTGATGCCAGGGGAAGGTGAAGGTTTAAATATCCCACTCTTTTTTGGAGCACTGCTCCCCCGAGGCTGTGGTTGTGATCATTGCCTGCTCAGAGGGGCAGGGTGGGCACCTCCAGACAGAGACATGACCTGGAACAAGGAGGATGATGATGTATCCATTAAACAGTGATTTAGAGCTTAATGAGCATCGCGCCTCTGCCTCCCCGTGTTGTGAGGAAGGTCAGGGTATGATGACCAGGCCCTGTCTATGAGCAAAGCTGTGTCTTGGCTTGACAGCATCTCTCGTGCCTCTGACAACATGTGTGGTTCAGAAAGTGCAAGCAGTTGTTGAGAAGACTGAAGCTTCCCTGTCCTGGCCAGGAAGGGGTATCCCAGGAGCACAGGCTTCAGCCAGGACATGGAGAATGTCCACACAAACAGGCACAGCTTTTTTGGGAGGCAAGATGCTTGTCTGTGAGCAAAGACACCTCTGTGTGTGGCACAAGGGGCAGCTGTGTTTTGGGTTCACAGGACGTTCTGTGGGTTACGAGCAGACAGGGCAGCAGCCCATCCGTGTGTGTCAGCTCCTGGAGAGGCTGGAGAGCATCACCACTCCTCCTCCCCAGGGAAGGCAGCTCCGTGGCACGACCTCCCACCTGGGGAAACGAGATCAGCAAATGACTCCTAAGTAGCATGTCCATCACTGTCAAATTGACCACGGATGTCAAGCGTGAACCGGCTGTCCCCGCGGCGTGGCCGGAGCCAGCCCCTTAGCTGGCTGAACCGAGCTGTGCTGACTCCCCATGATAGCATTTTAATGTGAGGGATGACAGAGGCCTCCAAGTTAATGTCTGCAGAGAGGTGACAGTTTTGAATGTCAGCCAAAGTGGAAGGCCTGCCTGGAATTTCGCAGAGAGGGAAGAGGATGGGCGTGAAATTAACCCAGGCAACCGTGTCTGCCGGCAGCCTCGCGACGCTGGTACCTGGTGCTCCCAAAAGCTGGCAGCCTGAGCGGAACCTTCCCCTCGGACCTCAAAGGGCCACCTACGTGCTGGGCTCTTCCCAGCAGTGTCTCCAAGGGCTGGAGAAGAGATTTGAGCCTGGAGCTCCCTGTTGCACTCATTCAAGGACCACAGGGATGTGGAAATGGAGACAGAAATGCCGCGCTGGTGATAGGAGGTGGAGATGAGATGGGAGCCAAGCTGGTGTCTGCCCAACATTATTAAAAATAACCGGGGCATGTATTTAGATGAAGCCTGGCTCTCAGGTACTTGGCTGGCTGCCTGAACAGCCCCACGGAGTCCCACAAGGAAGGCACTCCTGGTGATTAAAATCTGATGGCAAAGAACATCTGAGTAAATCCTAAACAGCTCATTCACAAGAGGGACTGAAAACCTCCTGATGCTCCTTGTGCAGATGAGGAAATGGCCAATACAAATCAGCTCATGCCAGATGAGCAGGTATTCCTGTCCCCTTCCCCAGCCTAGGACCAGGGAGCTCACTTTGCTGTGCCTCAGTTTCCCTCCTCTCCATAGGAATAAAGTCTGGGTTTCTTTATGAAGAAATGCTGGAGAAAATAAATGGCTTCAGGGTTGCAAAGGGCCTGAAGGCTGCAGGTGGGAGGCATTCCTGAAAGGAGACGAAAGCAATGACAAGATACTGAGCACAGCCAAGAGCTAAGCTGGATTTATTAAAGAAAAAATAAGGGAGACGTCTGTGGTCAGCTTGATAAATTGTCTCCCCCTCAAAGCTGTGTTTCTGTGTTATTGTTCGCTCGTGATGGGATCTTGACAAACTCTTCCCTGGGCTCAGGGGCTAATTGCTGAGTTCACAGAGTTGCAGATGGTCTTGCGTGCTGTCATCTGAGCTGGCACTAGGCTGAACTGGCTGTAGACTGGGTATTGGGAAACCACTAATGGGTCTGTTTGGTATTGCAATACAGGCCACAGTATTTCCTTTTAAGTCCAGTAGAGCCCAAACTCTTCCACTTGCTGGTAACCTTCAAAACAGGGAGAAGAATCAGCTTCTGTTTGTGTTCCTTGTGAAATCCTGCCTGTAGTATGCAAAAGGATTTTCAGAAACCTTGTTTCTGAAACAAGGTTGGATGGCCTGAAGATCAGGAAGAAGATGCTCTGCTTCTCCTTACTGCAAAAGCCCAGGGAGGAGGAAAAATTTTGGTTGTCTGTATTCCAGCCAAGCCATGACTTGGGAAGTCTGGTGGCCTGCTGTCACCCTGTAGGGACATGCTCTGACTTGAATATTTGGGGAATCACAGCTTTGACACAAGAGAGCTTTGTGAGAGAATCCCAAAGCAGGATTTTGACTGAGAGATGTTTCAATAAAAAATCTGTCTTTCTATTTGTGTGTAGATAAAGCAGTGTAAGTAAGGCTGTCAGATAAATAAACACAGGTGGTAGCTCATGAGGAGCAGGATTGTAGTGGGCAAATCTCTTCAGAAAATATCTCCTGGGTGTTGGAAGGTCCTAGGGATTCCAGGAGCTGCTAAACAAGTCCTGTGTTGCTAGGATGGCACCTCAGACTAGGCTGAGATGGTGTTAACAGGAGTGGTGAATTGTGGCTGCTCTTCTTGCCAGGGTTTCACCTCCAGCTGACTCCAGCCATGTGGAAAAGGAGATGAAGGATTTGTCCACCCCTTGCTTGAAGGTAAGAGTCCTGTTTTGTTGTTGCACTGAAGGCAGAAGTGTGGCTGCAGACCAGTTACACAAAAAACTCCACCAGAACTCACAGATATGTCCAGTGTCCAGTCTATGTAAAAAACAAACAAACAAATAAACAAAAAACCCCATAAAATTTCCCATTAAAAAAGCCAACACCCCCACAAATCACAAGACACTTCCAAATGGAAAAAAAAAAATTAACTGTGGACCCCCTAGTTCTCAGCACCCCAGAAGTTCAAGTTAGTGTTGTCTGGTTTTAGATGGATACTGAAATGAAATGGTATTGATGCTGAGAAAAGACTCTTAAAATAAGGAGAAGGTCTAAAATGAATCCTAAATTCCTTACTCTAGGTTTAACACTGTCTTTAAAAGCCTGAGCAGTTGACTAGAGAAATGTTTAACTATTTTTCTTGGCAGCACTTTGACCTTGAGGTATCTTCTGGGCTTGACCTCGGCTCTTTCCCAGCCAGACAGCTGTGGAGGAATGCAGAACTTTGCAGACTCTTAATCCCAATATATCAAATGCCAGTCTTGAGGAGCCCTGCTGGAATCTGCTGGAGCATTGACCCGTGTTGTCCTTGTCTGCACTGCTCCGTGGCTCCTCTGAGAGTCTTGAAGGACACTTCTCTGCCCAGGAGGATGTGGACCTTTCTCCTGCTGATTGTGCTCGGTAGTGGCATGGGAAGGATGTCACAGGGAGGCTCTGACTCCACCAGGAGGGTGTCTTTCATCATCTTGTGCTTTTTCATGGTGGATAACTTCCCTGCCATCCCTGCTGTCACACAGAGCACTCACTTTCCTCCCCACCGGTTCATTTTGCAGCCAATCCAGGACCTGTTGTCTCCCAAATTGTGGGCAGAGGCACTGTGGGAGAAGACCTGTGTGGATTAAACTCCAACTTGCTGCCATCCCTGCTTCCTCTGCTTAGACTGTGGCTGAGCAGGTTCCCCCTGCTCAGACTCAGGCTAGAGCTAACTCAGGGGAGAGATGTGTGCGGTCGTTTATCCTCCTCATCGACAGATGGGATCCGACAGCTTCTTCCCTTATGCAGTCACAGACTCCACAGCTTGCATCTTTTCCCCTTTTCTGCCAGGAATAACTTTAAGGGGGGCTTTAAAAAACGGTTCATTAATGTTCTGGAAATGTTGTTTTATGTGTGAATTGCAAGAACTATTTACAGTAACTTCTCAAATGAACTTTGCGAAAGGGGAATAATTTTGCTGTGTGCAAATTTCGCAGCCTTTTACTGCTCTGAATTTTTTTTCTTTTTTTTCTTTTCCTGACAGCATCTACATTTTAAAGTTATGGCCCCAGGCTTAAGAAACTCAGTGTCTTTTTGGACCAGGTGAATTATGAATCAGCCTTGAACTCCCTTCATAGTGCTGAGTATTAATGTGTCCATATTGCAGAGGGTTAGTGACTTAGCCAGTGGGTTGAGCAGAGAGCAAAGAGGGGACTTGAGGTCTCCAAGTGTTTAAAGCAGGGCACTATATTCATTCCCTGCTAGACAGATGGGAGACAGTGAGGCCCATGGACCTTGGAGAAATTAATGGGGCTCTCTGAAAAAAACTATCCTGCTTAGAAATGAAATGTTAGCTGCACTTCTGTGTGCTCTGTGTGGCTGCCTTTATTTTTATTGGTCCCTCATTTGTTAAAGTTGTCACCTCCTGGTGTCATCCCAACTTTCTGTGTTGGGAGAAGGCTTGGTGGAAAAGTCCTTCCGTGAAGCATGGGGATATTGGCCAGTTGTACTACCTGCATCTTATTTTCATGGGGGTCATTAACCAATTATCAGCTTAACTGAAGATACTTGCTGTAAATTTAATTAAAACTGATTATGTGAGGTGAGATTTTTCTTGAGTGGGAGCTTTGATGTGCCATAAGGTGGGGGACAGCTTAAAGTGGGACGCAGGCAGAGGGTAGTGAGCAGGCAGCTGGCCTGGATGTGTGACTGCAACAGTTTGGTCAATATTTTGGTCTGGTCAGTTCTCTTGATCTTTCCTGACTTACATGAATTACCTGCAGATCCTGGGTTTCTGGAGAAAGATGTTTTGGATAATGCTGCAGCCTCTCTTGTCCTCAATATCCTGAGGCTTTTTCCTACCTCTCAAACCCATCCTGATGGCTTTGGGTTTTGACTTGCATTATTTATTGTTCTCTTTACATCAGCCCTTCTGCTGAAGCCAAACCTTGTCTTGTTGAGCTTGGCTTTTTGGCAAGTCTGAATCTTGCAAATATGTCCAGGTTCAGAAGAAAAACAACTGTTTAAGGATTTAGAATTTAATTGAAAGCCAAAAGGAAATACAGCATTTAATTCTGGATAATAGATTTTTTTTTTATAGAATAGCACTGATATTTTTGTTGATATTTAGTAATAAGTGCTGTCACTGAAATGTTTATTTTCAAATATAATTTTAATTGAATTTGAAGCAAAAGTCTTTTCATTATGAGGTAAATGGAACTGCTGAGCTCTGAAATATTGCAGATAGACATCTTGATTTTGCAGAATTAAAATATTTCAGTGTGAAGAGCTTTCAATGTGAAGGAGTCCGGAGTGATTTGAGGAGTATTTCAATGTTCCTGAATCTGCACTTTTCCCTGCTTATAGACACAGTATGTGTGTGTGGTAATGGGACATTTTTTACCTACTTCCACAGTAAATGAGTAGCTAGCACAGTTCTTTGGTGAAAAAATGTAGAATTTAAATAGACAAACTGGCAGGTTATTTAATCTCTGGATAATTTTGCCTGCCAGCAGAAGAATATTTTTCACTTGCCCAGCTCAGTCTTTGGCTGAGCCAAGAACCAAAGCTGGGTTTTCCTTGAGTCCTTGTCCCATGTCCCAAAACAAGATCCCTGTCTTCTCTCTTTGTCTGCAGTTTGTGATAGATCACCCAAGTCTCCTGATATAATTTCTCTTCTGGTCCCTGACTGTATGATTTGAAACTTTTATAAACAGGCCATAGCAAATGCATGTGACACACAAAAATATGGGTATTCATCAAAGCAGCACAGCTGCTCCTGAAACAATGGTGCTAAGGAAGCCCATTCATACTAATTACAGCAGCACAAAGAATTGTGTTGCTAAATTTGCTGGCAGGTCCAAAAAATGTTTTGGCTTGACCTGAAACAGTCTCTTTTGGGGGAGAAGCTTTTGGCAAGTTGAAATGTTTTAGTTTCACTCTAGGAGCAGCATTTTGTTCTGAAGAGAAGGGTTGGCTTTAAGTGGAGACGAAGAGTTAGAAGATGGAACTTTGGTTTTAAGTCCAATTGACATTTTTTGTTTGTTTGTTTTAAAGGAAAGAAAATTTTCCTCTTACCCTTGAGTTTGATAAAAAGGAATAAGTGGAATGGTGGTTTGGGTGGCTTTTTCTCCCCAGTCTGAACTCTTCAGCTGCTGCAGGATGGCCTCACCCTTCTGCAAGCACCAGGAGAAACGCTTCACCTGAGGGTCTGAGGCCCAGGTCACCTGTCCCTTCTCTGCTTTGGCCCTAAAAATGTGCCAGGCTGATGACTCTGGTGAAGCCCAGTAGCCCCTGTGTGCTGGAGAGGGAGGGGGACAGAACAGGGGCAATTCCTCTCCTAAATCTCTTTGTTCTGAGCCCAGAAGGAGCAGAGTGTAATTACACTCCATATACCGATATTTCTGTGTACTCCTCTGATGGCATTCCAACTGCACAATAATATTTTCCTTTCTGAAAATAGCAGGCTGATTTAGTGAGATCCTTGAATGTTTAGAAAGTCTGAAAATGCATAATTAAGGTATCCAGCCAACTCCCCCTTTTGCCTTGTAATTATTGTGTGTTGATAATCACCCCGAATGACTTCCACCACCCGCTCAAGCTTAACTTTGCCCCGCAGATCTGTCAAAACAGAGACGTGTATCAACATCTCAATTTGCTATTACGACAGAGGGAACAAACTTCCTTTCCTCTTCAGATGAATCGATTTTCAACGTAATTTCACAATCATGCAGTGGGTAGAATGCACAGGCACAGCCTCTGCATGCCTTTCTCTTCAAAATCCTGCCTGCATGAACCTCCTGGTTTATCATTGGGCCTGGCTACCTAGAACAGCCCCAAAGAACTGCATGGAGAGGGGGCAGTAAAAGGCTAGCAGCCTCATGCCAGACATCTGAACTGAGGTGAAAAAGCAAAATGTTTCCAGCCTACATCAGCTTTGCTGGCTTCAGCAGGAGCTGCTTTGTTTTTGTGACAGGGTGCACACTGGAGCCTGCGTGAGTCAATGGCAAAACTGTGCTTCATGTTGTTTCAGTCCCTGCTTTTATTAAGCAGCCATTTGGATGACATATGGAAATTAATGTTATATTTAGGCATGTTGTCCATGAAGACAGTTACAAAACTATTTTTAACCCTAGTACTTTTACTAATCCTGCTAAAACTCATCAAGGGGCACTAACTCTTCTCCAGCAGCAGAGGAACTCAGCTGAGTCTTTAGGGTCATATTTCTGGATGGGAAGATGTTTGCTAGAATAACCTGTTCACTTCACTCTGATTCTGTTCTTATTTCAAGTTGCTCAGCCCTCCTTGCCAGCATCCCACCGATTTCTTTGGCTTGCCATGCCCACAACCTTGCTGGAGCAAGTCACAGGACTTGGCAGATGCCTCAGGCTCTTCGTGGCTCTGGCAAGCACCAGCAGCTGTGTTGCAGATCTGTTCCAACACACATCTGTGTGGGGCTGTTCCTGTGCTGGCTGTGTCAAAATCTTGGGTGCTGCTGCTTCTGCATGCCCAGTGTGTTGCTCCAGGTGCTTGCTCCAAGTTCATGGGCTTGCCTAACCCTAACCCTAACCCTAACCCTAACCCTAACCCTAACCCTAA
>QUSF01000010.1:27018269-27048501 GCA_003676055.1 Chloebia gouldiae
ACCCTAACCCTAACCCTAACCCTAACCCTAACCCTAACCCTAACCCTGCCCACAAAGCACACCAGCCTACCAGCAGCACTCCTTTTTCCTTTAAAGAAAGACTTTTGCAAGCCTTTGTGCAAAGGAGAAGCCATAAGGATGGGGTTAACAGCTGACATTGTGGATGGGCCATCCAAGTTGCCAACGGAGATGTGAAAGCACCACTGAAAGCTCTGAGATTGATTTCTTCAGGAGCTTTTGCAGAGAGGCCAGAGGCTGTGTGCCAAGATCTCCCAGGATGGCTCCTGTCTGGGGTATTGCAGCAGATTCCTGCTCACCAAACCCTTGTTGTAACCCACTGGAGTGTTCTGCGGGATGTCTGCAGAAGGATCCGTTCCCTGCTCCAGGCACGGCCTCCCCCAAGGGCCAGCATGTCACTGTAATGTGACTCCTCAGCTTGATCCAGCTGGTGAGTGGGTAGGGAAGGAGCTCTCTGCTCCCTCTGTAGCTCCGTTCAGCAAGTCTCCCTGCCGAGATGCCAGCCCTGCTCAGCCTCAGATAATCCAGCCTCTATTTTTGGCATTTTGTATATTCTTTTTTTTTTTTTCCTTTTTTTCCTGGAGTCTCCTGCTGCCCCACATCACCTCTAGGCCTTGGGAGATGTGTGTGCCTCCTCCCGTGGCTGGGCAGCGAGCAGGGATGATTACCTTGCAATCCTGCACTGCAGTGCAATGATGATGGCAATTTATCAGGCTGTTCCCTGGTGGACTGGTCTTGACCTGGACACGAGAGTCTCAGTGCTTCCAAACAGCTCCACTCACGTGCTGCCCACTCCAGCTTTCCTGGAAGGCAGGCGGATCTGGCGGGAACTGCCTGACACACCACCATGGATGCATAGTAACCTTCAGTTAGGGGGGAAAAAAGGGATAATAAGGAAAAAATGAAACAGAAAAAACAACCTTCTGCCCATGATCCCGTGGTAACCCTAGAAATACGGGCATTAACGTCCAGAGAGCTTTCTCCTCTGGATGAGGGGGGAGTTAATGGGTTTGGATTATTTGTGGTTATCTGGATTTCAGATTGACACCATAAATATTCAAACTGAACCTGGCTGGATGCAGCCGCTGTTGACTTTTGTATGACCTAGCTGGAAACTTTAAATCAGCTGTCGACTTGACTTCCAAGGGAGTGAAATGCTCCAAATCCACTAGATAGCATCTCCTTGGTGTTTTATTACCTCCTGAGAACTTCACTTTGGTAGTGACCCAACTCCAGCCTATCAGAAAGCAGGGCTTTGTTAAGCTTGCAAAGTTGTTAAACCTGCCATGTGGGAATAAGGGTGTCCTACCTTGTGGCAACACACAGGGCTTATTATACTGAACATACATGATTAATATACAAGTGAAATGAGTCCAGATGCAAGCCTAGCATTGTGTTATTAATGGGCTAACACAGATCTCTATCAATGGTGCTCTCTGTCTGCTGGATCACATTGGATGCTTTCAGTGGGCTTTTTTTTGAGGGGGTATTTTTTTTTTTGTCTTTTGAAATGGAGGTACAGGGTTTTCTGAAGGCATTGAGTAGGTTTTGCTACCAATGTAGAGTGTGCTGTCATTTTGGTCAACAGTCCAGGGCTGGTTTGTTAAGTGAGTCAGGAGTGACACATGGTGAACAACTGTGAAGGTGGGCCAGCAGTGATACCTTGGAGTGGCTACCTAAAACAGTGGTTTGACAAGATTAAGAGAATAAAAGCAGATATTTATTGAAGTTTTTCAAATAGGTACACCTTGGGCAGCCAGAAACCTCCCAGAGGCTATGCCCAGGATGGATGATGGTCAGGCATTTTTCAGACAATTATGTTTGGTCCATTTACCTATCAGGGGTTAATCCTCCAATTACAGTTTCAGGTAATGAAGTCATATTCCCCCAGTTTACTCCTCCTCATTTCACTTTTTGTTGATACTTTTCAGGGCCTGAGGCTGTAGGGTGTCCTTGAGTTTCAGGCCCAGAGGGATTGTTTTGTGTGACCAAAATGTGAAGACAGTTGCTAACACTCTGTATGGAGTTTAGAGTTATATACTAAAGCAGTACAGGATCTGAAAAATAGAAAAGTTACATCCTAAGGCATCAGCAGTGCCACCTTGAAGGGCACTCTCTTGCCCAGTGACAGAGCAGAGCAGCTCTCCAACACCAGATTCATCATAGCAAGCAGTGTGTTCAGCACTGCCAGCTTAATGAATGTCAAAGTGGCCACCATGGTGGTAAAGGTTATGGCCTTTGCTGGAAAAAGACTCAAAGAGCATTTTGGTAATTGTATGGTGGCAGTGGGGAGGGCAGTGACATATCTGACATGTGTCTCCTCTGGAGAGCTGGTCAGTGCCTCCAGGGGTGATGCTCTGAACAGTCAGAGGTGGTAAGTTGGGGCTGGATGTTTTGCTGGAGTTGAGAGGGGTCCTGCAGTGTGGCCAGAGTCAAGCCTCCAAACTTTTGTAGCCCCATGGGAGATACCAGAGAACTCTTTGCCTCTTCTTCCCTCAGTCCCCAGCTTCTCAAATAACCTTCCCAAAACCAAGGCTGGATTTGATTGCCAAGCCCTAAGGCTGGCGTGGGTTCATAGCAGTGTGGGGCACTCAAACACCAACAGTCGTGTGGCATGAAGTGGTTTTGGGTCCACACAAAGTATGGTTTTGAAAATGCAGGGGCTGGCAAGTCCAGGCTGACAGCTTTTAGACTAATTGGTTGGATGGTCTGGACCTCTAATGTAATGTTTTATCATGTCCAACAGATTTCTGTTCCAAATTCCCTGAGGAGAGCCCTAAAATAGCTGTTCAATGAAAAGCTTTTCCCGGCAGCTAAGTGAGAGGTGCTGGCATTTGAGAGATTTTGGAAAGCCAGCCCCACAACCTTATGGATTATCTCCCATCTCCCTTGCTCCTCTGACTCTGAATCACAGGCAAATGGCTGGGAGTTGCAGTGGGCAGTGCTCCAGGTCTTCATTCCACCCCACCTCTGCTAGGAAGGCGCTTCTTCCTGCAGTTCCTGCTCCTGGTGCTTTGAGATCCCTCTCTGTGGAAGTCCCCAGAGACTCGTGGTGTCCTGGAGATCACACACACAGGGATGTGGAGGTCCCAGCATGGCCACAGCTGGCCTCTCATGTCTCCAGCCCACATGGTGTTTTATCCTCCAGCCTGCAGGCAGTGGGTTCTTGTAGGGACACCTTCCTCCCAGCTCACTCCTGGTTATGAAGATGTCTGGGCTCTCTGATACAGCCTCACCTGCCTTGTGCTTTTAATATCATCTATGAGTTGCTCTCTGCTGACTAAGATTAATTGAATATGTAAAACAATAGGTGCAAGGAATTAATACAGGGCTTTGTAATACAAGATGATTTTTATTCTAGTTTGAATACTTCACACAGCAGCTGTAAGTGCATTAGTTTTATTGATCTATATTCATAGAATTATTTAAATGTACCCTCTGGTGCTGAGTGTCAGGGATTTTCCAATGCTTGCCACTATGCATTTTTCATTAGGGGCTAGTGAAGGTAGATCCAAACTTTGACTGCCCAGGCAAGATCAATTTCGTCTTGACAGCCCCAGGCAAACACAAGCAGAGTGTTTTGAGAGCTGACCACTAACCATGGTCTCACACCACGTCCCCCCAAGCGGTTTCCTGGGCTGCCTCCTTTGGGCTCTCCTGCATGGTCAGCCTCTCAGTGCTGCCAGGCTACGCTGGCTACCAAACACCCTGGCTCCAGCAGGGCTTTTCTTCTGCATTTTGTTTTAAAGAATGAAAATGGATGGGTTCCTATATATAGCTGAAACTCTTGTATTAAAACCCTGTCTGTACCATGCATACTAAGCCTGGCCTGATCTTTCAAGGTCAGATGTTTGGCAGGTGCCAACACTCTGTAGCTGGTAGAACATTTCTTCCATCCAAATGTGACTGGATTGCCTTGTATTTAATCAGATTTTTTTCCCCCCTGCTTTTGTCTAAAAATGCTCAGTTCATTCTCTTTCCCTTCCCTAGTGAGGAATTCAAAGGGGAAAAAAAGAGGAAAAATAACAACTTAATTTCTGGTGAAAAGCGTTTTCAAAGCACCAAAAGTTTTTCTTTTAATGATGTTTGATGGTTGTCTCTAGCCAAAGGAAATCTAACTTGTTTGGTTTATAGAAAACTTAGCATGTTTTTCTCTTTTCCCAGAGAAAAACAAAATGTGATGGGGTTTAGTGGTTAGAAGTGAGGCAGGTGGGAAGGCAGCTTTGCCACCCAGGTTTGTTGTGAGGTTGGGTGAGGAATGGGAGCTCCTGTAACCCCCCTTTCCTGCACTGGGCTGCTTCTTAAGGTCATGGGGAGTCTCTGGGGTCTGGTAAGAGGCTGAGCCCACGCTGCAGCCCTTTCTCGAGGGAGGACACTAAGAAGGTGTCTGTCCTTTAGCTGACAGCCTAGTGAGACTAAAACTCTCTGAGTTTTCTATCTCTCTGCTAAATTGGGTTAAAATTAGCTGACAGGTTCCAAAGCGATTGAAACACAGAAGCCTACGGTGTAATTGCATAAGCCACTTTCCTTGGGAACCAAGCTAAAAAGCACCAGCATGTTTCACAGCACTTATTATAAGAATCATTTTGTGTCTGCTTCAATGTTCACAGAACTGTCTTGATGTGAACTCAAGGAGCGCTGGAGGGGTACACAGCCCGTGGGCCTCCTTGAGACGATGTGTGTGGATGCATGGAGCAGGAAAGCCTTTGGGATTTGGGGTCCCAGCCCTGCAGAGGTGCTGTTATCAACCCTGCTAGTGAGGCTGTGCCTGTTACCATCTAAAGCCTCCTCTCAAACCGGCCTTTCTCCCGCTATTTTGTCCTTGGGCCTGGAGGAAGGAGCTCTCAGGGGGTGCTGCTGCCTCTGTGCTGTTTTGCCTTAGGGCTACTGCTTTCCCATGGGAAGGTTAAAACTCCAACTCTCGTCCTTTCAGGATCAGGGAGTGGGATTTCCTCTGGACCTTGCAGTGAGGAAGTGCTGCCTGCTTCCTTGTCCTGTCCCAGTTGACAGTGGCTGCAAAGCTGTCCCTGGAGAAGGCTGTGCCTCAGGGGTGGAGCAGGGGCACGGTTGCTTGCAGCATTGCTGTGCAGGAGGCCCTCAGGTGTGTCTGCTCCTCCCAGGTGTGCCCTGTGCTCCAGAGCAAGGGCAGAGCCTCGCAGGGCTGTATAGTGTGGAAGGAGATTGCCTTTGGTAGCCCCTCCTCCAAGGCACTGGGAGGAAGATCTTTGCTTTAGTATTTTAATATATTTATTTATTACTGAATGGAGTGGGTAGGATGGAAAACTTGGGGTAGGATGGGCGCTGGCATCGCCATCTCCCCATGGCTCAGCACGCTCCCCGCAGCGGGGCCGGGCGGTGGAACCGGGCCGGGCATCCTCTCGCTGGTCCAGAGCCCAGCCGGGGCCAGCTGCCCAGGCTGCCAGCCCACAGAGCCCGGCGGGCGGCTGTGGCGGCGGGTCCGTGAACTTGGCTACGTTTTATAGCCACTAGAGGGGGGTCAGAGACTGCTGCCTTGGGCTGCCGGCTGAGGGGAGCTCGGCTGGGGGGCTCGGGCCGAGCCCCACCCGGGCGCGCCGGCCTTCCCCGGCCCTCAGCGCGCTCCCGGCGCCTTTGCCAGCCTGTCCTGGGCAAGGGCAGCGCTGCCAGCCAGGAGGGGCGGCCGCCTCTGCTCCGCTTTCTCCCCATGGCGATGCAGCCGTGTGGGCCAAGCTGGGGTGTCCCTGCAGCCCCCCGAGGGTTTGTCAGCTCAGCTCCAGCAGCACTTCGTGACCTCTGAGCCAGCTGTGTCCCCCAAAGTCTCCTCTTTGAGTCTGAAACCACCTGAGGCAGCTCTGGGCAAGACCCCCTCAGCTCTTCTGGCCCTCCATGGAGCTGCGCTGCTCCATGTCCCAGCAGGGAGCACGGCCGGTGGCTCTGCAAAGTGATGCCCCAGTGTCACCCCGGGTGCACGGCCCAGGGAATGTGGTTTCAGCCATTGCCGAAGGGCAGGCACTGAGGTTTGCCCAGGAACATCAGGCCATAGGGATCGCTGGAGCAATTTCAGCTGGCCAGGAGCAAGTCTGTTTATTGTCTCTGAAACCAGGCATTCGAGGAGCTCAGTTTCCTTTGCTAGCAAAGCCCAGAGCAGTGTTTTGTGCCAAGATGAGAAGAGATGTTCAGAACACTTTTATAGCTCATTGTTTTCCCTCGTGGGCCCTTATATGTGATTTTTCTAAAGGGGGAGGATGTGCTGGATTTTCCATTTCAAGGTGCTGCTCTCAAATTCTGAGTGATACGAGCCATAACACTTGCAAACTTCTCACGGACACCTTGGCAAGACTCAGCCAACTTCTGAAGAGAGAGGAAAGGATGAAAAGAACTTGATTGCCCTTTGTAGAGCCCAGCACAGCATCAAGAGGGACTTTTTTCCCTGGGAGCAATACACCTCTGCTGCTGTTGCATGGTGGATGTTCCTCATGGCTCTGGAGCAGGATGAAAAAGCAGGTAACTCCTCGATGGCATCAAAATGATGTTCTAAGGTCCCCCACACTTGTTGCTGAGAGCACCCAGTCCCTAACAGCTCCCAGGAACAGCCTGTTTTCCGTGTCACTGGGAAGTTAGGAGGCCTGGTTGCATTAATGGATGGGAGGGATTTGGCCTCTCTACCCCTCGGCCTCCCCACAGCTCCGGGATCGTTTTAAGTGCAAGGCTGTGGATTATAAATTATACAGCATTTATAATCAGGAAAACATCTGCTGGGTGCTCTTTGCAGTGGACAGGGCCAGCCAAAGGCTCCAGGACACGACGCGTAGGGGTTGCACCAATCGCCACCTGTCTGCTCCTATAATCGAGTTGATTTTTTACGATCTTGACACCAGCTTTCAAGATGCATGATCTATGTGTTTATTTAGCTGTCTTTCCTGGCGTCCCTTAGTTTTGAACTCCTGTAAATCCTCCCACAGTTGGATTTCTGCACTTTTCAGAGATTACATTTCCTGACAGTACATTTCTCCTTCCCCCTCACTCCGTTGACAGCTCAGGCGAGGCTCCAGGGACTGAAGTGTTCAAACCTGGCTCTAGAAAGCTGAGCTCTGACACAGAGTGGATCTAACTTTCCAGGGCCAAGGAACTGGTACTGCTATAAGCAGGAGAGGTGGGCCAAATCTGCTGCTTTGAGGTTGAATTCCCCCTCCAGGTTCAAAATTAATCCAGGGTCTTTGTCAGCCTCTGGGACTTATCCATCTGTGGCCTCTGGGAGGCCCTGCTCAAGTCATGTCTCCAGACCAGAAAGGTAAGTGGACTTGATGTGGCCAGAACAACAACTTTTTATTAAAAAGCCCAAATTCTAGCTGAGGGGCACAAACTTTTGCAGCTCTGTTTGTTTGGGTTCCCGTGGCCCCTGCTCACTGGTGTTCTCATTTCAACAGGAGTTAACCCACTCAAGAGCTTCCAAGGGATCCCAGTTCTAATGATTCCCAGAAGGATCTCATTATAAATGCTCTTGTTTTTCACAAAACTTTGTCACTTTTGTCCTCTTCTGTTGGGGAAATACAGCTAGTGCTGAGCTCCACCATCTTCCAGATGTTTACAGATGGATGAATATTTGCACACTACTGGGAAACAACATGCAGCAGCCTTTGCTTTTTGAGCTTTTTTCTTCCAACAAAGCAGGTGTTGTTGAGCAAAGCTATATCCAAGAAACCTCTGAAATCTGTGGCATGCTTCCTACAACCCTTAGCCTCTGACTGCAGCAGCTGGAAATACATCTCCACAAAAAAGCTGTGTGAGTTTTAAGGGTTAACATGGGCTGATCTGGCTTTCCAGGTGTGGTTTGCAACCAGCCTCCCTTTCCCAGCCTGTCCCAGCACCTTTTGTTCACTCCTTGTCCTCTTTTGCCCCCTCTGGCCTTTTTCTTATGCCTTTCACAGAGCTCTTGTACCTGGTCCTCAGCCCCTGTGCTGCCTGCCACAGCCCCTTCCTTTCTCTGCTCCTTTTGAGAAGAAGGGGAAACTTCCAGGATTCAGAGCTATCCTGGCTCTGCCCCATGTCCTGCCTATGCCACTTGATCCCTGACTCTCTCCCTAAACCTCTTAGCCACCAGTGACATATGAATTAATTTATTTACAGCTTTAATACCTCTAGAAGGAGTTTTCTGTTTGACTGCATGCTGAGGGTTTTCCCATCTCTCAAAGAGGATTCCTGGCTCTGGCAGGTACTGTGCTGATATTTTTCTGAAGCCAATGTGAACTTATCCCAGGTGCAAATTAATGTTTAAAGCCCTTGTACTTGTGCTTGGATCAACTGGCATTCCCACCCACTGCTGACCCTGCTTCTGAGCTCCTCTGCTGCTTGCAGCAGCACTCAGAGGTGTCCAGATGAAAGGGATTTGAATGATCTGTGTATATCAGGACAAAATTTGCCAGCTCTGTTACCAGGTCTCAGCTGTACCTGCTGTTTCACTCATCTCTCAGTTGCGCCTCCTCCTGCTCTGTGGTGCCATTTTAAACACCCAGCAGAAACAAAGCTCCTGGTAAAAGTCCAGTTTCCCATGGCTTTGGGCTAAAATCTTCAAGTTTTCACCCACTAAAGATCTGGGTGGACAGCTGAACCTGTAGGTAGGTGACAACACACCTGTATATGTGTGACATATCACTCTTGCTGCATCCTCACACTGTACCTGGCAGCAGCATGCCTTGATGCATTTGTGGGGCCATCACCCACAGAGGCAGAAAGCAATGGCTTTGCACTGGCTTCTTTCTCTCATCCTTCCCAACATGATCCTCTCTGCCAGGTCCTCTCAGCTGTCCTTGTCCAGTGGAGATGAGAAGAATTGATGACTTACCGTGGCATAGTTTACCCCTCTGCATAATGAGATGTTGAAGGCTCTCTTTCACATTAGGCTAGAGAGTTGCCTTTATGGGCATCCTGAAGACTTGGGCTTGAGTGGAAACCCATCTCCCACCAGCAGAAGATTGGATGCACCTCATCATCACTTGTGCATATTTTTGCCTGCCACACAACTGCAGGAAAATAGGTGAGGAAAGATTGATCTGTAGGTATTAATTTTATGGGGTTGTGTGGAAACCACCTCCCATCAATTTACCAATAGGTTAGGAGAGCCAATGTCCTTATCATTCCCCTCATTCTGGCTGGGAATAACCTGCCAAATGAGGTGTCCCTTTATAAGGGTGTTATCATGTAGAACAGCAAAGTGGATTTGCACCTCTGATGGCTTGGTGGTAATTTATATGGCATTAAGGCCTAGCTGAAGCCTGGGTCTTGTTGTGTTGCTCCTTGGAAGAGAGATCTTCCAGTGCTAAACTGCTCCAGGTGGGACAAGGGCTGGAAACATGCTGGGAGCAAGCCGGTTTCATGGTGAGCCAGCTGCAGGTTTAGAGCAGAGCCTGCCACACCAGACTGCCCATATCACAAACAACTGAAGTCATGTTTGCCCCTACAGGGTTGCTTGGGTGGCACCAAGGCTGTTGTGATCTGCTCACGTCGCACGTGTGTGCTGCTGCAGAAAGTGGCTTAGATGGAGCTTGATCCCTCAGTGAATTCCTGTTGTCCCCACCCCATTTTCCAAGTGGTTCGGTGACCACCATGTTCAGTTCAGGGCTGATGAGCCTTGCCCAGCCCAGCTCTCACCACCAGCCTGTGCCTTCCTATCACATTTAGGCTGGAAAGGACCTTCCTTGGAAACTCTCCCTGCCACCAAGATTTGGTGGCATGGCTTGCTAATGGTGTCACAGTCAGACTTTGCCCTCTAGGTCTCATCTTTGGAGACAGCACCCTTATTAGAGATACAACCCTTCTCTTCCCCCATATTTTTTTAAAAGTATCACTGAAAACTAAGGCACAGAGAAATGGAGCCCTTTGCCCAAGGTCATTAGCCAGCTGCAGAGTCTGGAGCAAGAGCGCCCTGATTTCCTGGTTTTGTGTCACAAATGTGAGCAGCTCTGATGACAGCAAGGTCTTTACTGTAAGGAAGAAGGGGGAGGAAAAAAAAAAGCCATATTTCAACATGCTTCTTGCTCTGTCCCTGAGTGCATCCCCTGGGGTGAGAGAGAAGTCAAGAGGCTGCTGTGAAAGGGTTATAGCCGACCTCTGATCACAACCGATTAATGACAGCCCCAGGGAGCAAAAGCCCTTGAGCTGCCAGGAAGGAGGTGAGCATGGAAAAGTGGAGAAGTTTTAAATGCAGCAGCCAGAGTCCAAAGTATAACAACAGCCTAGGAAACAGCTGTGCCTGGACACAGTGCAGGAATGGAGGGGGTTCATCCATCCCCAGCAGGTTGGATCCAACCCTTCAATCTGCTCTGACCAGACTTGTAGCTCTGAATTTGCTGGTGATAATTTGGGGCTTTTAAATTTGTTTGTTCAACTAAGCAAAAAAAATTTACTGTGAGGGCAGGTTAGGATTTAGCTGCCAGCAGACAGCAGCAGCATTGTGTGAGGGTGAGGAACACTTGTCAAACCAGGGAAACTGAGGCAGAACAGCAGGATGGGGTGAGCAGAGCCAGGACCAGGAGATATACCCGCTTCTCCCTGCACCACCAGGCATCCAGCTTTGTGCTGGGCTCAGCAAAATTCTTGCCTTAATGTAATTAAAGGATGAGCAGAGGCATCTACAAGAGGCTGTTTACGAGTGCAGAGGAGGGTATGCCGGGAAGATGCTCCATTCCCAGCTCCAGCTGCTGCAGGGGAGCATGACCCTGGACGAGGATTTGCATGGCTCGGATGCTCTCCAGCTTTCCAGCTCTTCTGTGAAGGGCTGAGAGCAAATTGGCTGCTAATTCAGACAGGGGCTGTCTGGATTCAGCATTACAAACTGCGGGATGGGTGAGAAAACCTGTGCTTCTGCTCCAACAGGTCCAACCCTGCTTGTTAGACCTGGTCAATATTTTCCTGTCAAAACCAATTCTCTGTCAAGCAAGTGTTTTTTTTTGTTGGATTTTTCTTCTTCTTTTTTTTTTTCTTTTTCAGCCAAATTTCTTGCTTTTGGTGCTTGGGGCTTTTTTTTTTTTTTCCTCCTTGCTTAAAAAACAACATTGAAAACAAGATTGTCAGCTCTCGGAGTCTGAATCTGAAGGCTCAAGCCAGCAAGGTCTCCAAGTGATTATATGTCAAAAGAAAAAAAAAATAAAGAGAGGAATGGAAGAAGGTTTTTAAGAACTGATTGTCATGGCGGAAAAACACGTGTTAAAGAATGTCAGGAAAATTTCTGGGGGCCTTGTTTCTGTAAGACTCTTTGATGGCTTGTAGTTGTGGGTCTGAGGGTGGTTCAGATGCAGTAGAGCTTGTGATTCTTGAGGTGGTCCTCTTGCACCTGTGGAGGAGTTGCACTTTGATGATCCTTGTGGGTCCCTTCCAACTTAGGATATTCTATGATTCTGCAAGCTTAGGGACAGGGATGGTGGCAGCCCAGTTCTGGTGACATCTGAAGGTCTCTGTTAGTGTGTCCCATTCCCTGTGCAGGTTATGAGGCCTGCTGTGTCTTCTCTGCTGGTTCAGCTCAATGGTCAAAGCTTGCATTCAACATTAAACGCCACAGTTCCTCAATATAACAAAAAATGTCTGGCTGGAGAAACAGAAATGCTGCTTTCTTTGGGAAGCTTTGGGTAAAACCTGTGCTCTGTCCCATGGGATTTGGAGCAGACAGCCTGGCTGGCAGAGGTGACTGGAAGGCGCTGTCCCACCCCGAGGGAGCTCAGTGATGATTTTTGTCCTTCCCTGGCCCCCTGGGTGCCCATGTGGTGCTGTGTGAACATCTGTGGTGTTTGTGGCAGCACCATGGTTTCAAGGGTTGATGCTCTGGCTCATCGATCTTGGAGCTCCACGTGGACGTAGCTATGACTTGCACAAAGGAGGAGCACACTGGGACCCAGAGGCTGGAGGGTGCCTTGCTCTGTGAGGATGCACAGAGGTGAGGGAGACGTGAGGGGGTGAGCTGGCCCCAGGCTTGGCAAAGCTTTTGGGTGTTGCCAGAGTTAATGCAGGGTGCGCATGCGCCTCTGGCGTGTGTTTATGCATGCAAAGAAGTGCCTGCTGGGGAAGGAGTGGAAGGCTTGTGATTTATCATTGCTCTGTAATGGGTGCCTTGCTTCTAGTGAAAGAGGTCAACATCCCTGAGAGATACCAAACCCCCTCCTTATTAACGTCCTGTTACAGCTAATGGCTTGGGGTAGGGCAAGCAGGTCTTACAAGGAAGGCATTAAAGAACAGCATGACTTGGAAGGGAAGCCAAAGAATTTACAGCAATATTTACACAGAGGCTCTCCCCAGAGATAAGGAGGTACACAGTCAGCTCGGGAGATAAGCACAGCTGTGGGACCAGGCAGAGCAGGCACTGTTGTTTGTGCATCCTGAAGTTCAACGGGATCAGAAGCCAGAGCTGTGTGGTACAGGAGAGGGGGATGCAAGCAGGACCACACACGCCAGCTGGGACCTGGCCTCTGGAGGCAACACGTGTTTGCTCAGTGGCTTGCAGTGAGAAATGGGGTTCTCCCATTTTCCAAAGTGCTCCCTCAGACTCCTAGGGAGCTGGGCTGGAAGGTATGGCTTAATACAAGTTAATGAATATAATGTCCTGTCCTGGTGAAGATGTGGAGATCTGGCCCAGGTTAATGTCCCTGGCAGCCGCCATCTGTCCTGTCCACCACATGCTTTGGGAGCTGCAGGTTGACGACTGTTTCTCCAGTGGATCCTGCTTGAGCATCCCAGCTCCATCTCCAAGAGTTCACTGTGATTCCACCTGAGGAGACCTAGGGACATTTTTTAGAGCCCAAAGAGAAAAGGCAAACCTCTACATTGAATTTGAGGTGAGGTACAATTCCTAGATAAGCATGTGTCCCAGGACACAGGCCATACAAGGTCACCCAACCTGGGGAGCAACTGAGAAACTTTGTCTCTGTCCTGTCCAGGTGATGTTGCAGTGGGGTCTTCCCTCTGTAGTTCTTTAGCTCCACTTTTCCACCTTTCCTGTTGGCTCTGAGAGATGTGCAGTGCATCTGTGTTCAGTTGTCCCTCTGCTGTGCTGGCTGAAGATCCCTCAGACCATTCTCAGTCTTCTCCAGCCACTTGTTGCCAAACAAGCCAAAATCTCACATCCTCATCCAGCAAAAATGCCTGACCCAAATCTTTCTGAAGACAAAAGGAGTTTCACTTTTTTTTTTTTTTTTCTCATTGACAGCACCAGGCTTTGGATCTAGTCATGTGGAGAAACCAAAGAAGCCCTGTGCATAAGCCCTTACAGGAGAACCCAACCTGCTCCATGACCCCTTCCTGCATCAACCAGACACCTCCCCTCTCTCTCCTGGTTCCTTTATGTGTTCAAATCACCCATGGCCACCACGTCATCCTGTGCTAGACTACAACTCCACCGTCCTCCCCGGCCCCTAATAGCACTCGGCCACTGATCTCCGAGCACTCCATCCATCATTTGACTAGCACATTATTTATTTACCATGGGGGAGAGAAAGGAGTTGGGTTGTCTGGAGAACGTATTAAATTTTCATTTGTTCTCATTGATTCCTGAGAGGAAATTGCTGAGTTATGCCATCAGGTTGGACAATGTGGAGAGTATCTACTAGAGGGGGGTACTGGGTGTGAAATAGGGGCAGAGTTGAGGTTGTTTTGAATATTAGATGGAAGTTACAGTGACCATTTAGCTGAGCAACCTGATGAAATATATCGTCTGCTTCCCTCAGTCTCTGCTGTAGCTGCTTGCCCAGACTCTTCCCAGTCTCTCCTGCCATATGGGACGCACGTGGTGCTGTTTCCTCCTGGCTGCTGGGTGAGGAGCTCTCACTCGCAGGTTTCCCCACCGACTCCGAAGCACCGTGCGTGTGCGTGGGAGTGGCTTCTGGCAAGGGCTCCTTCCCAGTCTGCAGGAGCTGCTCGGCCTCTTCCAGCTCATCCCAGTCAGTTTGGAGACAGTTGCCTCACATATTTCTTCTCCAGGCATGTCTGGGCTCTCTCCCCCTGAATTTCCGCTGTGGTAGTTAGCACGTTATTTATGGCAATTTTTTCCTATTTTTTTTTTTAGTATGTACTAATATTGTAGGTTGCACAAAAATACTGGCTTTTCCATAGGGCTCCTTGTCATCCAAAAGCTGCTCATTTTTTTTCTTTCCCAGCCAGAACTGACATCCCAGCCAACAGTGATGACTATGGTTCAGGTTTTCCATGCTTCAAATGATTATCGTTCACGTTTTCCGTGCTTTGAAGACCACCAAGGACTGACTTGGAGTCTCAGCTGAGCAATGGCTCATATTATTTCATCTAAATCCCATTTTCTAACCAAGTTAAACAAGTGTCATCTGAACCTCATCAAGACACCAGGGTCACCTTAACTTTTGGAGGAAGTCTTTAGTGAAAATGTTGAAATCTCATCTGAACAAGATGGAGAAGAAATTCTCCTTGGTGAAAAGCCTCATTGCTAGGGTTTTTGAGGACAGACACAGTTTTCTGGGTTAAAATGGCCACCTGTGTCTCATGCTGCCTGAGGACTGTGGGCTGGGGAAGTCCCCACATTTCTGAAGAGGTCACCTCCATCTCTGGCCCCTCTGACCCCGCTTGCTGCCTCAGGTCACGGTAAACCCTTAATTCAGGGAGCCATAATGTAGAAGTGGAATGTTTTTACTGGGGTTTTATTTTTGCAGTCTGGAGGATAATCAGGGGTCCTCAGGTTTCTGTGGGAGTTGAAAGAAAGGACAGAGCAAACTGGCACTGTTCCCAGTCCAAAATGTTTTCACTAATTGCATGCAACCTTCCTTACAGGAGGGAGAGGCTGCAAATACCACCAGCAGTTTAATTACTACTGTTGGTTCACGTTGATTTTATTTATGCTGCTCCCAGTGCTGCTTGTGAGCAGTGTGTGTGTGTGCAAGGTGGGATGCACAGGGAATCATGGATGGCTTGAGGTTTGAGGGAGGCAGCTAAGGAGCATGTGTGTGTTTATTTGAGGTTGTGGAACTTTTCCAAAGAGCCCTGAGGTACCAGGTGGCCGCACTCCAACACCCATGGCTGGTGTAGGTTGGGAAGGGATGGTGTGAAGCTGAACATGGGTGTAGGGGTGAAACCGCTGGACTTCCAGGCCTGTTTCCCAGAACTGCTTGGCTTATCCAGCACCCTGAGTCAACTCTGAGCCCTGTGGTTGATCAGCTCCCCTTGCTGTCCTTCCCCTCCTTGAACGCAATGCACTTCCTCCCCATCCCGGAGGGGGGGAGAGAGCGGCACGGGAGGAATCCGACACGAGCAGGCTGATGGCTGCCGTCCCAGTGCAGGCTCAGCAAATGGGGCTTGTGATGGATGAATGTGCAGGGCAAGAAGTAATAAAATGGGCCCCAGTCATGTAATCTTCCATTAAAATGAAATGCATACCAGAAATGAGGCATTTCTGCAGCTTGTACCATCTCCCACGGAAGATCATGAATAAAAGAGGCAAGTGTACTGTTGACAGATGCCGGCATGCATAAAGGACAGTTCCTATAAAGGCAAAGCCCCGGCTAACAGATGGACTAAAGATGTGAGATGCAGGAAGATTTACCAGTCTAAATAATTCAAGGGAATGTCGTATGGGGAGGCAGTGCTGGAGAGGGGAGCCGGCAGAAGGTACAGATGGAAAGGCAGGCCAGGCCTTTCCCACAAACCCATTAAGAACGTCGCTTGTCTGAGTGACAGTATGTCGCACAAGGCACCAGCAGAGATGGGTGGATTTGCCTCCAGCGCTCCTTCTGCAAGGTCAGGAGAAGAGGTAATCTCAAAGGTTGCATCTGTTTGAAGTTTTCCTCCTGCAAGGCCGCCCTCTCCAGCCTTCCTCCTCTCCCACCTCTTCTACTTCATCCCTTCCTCACCTGCTGCTGGGCAGAATGGGAGCACAGAAATGTTTCTGTGGCCGCAAGCAGAGGGTAGATGTGGCAAAGGCGCTCAGTGCTCCCACTGCTCTTCTCTGCCTTGCTCAGGACATCCTTTGGACTTGGAAGGGGCCTGGGGGCTAGTGCTGGGTGTCCTGTGCCCATTAAGGGCATTTGGTGGCTTTACAGAGCTGGGTGGAGAGATGTGGCTGTTGCGTGTCGTTTCCGTGCCCTGGGGACTGCAGCTGGAAAAATTTTGTGAATCTCCCTGGCTACTAATCAGAAATCTGAGGAGGGCTGGCTGAAGCACTGCAGAGTGTTGGGAGGGCTTTGGCAATACGGGATGCAGGGATCAGCTGATGTAGGAAATGGCACAGAGGATGGGGCATCGTGGTGGCTGAGAGCAGGGCAGGGGACGCCCAGGGCTGCTTTCCCACTGTTCCCTGGGAGCCTGGGGTTGGCTTTGGTGAATGTGAGACATTTTGGGAGAAGAGGGAGGATAAAGGGCAAGATGCAGAGGGCTAGATAGAAGTCAGTGGCAGCTGCTTGGCAGAGATTGTGCGCGCTCTCCGCTCGGAGAGGACGCCTTCCCCGGGCTCGTCAGCCGTCTGCAGCACAGCGATTAATCATTGGTGTCAGAATCCCTAATCCTATTCAATGGAAAACAAACAGCACGGCATCCAGCCCTGTGCTGAGCCCAAGCAATTAGCATGTTTACATGGGCTGTGGAAGCTCAACAAAGAGTGGCCAACGGGGGCCACGGGAAATGAACCCTTGTCAGCCCCTGATGTTCCGAGCGCCTGGGATCCCCAGGCTCTGACTCAGGCCCAGGCTTGGAACATGGCTCAAAGCAGTTGGATGCAGCTACTTGCCACCAAAAAATGAGTTTTCTCGATTAGGGCTCAGGTGTCTGTGAGTGTGGGCAGATGCTGAGGTGGGGAGATGTGTCTGGTATGGATGGTCAGCTGGGGAAATGGGGATCTGGAGGAGATTAGGGGTTTGCTCCTGCTTAGGTTTTGAATCAGTAGCAAAAGTAGCAGCCAAAGCCTTTGCAATTTCAGCAAACTCAGCCCTGATGCCAAGCCCTTGTCCTCATTCCTCCTGCTCCTCTCAGGCCTCCCATCTGCAGCTGAATCTCTCTTGCTGGAATTACTTTGATGTCTTTGGGTGCTCTGGGTTAGGATTGGGCTCTGCAAGGTGGGAGATATGCAGGACCAACTTACCTGGTGTGCTGGCCCTGTCCCTGGGGGACTCAGGTCTCTCTCACAGGCTTCAAGGAGATTTGAGAGGTGGGTTGCAAGGAAAGATGCAGGACTAACCAGACATATCTGTCCCTTGTGTGTGTCCCCAGGGCCTTGCAGTAGCCACCTCAGATGAAAACCTTTCCCAAAACCAAGAGAAACAAAAAGCTTCCTCAAAGTGGATGGAGATGCTGCACAGACTGCCCTGCCTGAGCATCTCTGCCCTGCTCTGGATTATTTAACTGGGTTCTGCAAACACAATTTCAAACAGCAAACAGCTAAGCAAGGGGAGCAAGGCATAACCTTTGTTTCTGCAGGACCTACCAGAAGCTGACAATGTGGGTACATGGGCAATGGGAAAAACAGTTTATGTTTTAAACTTCATGTGACCTCTGGAGCTGCTAGGCTTTGGAAGGTGAGAGTGAGACAATCCTCACAAGCACTTGATCCCTCTTGAAATGAAGGGGCTTTCCTGGGCACACAGCTTTTCCCCTTCCCTCCCAGAAGTGTATCTGATTTTTGGGGGTGGAAAAAAAGAGGATTGATTCAAATAAAAATGTATTTGTATGAGAAAAATTATTTCCTTCCATGAGTAAACACATAGTTTGAGGCAAATTTATGGCTTTGGCCTGGTCATTAATATCTGGTTGTCAAAAAGTATTGGTTTGAACAAAAATATGTTGTAATAAAAATGCATTGTTTTGAAGAAATTTATTGTCCCCATGAAAACCTATTCAATTCAGAAAGATATGTTGATTTCAATGAAAATCTATTTGTTTTAAGAGACAGAGAGAGGGAAGTTGTACTCAACTGAGAACCAGGGGCTTCTCTCAGTACAGATCTCCCTGCAGTACCTTGACTGATAGGGTGGGAAAAGGTGGAAAATCAACAACTGGGAAGGAAAGGAAACCTGTAGGTCTTTCCTCTGCTCAGTGACCATCCTCTCAGCTGAAGAAAAGTGCCCCAGCTCCCCTAGGGTAAGGTGTGGGAGGTGGTTGTCTCCATTCCTTCTGGACTGGATAGCTTCTTCCACAAACAGTTCTCCTCACCTTGCAAATCTAATGTTTAGGTGACTTTTAAAGGTCCTTTCCAACCCAAGGGGATCTATGATTTACCCATGAGCACCCCAGGGAGTGACTGCCATGAGAACCCACCTACATCTGGAAAGGTGCACGTCTTGCAGGTGACCTGGAGACCTTCATCTTCTGCGTCCTGTCTCGGGCCACACATGAGCAGCAAGAATGCGTGTTAGTGAGTGTGTGAAGGGGAGATGGCTGTGTCCACAGTGCTACCCAGAGCACTTCCCCTTTGGCTTGGCGGCACGAGGAAAGGGCCCCTTTTGGCTCAAGGCAGCTTTGTGGTGTGTCTTTGTGGCTCTCCCAGCCCTGCTCTGAGATGGGACCTGAGGTTTGCTATCCTGCCTAAGCCTCTTTCCCTGCCAGCAGGGACTGGTGAAATTCACCCTGAGCTCCAAATCCCTAATGCTGCCTTAGCTGGGATTATGAGAGAAGCCACCGTGGTATCACTTGAAATCCACCTCCCGGTGCCTCCCGTTTAAAACAATCAGCAGATGTTTGCAGTGGGCTTTTTCTTTCATTATGCTCCAACTCTGCTATTTAATCAGCTTCTTCCTTCCTCTGTTTGTACAAGGTATCGCTCACCCATATTAAAGCGGGGGAAGGGAACGTGCGAGATGAAAAAAAAAAAATTAAAAAAATAAAATTGCCTACCCAAGAAATGTCACTGCCGCAGTGTTATCCCCTCCCTGCCAACACACACACGGGTTCTGGTGTCAGTGGAAAGGTTGCCTCTGATTAATATTAATAAAGAATTAGAGCTGTGTTTGTCATGATCACTTCGTTTGGTATTGCTCTGTGTGGCAGGTGAAAGCAGAGGAAGGAAGGGAAGAGGTCTGCACGGCATTCATTAATCATTTCATCAGGAAGGAGTTCAAAGCAGAGGCTGGCCTTAACAAGGCCTGCAGGCAGGGATGGGGCCATGTTTATTCAGATGTTCCTCCTTATGTCCCTGACCTCCCACCTGGTCAGCTGGTGTGGGCCTCCAAAGCTGAGATGCCCTTCTAGGATCCAGGCCATCCTACCCCTAAATGGGGCTGACCTGGTCTTGTCTAGGTCAAGGTAATGTCACATAGTCTGACATAGGTCCACTATGGGTATCTGCTCATCAGTTGAAAAATGACTCCTCAAGAGGTCCTTGTTTCCCCTTTGAATCAAGAGAATTAATAAAGAGTGGTGAGACCATCCTTTGAGAAGCTCCCTGGTTGTAAACTTCCTTCTGCATGCTGGGACTCCTCAGAAGAACAACTCCTCAGGCCAGGTGGGCAGTGGCCAGGACCTGAGAGACACTTGTGAGACACGGTGGTCTCTGGGAACTCTTGGAGTAAGCTCTAAGAAGCCATGTTCCATCTCCAAGGCAATGCAGTAGGGATACACTTGAATTTAAAGGTCTTGAGTTCAGAGGGCTCCCTGTCCTTCCCAAAGATGGTTCCTCTCACCATAAAATAGGTGCCTAACCCCACACCCCTTGCTCTGTTGACCAGAAGACCCTACAGCTAACCTTACACTTAAACAACTGTTCAATGGTTCAAGTCCAGAGGCCTAAATGACATCGTTACAGAGCTGCTCCTGCAGCAGCCAGCCCTGCCCTTGGCACATGGTGGTGTTGGGACCACAAAGATGAATGTCACAGGAGTTCAGGTTCTGTAATTTATGCAGGTTGGAATAAAGAGCGAATATTTGAATCAAGAGGAATAATAAAATATTAAGAGTGAGTAGCTCTGACTGAGGCTGGTACCTTGCACTGGGTTCATGGCACACAATTCAGTCTTGGCTGATGTTTGCATGCAGACCTTAGCGTGGGCAATTTATGCAGACTTTTAGTGGTATTTTGTTTCTTAAAAGTGTGGAGATTCCCGTAAATCTTGGCTTGAACACATCTGTGTGTGGCCAAAACTGGTCTCTGCTTTCTTTATAATCTGTATTTTCTGGATCCAAGACCAGAAGGCGATACACACGTACATATGGCAAAAGTTCTTCGTAATAAGAATTTACAGCTCAACCTTCTTGTTCCTTTTACCACCTTTTTCCTCCTTTCCTCCTTTTTTTTTTCTTTTTTTTTGAGATGCTATTTATTATTCAAATGTGGAGAGAGTCGAGCCAAGTGGTGCATTGCTCTCATTAATTATTCTCTGGGATTAAGGAATCGGTTAAAACCATATCTCCCTTAATCCTGTTTTATTAATTTTATATTCTTGGCAAAAAAAAAGAAGCAAAACAACAACCACATCCCCCCCCAGCCCTCTCTACAAAGGGATCATGCAGCTTTCTGCTGGGACCCTGAGAACAGGAGGTCTCTGGTGTTCCATGGATGCTCGTTTTTTAATTTGATAAAATAAATTAGCACAGGATTAGAGCCTTCCTGACAGCACAGCTCGACTGCAGTTACCACCTTAAGGGAGGCATTAAGCATCATTTTTAGCGTGGAGGTGAAGTGGGAGTGAAGTTCCTCAGAGAGAAGGAACCTTCCCCTCTCTAGGAGCATGACTGGTGGCCTCTCCTCCCCTCCCAGACACAGCCAAAGGGGTCACCTTTCTCCAGGGACAGGTTTTGGGGTGGGTGAGGTGGACACTGCTTGGTCAGACACACACATGAGCCCATCAGCTCCTTTTATACAGCAGCCATGGCTGATAGCTGTAATCACCCTCTTCCTTTTGGGATATTTTGGAGATGTAAATGAAATATTTTTCCCTATAACAGCAGAGACTTGACTCCTGAGAGTGATGGCTTGGTCTCAGAGGGAGAATGGGAAAATGGGAGTGGGGCTTTTGCAGGTTTCATCTCCTTTTTGTGACAGAGAGGCTCCAGCTGGTGCTATCATCAAATTCTGCTGTCATGAGACGTGTGGAGGCCAGGCTGGGAGGGAGCAACCTGTGGCTGCACTGCAGATGTAGTGGCCTCCAGACTGCTTGTTTTTGTGGCTGCCAGAGAAGAGAGAAAACACAGTGGTTCCTCAGACAGAGAGGAACCTGGATTGGGCTTCCAGGAGCAAGACTGAACCGAACCCAAAAAGTTTGCAAGGCACAAGGATCTGGGCTCTGAGTGCTGGACTCAGCTTCTTGAGGCTCATTTTGAGCCCCATGAGAGAGAGGCATTTTATCCCTCAGCTGGATGGGATCTCTTGGTTGGCCTTTGGGAAACTCATGCCATGGAGGCATTTAAACTGGAATTGGTGGGACAGTTCTCAGAGCTCTGCAGTGCAGCATTTGGGAGTGGTGACAAGGGTTATATAAAAAAAAGAGACTGTGATGGCTGCGTGGTTAATGAGTTCTTGTCCTGTGCTCATCTGTGCTCATCTTGAAGCTGAAGGACAAGTGTTCCCACCACTGAGCTGGGTGCTGGGGATGCGTTGCTGTTTGCCTTTAATCTTTCTGTAAGTCAGGCTTTTGTAAGGTCTTCAAAACAGAGTTGTGTCTGAAATATTGCTGAGTGTTTTCTCCCTGGAAAAGGTGCCTGGTTTGCCAATAATGGCAGTGGCTTAGCAATGAGTCTGCAGAGATGCCAGCTAAGCCAGGCTGTGGTGGAAGGAGGTGTGGGATTCACCCTCAGCTTCCCTGGGAAGGGCTGTGAGGATTAGCAGGTGTCAGCAGAGAAGTGCCCTAGTGCTGTGTTGGCCTCAGGGTCACTGCTGAAAGCTGCTCCCTCTTCTGAGGGTGTCTTTGACCCTTTGCCTGACCTCACCCGAACAGCTTTGCTGCAGAATTGAGGGTCACACTGGAAGCCTGGTGTTGGTTTTGAGGCAGTTGTGGAAATTCCCACAGTGGAGGCACCTGAACAGTGCAGAAATTTTTGCAAACAATCTTCCATTCAGAAGTCATTCATACAAGAAGGCTGCACAGACCCTTTAATAATACAAACACCAGAAAACACCCTCAGGGACTGATTTGTCAAACATCCCAAAACAGGGCTTATCTATTTCCTCTGCCTTTTCTCTACAACCAGGGATTTCTTTTCTTCTGTAAGGTGCGTGTTATGATTTCTTGTTTGTGAAAAGTCACAAACAGAGAAAGCAGGGAAGTTTACTTTTATAGAAAACACAGAGTTCCTTTGGAGGGAAACTAAAGTGAATGGCTTTGTTTGTTTTATTCAGTCTAGGAACAACTTCCTAACTTGCTGTGTAGGAAGCGCCAATTCTTTCTTGTCCTGTGTTAGCAGAGCTGGCATGGAGTAGGACCACCATTCCCAGGTGCTAGGTATTCCCTGTACAAAAGGCTTAGGAAGGATTTCATTGCTTGGTAACTCTGTGGCCGATGGAAACTCACTTGGACACAACGAGGTGCCAGGCTGGTGCCAAGCAAGTTGTGTCTTATCTCAGCCTGAGACCCCTCAGAGTGGGCAGATGGTGGGGTGGGCTCCCTGGAGCTGGTTGGAGGTGAATTGTGCTCTGGTCCTAGGGATATGCAGAGGAATCCTCAAATGATGCCAACAGAAAGCTGAATTAGACTCCATCCTGCTCCTGAAATACTGTGTTAGCTGAGGCACAAAACCAAGCTTTTCCAGTGGTGTTTGGGCATAAATAGTAATCTGTGCTGATTCCTGGGAGAGCTGGGTTGGATTGGAGGGGCCTTCCCTATTGTTGGAGAAGTGCTGTGGCATGGCTGGAGCAGCTTCCTTCTCCACAGGGACATGAGCCAAAGCAGGGTGTGGGCTGGGAGCACTCCTGGAGTTGGCCTTAGTGGCCACTGGCTTTGAAACAGCTGAGAAAACACCAAAAGTATACTGATAAAAATTTAAAACAGCTGCCTTCAGGTGCCCTGGTAGTGTTTTGATCTTGTTCCCAAACTTTTGGGTGAGGGAAGAGCTAATTTAAGTTAATTTGCATCGCAGAGCATCGCTGATGTGCCAGGGAGGGGGACCTCGCAGAGCCACTCAGAAGGCAAGCCAAGAAAACAAAGGCGTGTATTCCCAGATTTGAGGTAGGAATTATATACACTTAGAGTCATGAACTCTGGGTAATAATTGAAAGGTCAGATTGATGAGAGCAGCCTCTGAGATACGATTTCTATGACAGCTTGATGGATGCTCCACTATCAAGGTGTGCTTTTAATCATAATCTCATTACTCCACTTCTTATGGTTCGACTCACCTAAACTCATGGGAGGAATCAGGGGCCACCTCTAAAATGTGAATTGGCTTTTATTTGGAGGTAGAAGAGTTGAGTGGTTGGGAGAAGAAAAAGGAAAGAAATGGGCCAGAAGAGAATAAAAGACTTTCTGGGCCTAGGATGAGTCAAGACTGTGTGTGAGAGCAACACCCCCACAGATCCAGAGCAGGGCTCTGGGTACCTTTCTGCTGGCTGGAACTGGTACAGGTGCTCTGGAGCAGAGGAAAGAGACTTGAACCTCACCCAGCATCAGCCATGAATCTCATAGCACTGCTGCCCCAGGAGTCTGGGCATGGGGCCTGTGGAGAGATGGCCATTACAGCTCTCCCAGGCATGAGGAGACCTTTTTTGGGAGGAGAGAGCCAGTGCTGGCTGTTCATGCACTCTGATCTATCTATCCAAAACCCACGAAGATTTCCTGATGGCCAGCTGTAAAATGTGGTGATGGACAGCACCAGCTTCTGCAGTCCCTATGCCTTGGAGAAGGGAAAAGCCTTTTTTTTTGAGGCTGTGGTGCACAGGAGCTGAGAAGATGAAGCTGAGCTTTATCCCAGCTAGACCCCAAAGAGCCACTGAGGTGACACCACGTCTTCTTTTGCAGTAAATACCAAGAAGCCCTGAAGATCCACCATGTCCACTGGCCCATCCACTCTGGCTGTGCAGAAATGGCACCATGGGCCGTGTAATGACAGTGGAAATGGCCCTTTTCCCATGTAGGTGTTTCCACCTGCACTGCTGCATCCAGCTCTGGTCCCCAGCACAGGAAGGACATTGCCCCTGCTGGGGAGAGGCATTGGAAGTCAGCCCAGGGAAGGCCACTGAGATGATTAGAGGCATGGAGCACCTTTCCTATGAGGAAAGGTTGAGATAATTTGGATTGTTCAGCCTGGAAAACAGAAGGATTTGGAGATGACCTGATTTTGGCCTCCCAGTGCTAAAGGAAGCCTACAAGAAAGATGAAGAGGCACTTTTTACGAGGGTGTTTAGAGAAAAGACAAGGGGGATTGATTTCAAACTGAAAGAGAATAGGTTCAGGAAAAAAATCTCCTCAGTGAGGGTAGTGAGGCCGTGGCACAGGTTGCCCAGAGAAGCTGTGGATACCCCATCCCTTGCAGTGTTCAAGGCCAGGTTGGATGGGGCTCTGAGTCCAGCAAAAAGTGTCCCTGCCCATGGCAAAAGGGTTAGAACAAGATGATTTTTACGGTCCCTTCCAATCCAAACCATTCCATGATTCTATGTCATCAGCACCACCATAACCCTGGGGGACCTGGCTAGTGGGCGCTCCCAAAAAGCATCCTCACAGGCTCCTCTCTGACAGCTCGGTGCCAAGGCTGGAGGAATTCATTCTCACCTCCCTGGAACCTCCTGGAAGAGTTAGTATGGAAATTTCAACCTATTTTTAAGGGTTATTTTCACTCAAGTGAAATCTATCAAAGAAGGAGGGTTATTTTTACAGCACGCAGCAACTGCCGGTTGCCATGGCAGCGGGCGGCGAAATGCAATAAAGCATCCCTGTGTTATCGTAAACACAAAGGGAACCACGGGCACCAGCAGGAAAGGAGACTGTCGTGGGGGAAACTCCATGGATCCCTCACCAAGACCCTCACTGGGCTCGGGGAGTGACAGCCAGGGGGATTTTATGGGGCCCTCCATGCCCATGCAGGGCCTGGTGGGCCAAGAGGCTCTCTGATGGCCTACCATGAGTGTGAACAGCACTAATATGTCAGCCTGGGATGGACTTTTGCCTCTGTTCCTTTGGAAACACTTGGAAGAGTGTTAGAGAACTCATCCTCCAAAGAGGGGGAACACACACAGCTCTATATTCGTTTTTTATCTGACTTCCAGGACAAGGAGCCATCATTTATGGAGGTCTCCCCTTTTAAATGTTTTCAAACTGTGAAGGGATTTTGCATGTGGTAAAAGGGCTCGACTTCTCCATCTCTTCCAAGTGTGCCCTGTCACTACATTAACTCAGCTGCCCTTGTTCACCTCAGCAGCTGAGCACATGTGAGTAACTGGAGTACCCAGGAGAGCCTTGGGGTGTGTGGCTGGGACCCCATTTGGGATATCACTCATGAATGGTGGCCATTTGTGTGTCCCCCCTGTGTCAGATAAACCATAGAAACTTCATGAGCCCTTTGAGGTGCTTTATCCCTGAAACCTGTGCTGCTTTTGGAGTCTGTGGAAGCCACAGGGCTGCCCCTTGTTGCTCTTCTCTCCTAAGATGCTCAGGGTCCTGAGGTGACACATCTTGGCTCCACAAGGGTTGGCTGGGGGGAGCCTGACATGACCCTCGGTGCGTGTTTTTATTTCAGTAATGTGGAGGAAGACCAAAAAGGCACAGGGCTTGTCTTCTTCACCACACAGAAGCCTCTTTGAGAACCTGAGGCATTTTTTGTGTGGGAGATCCAGGTACTCAGAGTGCTTTTGTTCAGAAGCATGTTGAATCAGGTACCAAAGCCCAGACCATCCAAAATGCCTTGCCATTTGGCTCACCCTAGAGATGTCACTGAGGTTTTGGGTTTGTCCCTTAGCTCTGACATTGGAAAAAGCCAGTGGTTTTAAATTTCGTGATGTCAGGCAAAAGCCCTGCAGTCATGAGTTTGGCAAGGGCTGATGAAGACCAGGATATTCTTCAACCTTGCCTTATGAAAAGTGAGTTATCCCTAACTGAAAACACCCTCTCCCCATCCAGCCTAAGGTCAGTCCGACCCCAAAATATATAAATTGAATCCTCGAGGACATGCACACAGGTTGGTCATCCCAATGCCACTGAATGCCAGGGGACAGATGGGTGTGAAAAAGGTGAGTCCCTCGCACCAACCAGAAGTCCCAGTCCTGCCTTCTGCCAAGATCCTGCTGCAGGCTTTGCAGGGCAATGGCTTTGAAGCTCTGGGTCTTGCTTTTGCAGGGAAAAAGAACAAAGGCAGGGCTTGCTGTGCAGCAGCATGAGTATAAATAGATCCCTGGGAGGGTGAGACCAGCGGGAGGGGAGAGATTGAGATGATTTCTCTTTCCAAAGCAACAGTCTTGACACCACTTTCTTTTATGGCTCTACCTCACAGTATCAAGTGATTGCTTCTTGTGCCCTTATCTGGGTAAGGATTGTGTAAAAACCCCAGCTAATTGCCAGGCAGTTTGATCCATTTTTTTTTAAGGTTAATTTTCTTTGTATTGAATAATAAGAAAAAAATATGATAATGCTCAGCTGGAGGTGTATGTCACCCTAAAAGGGTTCCAAACTACTGGGGCTTGTACTGAATTATTACAGAGTCAATAATCAGGGTGTGTGGCTCTCTGGGAGTCCCTCTGAGGAAGAGCTCGAGCTCTCCATCATCCTGGTGGTATTTAGGCAAACTCTTGCTTGGGGAGTACTTTCACCAAGGACTTCTCCAAACCAAAGGCAAGGAGGGTTCTCCAGGGACTGGGATCCCACCCTCCTGCTGTCAGCACACCAGGATACACCACCAGAGCTCTAGATGATGTCCCTGAGATTAAATTTAATTCACAACTCTCTCACCTATGGTTCCGTTCATAAGTGTTTCATTATTCGGGGGTGAGTACGTGGCAGATCCATTCTTTGATAGCACATATAGCATGTTACACTTTACAAAGCATTAGCAATAAATGCTTAATGGAAGAGGCTATATCAAGCTGTTAGAGAGAAAGCCTATTATAGAACGTGGGCTCCTGCTAAAACAATGTGTGCGTCTGTTTAACACCTGATGTTAACTCGGGGAGCGTGTTAGAAAGCTCTGCTTTTTGGCACAGAGAAAATGAGAGGCACTTTATGTATTAAAGTGTCACCAAAATTTCCTCCCTTTGTTTAAAGCAATCTTGAGAAAGTGTTGTCTGAAAGGTAGCTGGCTGAGATGGGAATTCTGGAGGAACCAAGACATGCAGCAAGGAGACCTCGAGCTCTTTTATCATTTTTAGCACAAAACCAAGCTGGTTTTGGTAGAGTCTGGATATCTCTGGCCCAGCCTGAGCTGTGTACCCCACAGCCCAATCCACCAGGGAAGTTCATCTTTTAATCTACAATAGCATAGAGTGACAGGACAAGTGGCTTTGGCTTTAAAATGAAGCAGGCCAGGTTTACATTGAATACTGGGAAGAATTTCTTCCCTGTGAGGGTGGGGAGGCCCTGGCACAGGGTGCTCAGAGAAGCTGTAACTGCCCCATGATCCCTGGAAGTGTTCAGGGCCAGGCTGGATGGGGCTTGGAGCAACCTGGGATAGTGGAAGATGTCCCAGACCATGGCAAGGAGGCTGAAATAAGGTGATTTGTCATTTTCCTTCTTGCCCAAACCATTGCATGATTCTATTTGCAAGGTCCAGCCTCGAGTCCAACACCACTGAGGCCGAGTCCCAGCAGTGCTCTGTGGGACATAAACCTGCTCACCACGTCGGTGTCCACACAGTGCATGGCACACCCTGCACAATCTGTGATGATTTTGGGACCAGCATAAATGGACTGGGCTTCTCAGACTTCCAAAACAGACCTGCTGTTCCCCACTCTTCACACCTGACCCCTCTGTCTTATTCCAGTGCTTCAGCAGTTAAATGGAAAACAGTGTCTGAGAAGATTAGAATTAAGTTATTAAAGCATCTGGACAGTTTTGAGAGGATTGCTGAGCATCGTAGTACTCAAGATTGACTTGAGAATTTGGGGGTGGATTTGCAGCTGGAAGAAATTCCTCATGTACTGTATACCTGCCCCTTGTGTATATGTTAGCATACTTGGCACAGATGTCTCTTTGTTTCCGTACAGGAAACTAATTGCCTTTCTTGTTTCAGTCTGAAGTTTTCTTGTGTCATTCTGTAAATAATGAGAGGCATTTCTCAAAGTTTGCCAGCGCCTTTGTCTCTCCTGACAGCACCTCAGCTGCTTGCCCTGTGCTGGAGGAGCTTCCCCTTTGCTGGAAACCTGGTGTCATCTCAGCAGGGTCCATGCTGGCCAAGAGGTTTGTCAGATGGGAGGTGTCCTGCAGGGAAGCAAAAGTGTGGAGAAGGAGGTTTTGTGGGAGTGACAAGTTTTGCCTTTGACCTCACCCAGCATCCAGCTTTTGGTGTGAATTCCTGGAGATCAAAGTTTCTTATTTATCCCCAGCGCAGTGGGGGCAGCAGCACCAGCCAACACCTCCTGTCACCCATGGGGATGTGGCCCCCAGCAGTGCAGCTCTTGCCTGGAAGGGGGATTTTCTCAGCCTCCCCCAGTACTTCTGACCCTCTCTTTCCTTTCACATGCCTTTTAGAAGCTGATTTTTTTGGGGAGGCAGCCTCTCCTTGTCTCTAAGCTATATCTCCTGAGGCTTAAAGAAGAAGAGCAGAAGTTCAGGGTTTGTGACAGAATTGGAAACAGCATGGACACTATGATGGAAATCCAGCTCTTTCCTCCTGGTACCAAATGATTGTTTGCTACAGACCCATGGAAGAAGAAGTACTGTTAGAGCTTTCGCAGGAAGGAAGAGCTGGAGCAGATACAGAATGAAAGAGGGATGAGGGAGCCTCAAGCCAGCCTAAAAATTTGCCTGATGCTCCAATTTGATGTGAAAGAAGAATTCAGGTCAGTAATGAGAGAGCAGATGTGAATGCTTGGTTCAGGAGGCTTTGCTGCTGTGAAGGAAGCAGAGTTTACAGGTGTTTGAGCAGCAGAAGGGGAGGTTTGTCCAGTGAGAAAGGGAGGGTCAGTCCCAGTCATGGGTCTGTGACTGCCCAGATCCACCCAAAGCAGGAGGAAAGAACACTTCCCTGATCTCATGGCTTATACAGACAGCCCTGTGAGCAGAGGGAATGCAGCTGGGGCACAGAGCTGCTCTGCGTCCCAGCTGCCATTGGGCAGGATTTGGCTGCACAGAGCAGCCAGGACCCTCTGCTGCTGCTGACCTCGAGGCTGTTGCCCATCCTTTACCCATCCCTGTGCACCAGCTGCTGAGCTGGCAGAGCAGCTCTAGTCACCCCATCCCTGCCGCTGGCAACTCATCACTATTGGAGGTTTCCTGTTTCAGTGTAACAAGCACAGCTCTGCTTTCTATGGTGGAATTTGGGCTATGGAGGAAACAAGGGGCTGCAGTCAGCAAAGGAGCACCAAGGAGTGCTTGTGATGGGAGAGAAGTTTGGCTTTAGCTGGCTGAAAACTGCCAGGGAGGAAGACTTGTAGCCAGAGGATGCTGTTGGACACGTCTGAGCCAGGCTTTGGGCTCTGTCAGCGCTCCAAGGCTGGCTCCTTGCACCTGGCTGCAGAGATGGGGTGGCTGGGAGAGGATGCTGAGCCCTGCCTCAGTTTCCCCTCTGAGAATGCAGGAGAAGGGAGCCTTTGGGACAGCTGAAAGGAAGAGAGAAGGGTGTGTTGGGCTCTCTTGCCAGCACCTGGGGGCATGTTCTGGCCAGCTGCCCTTCCCGCTGGGGTGGCTATTTACCCGAAAGGAAGCCGGCAGGGAGGGAAGAGCATCCTGAGTCAGCTCAAGCCATCAGATTTCTGTCAAGGATTTGGCCTGGACTTTTATTACCTGTCCCAGTTGTCACTTTTGTGTGAGAACAAGCAGGGACATGGTGAGTACCTGGTTACTTCGGGGCTGTCACATCTGCTGCAGGGGGGACAGTACAGCTTGTGACAAGCTGGTGTCATTAGCACTGGGCTCTGGGGCTGCTGCCAGTCGGGATTTACGGTCCACCTCCCTGGGACCAGCCAAGCCATCCGCTCCCCACATGGCAGCCCCTCATCCAGAGCATGGCTGGGGCAGGAATCCTGACGGTGCTCAGCATCCCTGCACAAGGAGCTGCTGTCTGCTGTCCCCCCTCACGAGGGGAGGGGGAAATGCTCCCTAATTGCGGGCAGCTCCCGCTTTGGGCACTGCTTGCCTCAGGCTGCCAATCACCCCCTGCTCCCCTGCATCGTGTCAGTGGTGTCACGGTGTGTGCCACAGCTCTGTCACGGTGTGTGCCACAGCTCTGTCAC
>QUSF01000010.1:27048511-27081390 GCA_003676055.1 Chloebia gouldiae
GAGCAGCGCATCCCCCCCACAGCACATCTGAAATTACTGGGAGGCTTTTTTGCCTGTGGCTGCACATCCCCACTGCATTTTCAACAATTACACCTGCTTCGTCTTGGGTGTTTTACCCAACCTCTTGAAATTAGAGACTTAAGGGAGCTATTTTTGGCTTTGAACCTGGCCATCAACAGAAAGAATCATAATTTGTCTGTGGTTTTTGCTGCACTGACACCACTGCCTGTGGCAGGTGCTTCGGGCTGATGCTTGGCCAGCCTCAGGGAGAGGGATGGATGTCAGTGCTTTAGGATCTTTGTGAGGTTTCAGGTGATTTCTCCTCAGCTGTCATGTCTTCCACAATGGTTTCCCCACTGGTGGGACCTTCCTTCCTTCAAGGCCACCTGACATCTGCACTGTGGCTCTTGCCCATGTTCCCTTCCACAAGGCACCCTCTGGGACAAACCACAAAAAAATGGCCCATTTAAAAGCGCACACCTCACATGTCTTGGGATCCCAGGGGGACACCAAAACCTTGCTGATGCATCTGCTCTGCTGAGAAACTTGGCTTGTGCCATCATGGCTCTGCTCTTGCTCCCTGAGCGAGTGGAAGTGCTGCTGGGCTGCCTCTCCTTAGGCCTGGGGCTGCCAGGACTCAGCTCCCTGCCTCACACGTACCTCTGCTAGCACAGCATTGCCCTGCTGCCTTCTGCCAGGTAGATTTTAATCTCTAGAAGTACAAGACTTGTCTTATCTGTACTTTCAGGCTGCCCCAGGAGTCTCTCTACTGTGTGCCTCGAGTTGGACTCTGGCATTGCATGTGGATGGCCACATGGGGAAGAAAAATGGCTTTAAACTGACAGAGGATAGTTTAGACTGGATGTTAGGCAGAAATTCTTCCCTGTGAGGGAGGTGAGGCCCTGGCAGAGATTGCCCAGAGGTGGCTGCCCCATCCCTGGAAGGGTTCAAGGCCAGACTGGATGGAGGATTCTGGTCTGATGGAAAATGTCCATGCCCAAGGCAGAGGGTGGGAACTGGATGAGCTCTAAGATTTCTTCCAAACCAAAAAAACCCATGATTCTAGGAAAAATATCCTAGAATTTTTTTTCCCTATCACAGAGGCCTATGATGTCAAAAGCATCCTGCAAGATTCTAAAGTCCAGCATGCCCCTTTTCTGACTTTTCTCATCCATGGGGTAGGCAAGGCCTGCAGGCAGCTGCCTGCCCACAACTCACTGTTTTCCACACTCAGGACTACTGGAATGACTGCCATAAGCTTAAGGCAACACCAGGAGGCATTTATCCAGCCTCTCTTAAATTCACTCAACAACCCGCAGCAACTACAACAATAATTTGTTTTGAATTTAAGAAATTAATTAAAATAGTAAGTAAATAGATAATCTGGGACATTAAGCTGTGCATTTTTAAATAAGTACTTATTGTTGCTTTTCCAAAGGTCCTGCTGGTGTCTAGGGAGGTGACTTCTTCCTCACAGTCTGGTAGGGGCAGGGATGTCATCCTAAGGGAGCCCCTCAAAACTGATTCCTTGAAAGTGTCCTTTCGACCTCATTGTCCCTACTTCATATTTTCGAACATTTTTTGACCACATTAATGATTACAGTGAAGCAGGATTCTTATTGGCAGCACAAATCACCCTTTCAAGATGATACCAGCACTTATAGTCTTATTCCTGTCATTAACAGAATTATTATTATTATGACTTTGCCACGCTTTCCCTTCCTAAAGAAAGCAATCCAAATCCAAATATTCTGGCTTAAAAATATCCTATCCTCATTTTCCTCTCTAACCCAAAAAGAGGTCATACCAGCCCTTCTGGGTAACAGAAGAGCATCTTTCTCTGGATTTACTTACACTGTGGTTTAGGTTATTGAGCACAATTCTCAGGCCTGAGAATAACTGTACATCCTAATTGTACATCCTAATTGTACATCTGCTGAGTTCAGCTGCCTCTGGGCTCAGCACTGGGCTCAGGTCTTCTGCAGTTTGGTCCTGCTTTGCTGTTTGAGGATAGAGCCAGCAGCTGTGGAAAGGTGACATTACCAGATGTTGGCCAGGTGTCTCCTGGTGTGACTTGCACAAAGGACCTGAAGGTGATCCAGGGGATCAATCCCAATATCCCATTTTAGATGAGGTGCCTCTCCTTTTTCTCGAGCTTCAGGGCACCACTGATCCCATCCATCTAGTGGGTTGGAATTTTGGCTACGCTGGAAGTAGCTGCCAGAACAGTAAAACAGGGAGCTGACAGGGTGTTTGTCACAGCTGGGACTGTCCTCACCAGGCTGAAGGTAGCTGGATGATAGGATACACAGGAGAGGACACATTGTTCCCAGTCTTGGCCGTTATGGCTTTACAAATGACTATTCCAAGCTTAGTTCCAAAATGGTGTCGTGGCTTTCTCTGCTGTCATCAATTGCCATCAACACTGCATTTAGCTGACATAATTACTTATTGTTACAATCAGTGCCCATTAGGTTAAAGCTAAATTACAGTCTCAGTCCTTGGGAACTGCCTATTACATCCATATGAATACGCAAAGTTCATCACTCATGATTAACGTTGCTACAGTGAATACAAAAGGAATTAGTGAGGACCTGTCACTTATTGTAAAGTGCTGCCAGATTATGGTATCAGAAATGATGTGTCAACTGTTAAAACTTAATAATCCATGCTGGAGTGCTGTATCTGATTATAACAGTGATCAAAGGAGAGGCCTGATTGACACTCGGAAACATTATGGGACCAATAACCTGTGAGGGTCAGGAGTCATGCACTGAGTGCCAGGGACACAGCTCAGTGTGCTCACCCCCAGCTCTGGGCACTCCGAGGGGCTGGGGACACTCCTGGGGGCAGCTGCCTGGGTGCTGGCACGGTCAGGAAAAGATCCATGTGTTTGTGGTCCTTGGGCAGCTCTCTGAGCTGCAGCTCCTGCCTGACCCCTCCCTTTCTAGCAGGAGAGAGCCTGTGGGTTCCAGTGTGGGATTCAGTCTCCCTCTGCCCTGGCTGATGGTGTAAATCACCCTGCTGCAGTCAGGACTGGCATTTACAGACCCTTCTCTTGCACTGGTGAGACCTGAGTGAAGTGTGGGGGTACATTTCCCTCAGTGTGAGCTGGGAGGACCCAGGAGCTCTCCTCATTTGGGTGGGTTTTGCTGGGTCCCTTCCTGTGGGGTAAAAGCATCATCAATAAGTATGGCTATGTGCATGTGTGCAGGGATTTAAAAAAAGTTCTAAGATTTTATTTCAACATTGCTTAAGGGGACTGCCTGATTTTTCTAATTTGAAGAGACTTTTTGTTGAGAAATTGATTGTTTTGCATTTTTCTTTCAAACTCTCAAGACTGAAGTAAATGTTTTACTTCACTCCCCTGAGGGGTTATGTTTTTTCTTTTCAATTTTTTTCCTTTTCCTTTTTCTTTTTTTTTTTCTTTTTTGGTTTCTAAAAACCATTCTACAAGCAAACATAAAGATCTGTTGTTGAACTCTGCTAACAAAGTCCTCTTGGGAAGAAGAGCTGAACCACACAGGCTGAAGCACATGGGCTTGACTGAAGTGGGGGCTATAAATCTATGTCTGGCCCCTGCTAATCCCCCAAGACAGTCTCTGGATGAGGCAAGGGATGGTGTGTCCCCTCCACATCCATGGCATTGTGCTCCTCATCCAGTAGAATGCCTGGAGCCAGGATGTGGGGAGGTCCTCATCCACAGTGGAGGTTTTTGTCAGGCCATTGATGGATGGTGAGCCACGCTTGGCTCTTCCCCACAGCCCCATGGTTTTGTTTGTGGGTCTTGGTTGCACATCACAGAATCACAGAATCACAGAATCACACAACAGCTTGGGTTGGAAGGAACCTCAAAGGCCTTCTCATTCCAGCCCCACTGCAATGAGCAGGGACATCTTCAATTCGTGAGGAATCTCTGAACTCTGTCTAACCCAGCCTCGAATTTTCCAGAGATGGAACATCCACCACCTCTCTGTGCAATCTGTATTAACTGCAGTTTACTACTGGTCACAACTTGATTAGGAGCTCACAGCTCTCTACTCCATATCAGAGCATTTACCCTACCCCTCACTCAGCTTAGGTTTGCTGGCAGCATCCTGCATCTCCACCAAAAGCTCTCACAGGTTTCTGCTCAAAGGCTTCTGAACCCGTTTGTGACTTGTGGCAAGAGTTGTGCTTCCTGTTGCAGCTGGAAGGATCCCACTGCTCCAGCAGAGGCATGATTTGTCCTTTGGATAGTTGTTGCTCCTACACAGCCCTTGCTTTCCCAGCAGCCTGCAGTCCGAGCCATGTCTCCTCTGCTTGTAGCAATTCCAAAGCCAGGGAAGGAAAGCTGTTCTCTAGAGATCAACAGCTATAGAGGGAACAGGGGAGGATCCATTTGCCAGTGGTCTCAATGCCCTTGCTAAAGACCTCCATGCCAGGGTAGTGGGGGAAGGTAAGCCAGGCTGCTGGGGAGATGTGCCAGTGCTCCCCACAGCTGTCCACACCACAGGCTGTGAAGCCAGTCAGAGCTGGGCTGCTCCACTTGCGTTCCTCTTCCTGGACTCGTGTGTCCACTGTAAAGCCACGTGGATTCACAAAGAGGCCATGCTGGAAGGTGCTGGGAAGTGTGTTGGAGCTGCTTCCAGGTGTCTGCCATGCTGTGGATGCTCCAGGATGTGTGCCCAGGCTGCTGTATGCCCACCACCAGCAGCTTTTCCTGAGGGCTCATCTCCAGTTTCCTGCAGTTGTTTTGGGCTATGAATTCTTGTGCATCTCCCACTGACAACACAAAGAAGAACCACTGCTGTATTCAAAGGCACATTTCTATCATGTCTCTCCTCCAAGTTTGTTGTGTTTCCCAGACCTCCAGGCACACTCACCTCTCCTTTCCAGGCTCGATCCAGTTGTGCTCCATCTTCTTTGAGGAGCAGTGGTATTTTTTGCAGCAGTTGGAATCTCCTTTGCCCATGGTCCAGTGTGACTTTTGGTTGCTTATCTCTTCCCAGCTAGGGCTCAAGCTGTGTTGGACAGTTAAGGAGGAAGCTTCCTCCCATCCCTCTTGAGCAGCATTGTTGATCATGCCTTCTCCTTTTCCCTGTTTTTCCCTGTTCTAGACACACCTATATATGTATATATGGCACTACACAGGGATTGTCCTCTCCCATATATTAGAAGACCTGATAACAATACCAAGAATCTAAAAACCAGAAGGGTTCAGGCAAGCGTTCTTTACTTCTCCCACACTAATACCTTTCTTTTGCACTGATTCTTAGGGTTTTATTTTTCTTCTTTGGTTGCCTAACTGTGATGGCAAGAGCTGGATTTCTTCCTTTTCTGCTGTAGCAACAAAGCAACCTAACTAAAAACACTTGTTTGGGCTAGGCTGAAAACTTGAAACATCTTTGGTGTGAACCTGCAAACAAGACTTCCCGAGTCCCGCTCTGTTCTGGTTCAACTGATATATTTGATCTCTGGAAAAAATAACGAAACATTTACTTATCCTTGGCAAACAAAGCTCCCTTTGGAGGACCTGAAATGCGATCTTGTCATTTCCATTTCAAATAACTTTAAAAGTCTGTATAATTTTAACCATAAAATGGAAAGTATAACTGGCCAGTCACTGTGAATGGAAATGCTCCCTTTCAAAAGCATTCAAATAAAATCTTTCATCTATTTTCTTTAAGCTTTCCTGCCTGTTGGCTGGTTTGAAGTTGGCAGTTCATCGAGATGAAGTTGTGCAAAGTTGGCTGCTGCTGAATCTGCATTTTTTATTTTTTTCCCCCAGAGAAGAGAGATTGAGAGTGACAAATACCTGTGCTGCACCACCAGGAGCTCTGTCCCCCTCCGTGCACACCTGTAGATTCACAGGTCTGCCCTTCCTCGCTTCTTCCCTCCCTGCCCAAGTCCTTGCGTGGCGATTCCCCTCGTCCCCACTCTGGACACGGGATTACTGCTCCGGCTCCTCTTCCCAGTGCATCATCAACATGTTGTTTCCAGGGTCATAAATTTGCACTGTGATGAGACACAACCAGATGTTCGGGTACGTGAAGCGACTGGCGAAGCAGCCTGCCTGGCGCAGCCCCCGCCTCCGGAGTCAGCCGCCCGCTAATGAGAAGCAGGGCTCCCGCCTCGAGCTGGGCCAGGACAGACGGGGAGCGGCCCCAGGAGCCACCACCGAGCTGCCACCTCGACCCCCTTCCTGCTCTCGGTGCCCTGGGAGCATCTCCAGGGCTGGATTCAGGCGCTCTGGTGGCTATTGGCTTCTGGCAGCCATCTGGAAAGAGAGTTTGTGCTGCTGCAGGGGGGGAATGCACAAGGCCATGGTCCTCCTTGCTAGCAAGGAAGCTGGATGCAATGCTGTGGGATGCTTTGTCATGTAAAAATACTTCTGAGATGCACATTTTGGATAATTTGTGTGGCTGAACAGGCTGTTTTGTAATGGAGAGACTCATGGGGAAGCGAGGTCTTAGGTTGGGATGCTGAGCTGGTTCTCTCTGCCAGGAGTCGCCGCTGGCTGGGGATGCCCCTTTCCAGGTGGCTCCAGCCCATGTGTCCCCAAGTCCCCTGGATGGGCAGGAAGCTGGGGCAGGGGGAGGTGGCATTGGAAAGCAGGTGAAAAGCTGTTTGTAGGCCATGTGTCCCTCGTGGGTTGTGAGGATCCTCAGGATGGCTGCAGCTCTCCGGTGTCTCCTCCACACACACCCCTCACACCCCCACAACACACACACATTGCCCTTGCAACCCCAGTCCTTGTGCCCCTAGGTGCACATTCACTGCTGATGTGTTGAGGCACACACTGAGCAACAGGGAATCCACACCCTAATTGCAGCCCCAGCATGGAGATTTGGCCTTACAGCTGCTTTCTAGAGCTATGAGGGGCACTGGCCATAAATTGAACCAAGAGAAAATCCACCCTAACATGAGGAAAACCTTTACGCTGAGGGTGACAGAGCACTGGAACAGCTGCCCAGGCAGGTTGTGAAATCTCCTTCTCTGGAGACATCCCAAACCCACCTGGATGTGTTCCTGTGTCACCTGCTCTGGGTGACTGTGCCTGGGCAGTGGAGTTGGATTGGATGATCCCCAAAGCGTTCTGTGATTCTCTTTGCCTTTGCTCTTCCAATAGATACTGGTGGTATTTCCTCACGTGCATGCTCCCATGGCACAGGGCTGGGCAGGTCTGCTCTGTCCCTCACAATCCAGGGAGGCATAGAGGGGAGAGAAGCAGAAGTGTGTTGGTATCACATCCAAGGGTTGCGTGTTGGCCAGGACATCTTCAGGAGATGCTCCTCAGCTGGAGGTTCAGCAACAGCCTCGAAAATGGAGAAGATGGAGCTTGGTAAGTCCTTGGGGGGAGAAAACACCGTGGTACCTGTGGCCACCAGCACCCCTTGTGCCCCAGCTCCAACAGAAGGGAAGCCCAACCATCCCTAGCTGTCTTTGCCATCAGCACACGGATTTTCCCAAGGCCAGGTTGGAGGGATTGGGATCAGGCAGCCTTGGGCATGTTCCCAGCAGCTCTCCTCAGCAACCTAAGAGGGAGAGCGAGCGCTTTTGGCTCTGCTCAGCCCCTCCCACAGCCCCAGGTGACTGTGAAGTGTTCCACCACCCTCCCTGAGAGCTGCTGCCCTTCCCGTGGGCAGGCCAGGGGAAGCAGGGCTGTCTGCCAGCAGCTCCTGGGGCTGCCCCATCGTGTCCAGGGGAAGAGGGGATGCCCCAGGACAGGCATGTGGAGACCTCTGCATCCCACAGTGCTGCAGAGCACCCACCCCATTGTGCTGCAGCACTGGAGGGAGTTTGGGTTAAAAGGGGTTAACAGCTCTCTGCTGTAACACATGATTGGTCTTTATGAGGTTGAAACTCTTGTCTGTTTGAGGCCTACAGATGATGCTAAAGAGCACAATAATGACAGCAATTCAAAGCAATCTAATTATGCAAACGGGAGGCTAAACAATTTCATCATCCTTAAATTAGATTGTCCTAATGAGATAAAGACACCAATTAATCCTGAATTAATTTCAATAGCCTATTTCAGGCAAACACTTTAATATGCAAATGTAAATGAGAAACAAAGCCTACTGTAGAATGCCAGAGTTCAAAACCTCTCTCTGCACAGCTGCAGCGGGTGTAAATAGTGTCTAATGAGTTTGCATGGAAAGACACAACCAGTTGAAAATTTTAGACTTCATAAAGCACAGCCGGTGCCTCAGGTAGGTCGCAGTTCTGAGGTGGGCAGGAGGAGAGGGAGGAAGAGGGAGGAAGAGGGAGGAAGAGGGAGGAAGAGGGACGACTCACTCAGGAAGGCCATCAGCCGCTCTCCACAGGCACACCCAGATGGGTCCAGCCGCTGCCACCACGGCATGAAGGCTTCTAACAAGACACTGCTCCGAAAATGAAACGCTTCATGCTGAGTACCTGGCCAGTCATCTTCTTAGGACACAGAGATTATTTTAATTAGCTGTTGCATAATTGTTTTAAATTAGCCAGTTTGCTATGCACACACACACACACAAAATCCACTCCTGTTTTTTTTCCTCCTAAGCACCTGGCAGTGAAAAGGGCAGGGCCTGGGGTTTAGGTTACAGGCAAATCAAACATCATCCTGAGTTTCTTTTGCCTTGCTTCCCTGCTGTAACCAAGTTCCAAGAGACATTCAGGAAGTGAGTCCCAATCCCAGGGCCTGACTGAGGTCTGTTTTCCAATTTATACTTTGTTTTAATTCCATCCCTGGGCAGGGGAGCAGCACAGGGCTCTGCAAAGCTGGCTATGGGAAATGATGGCATCGAAGGTGAGGCTCAGCTCTAAGTTATTCCTCTCCAGAAAGTCCCAGGAGTGTGCCCTGGAGGAAGCTGTTAAAAACAAACAAACAAAGGAGGAAAAAACCCAAACTGCCCCAGAATGAACACCTCTTGGATAATTTATCCCTCTGCCCCTCTTTCTGCCAAATTCATCCTGGGCTGCTCTTATGGGATAATACCAGAATCACAGAGTGGTTTGGTTCAAAAGGGACCTCAAAGATCACCTCATTCCAACCTCTCTCCCAATGGGCAGGACACCTTTCACTAGCCCAGGCTTCTCCAAGCCCTGTCCAGCCTGGCCTTGGACACTTCCAGGGATCCAGAGGCATCCACAGCTTCTCTGGGCACCCAGGGCCTGTCCACCCTCACAGGGACGAATTCCTCCCTGATACCTAAACTAAACCTATCCTCTCCCAGGTCAAAGCCGTTCCCCCTTGTCCTGTCACTCCAGGCCCTTGCAACAAGTCCCTCTCCAGCTCTCCTGTAGCCCCTTTAGGTGTTGGACGGGGCCCTGAGATCTTCCTGGAGCCTTCTCCAGGCTGAACAACCCCACCTCTCAGGCTGTCTCCATAGCAGAGGTGCTCCATCCCCATAGTGTAACCCTGGGAGGGCTTGTGTCCTTGCAGAAATATTTCTTCATATATGACAACCATGGATGTTCTTCTCCCTTAAAATGCCTGTTCTTTCCTTGAATTTCCCCGAGGTTTATCCTCAGCCTCACCTTGTGGCAGCTCATGCAGCATGTGAGGGGGCAGCCTGGGAGAAGACAAAGCCTGCATAAGTTGACTTATAAGGAGACTGTCCTGCATAAAGTTGAGGCTTCTCTGTCCCTCCCTCCAAGTCCTGAAGAGCTGCCAGCTGGGCTGGAAAGCAGATGCTTTTCTTCTGGACTTCTCGATGGGACAAAGCTGAACACCACTGCTTTATCTTTACCAAGCAGATACCTTGTGTCTTCCCCACATGTTGGAGGAAATTCCCTCTTTGTTCTGACACCACATGATTTCCCAGGTATTTCCTGAAGTAGTGAGATCCTTGAGTCTTGTTCACATCACTCTTTGCAAGGGCTTTCTGGTACTAAATTATATTATTGTCTCTCCTGATTCCCTTAGGAGGGCAGCGTGTGTTGGAGACAGGAATTCCAGTGTTTCTACAGGGAAATCTTGGGTAACCATCATTTGTGCAACAGGGTGTTTAATCCTTGCTGAGTGGAACACGAACAACCCTTTCCATTTCTCCAACCTTAATGGGCATGGTGTTTCCTGACAGATGAATTGAGACAGTGAAAGGGCTGATGGCCCAGAGCTCACAGCGTGCCAGCAGATCTGGAGATCTTCTATCACACATGTTTGTCCTTGGAAAAAAGACAATTGACTCAGTAAATTGCTTAATCTCTGGCACGCTGGGTACCAGTGCTGCCTTTTCTGCTGGAGCTGGGAGATTTTTTCCCAAAGCACTCGGCACTGCCTGGGCTCTGTTGTCAGAGCCATCAGCAGAATAACGTGAGCTGCTCATCTGGAGGTGCTGTGCCATGGACCTGGGCAAGGGCTCGGAGATGCTGATGCTCCCAGCCAGAAGAACAAATCCCACAGGGTGCACGCATTCCTGGGAGCAGGAGCACAGCTTTAGTGTCTCTCAGAGACAAGGCACTGGGTTATCTGGGTCTTTGGTCTGACATGGGAGAGCACAGGTATCCCCAGAGCTGGGGTGGTGCCTGTCAGGAGAGAGGGCAGCGGGATGGGGGAGCCCAGGGTGGGGAAGCTGTTAGCAGGCACGAGCTGCCTCCAAAAGAGGATGACAGATCACAGCCTGGGGCTGTGGTTTCCCGCTAATTAATACCAGATCTGCACATTACCCCGTCACCCCATGGGAGGAATTGGGACTGAAGCAGGGTGAGCACATGATCGCGTTTTTGCCAAATTACCCGGCTCCTACAATATGGTGTGCACCTGGCTCCCTGCCAGCGGCGGGAGCACAAAACAATACCTGATTCAGCAGAAAGTCTTCTGGCCCCTTTGGAGATCTTGTGAAGCAGCAGAAAGAGTTTATATCTGTTCAGCGCTTTGCATTGTTTTCAGCCTTGGACTGGGTGCCATAAAATTGGATTTACGGCCACGAGGAAGCATAGCCAAAGGAGCACAGCCTCTCATGCCAGTGCAGTTTAAAAGCAGAGGTGGGGATGGGTCCAAAAGCAAGTCCTGCTGGGTTTCCATCTAGATGTGAGCTTTGTTGCCTGGATCCATCTGTCATTGAAGCCTGGTGTTGCCCAGAGGAGCTGGTTGTGCCGCTGAGATCCTGAAACCAGGACGCTCAGTCATGTTTTAGTTAAAGGGCTCTAACAGCCAGCCAGGGGACTTGTAAAAATGTTACCACAGGGTCTCCTGTTTATTCTGCCACTCTCTGTACTCAGCTCACACATTAGAAGATGGTATTTTTTTAGCTGCCAGTGCTGCTGTCTGATGAATCCAGCTGTTTTCTTTCCCCCTCTGAAATGACATTTATAATCAGCATTTAGTGGGAAGCCTCTCAAGTGTCATGCTCTGCCCTGGTACTCAGAGAGGTGGAGTGGGCCTGTGGGGATGGTGGTGGATGCATGTCCTCCACCTCCTCCAGCCTGGGCTGCTGCTCAAGCTGCTGTGCTGAGGTGAGCTCCCACCCAAAAAAAGCCTGTAACCAGCTGGGATGACAACAGGCTGTCATTTGGCTTGTCAAGGGTGTGAAAATCATCCTCAGATTTCCAGCTGCCCAAGCAAGCTGGATTCTCCTTGTTTTCTTCACGCACCCCTCTGCCAGGGCAAGGAGGTCCAGAGATCAGCTTGGGTGCCCAGCACTGCCTGTGGCTCTCTTTGTGCCTGCCTGGAAGCTCCCAAGGGGAAGGCAGAGAGAGACAGGATGTTCTCTGTCCTGACATGGATTTTTGGGAGGAGAGTGCTGGGACTAAAACTCTAAACCAGAGTAACAAGTCTCCCAATCTTCCTGTCTTCCAGAAGAAAAATACCATCTTTTTCCAAACCAGCTCACTCCAATCCCTCTCAAAAAGCCCCTTGCACACAGCAACTCTTCCTTGCATCAACCCCAGGGAAAGTCTTTGCATTCCTTGCATGTGGATACTCACAGTTTTACACCTGTAAAAGTGAGGCTGGGCTGGGGAGAAGCAAAAGGGTGGGCTCAGAGGAAATGAAGCCACAGCAGCAGTATGGTTACTGATGAGCCATCTGAGGTGCAGTGGAGAATCTGCATAAAATATTCCTCATGGAGCTCGGGCAGCAGGTTCCAGCCCAGATAACAGTCTGACAGTCGCCGAGGAAGGATGCCTTTAACCTTCACAAAAACTGAGAGGACAGCAGAGAAATGAGCCAGGCAGTGGTGTCATGAAAATCACAGCCTCAGCGCTTTGGATGATTTTTGCTCTGCAGCAGAGTTTTGGGAGGCAGAGGGGAAATAAGTGAAATGCTGGGAGGAAGATGAGTGGTGGGCCGGGGGCGTGCTCCAGTCAGAGCTGGAGCAGTCCCTTGCAGAAGGAGATCTGGGAAGAATTTTGTTCCTGGTGGTCCTGGGGAGAAGGAGATGCTGTTGCTGCTGGATATTCTGTGCCACACAAAGCTCAAGGGTTTAGTGAGGACCACGCAGCAGAGCTCCAGTGAGACCATAACATGGTGGTGCAGCCCCCATAGGATGACACCCACCAGCTCTTCCAGGTCTTCAGTCTTTCCTGGTCTCACTCACATGAGATTTAAACCTTTCGGGACAACCATTTTTATAATGAAAAGGGTCTCTGGAGAAACAGAAATGTCTGTGCTTGGGCTGCATATTTATGGTTCAACTTCTGCCTGGTATCAACCTGCCCAGGCTGGTCTGCAGGCACCTGTTTGCAGCTCAGGGTGGCTGTAGTGCCCTCCTCCTTTCTTCTGAACAGCCCTATAGTTTCCTTCACCATGTTTTCTACCTCCTCCAACCAGTTCACTTGTGGAAGGCTAACCTTTAAATCCAGTTTGGCTTTCTAAAAGCTCTTTTCCCCCTTCTGTTGTTGTGAAGAGTGGGAAAAAAAAAAAAGGGGAAAGCAGAGTATTTCTACAGTGAAATGACCCATGTTTAGACAACTGGGGCTAAGGACTTGGGGATCTTTCCTAGGTGGGGTTTTACAGAATGGGGAGCTCATGTCAATATTTGGGAAACTCTGTTTTGTCATGAGTTTCAATGCAAGCAACAATCCTCATAGCAAAAGATTTTACCAGGCTCGTAACACAGAGATAATTTGACACCCAGTGTGGGACACCCAAATGCTGCTCAAAAGCCAAAGCCCTCTTCTGTCCTCGCAGCTTTCTCAGTTTGCCAAACCACGTATTTGGTCCATGCCTCAAATCAAAACTGGCCAGGGCTGGCAGGCTGGGGAGCTCCTGCTCCACAGCCCTTGTGCTGAACAATCCAGGGTGTACAGCCAGCTTCCAGCCGGGTTTTTCCTGCAGATCCCTGGCAAAGTGGCATCTAGCTGTCCCTGGGCAAGCTGCTTCCCACCAGCATCGGTGGAAGGCAGCGCTTCAGCAACACTGAGACACCAGAAAATAAAAAATAATAAAAAAAAGGAGGAGAAGGAGGAGGATCAGCTCTTCATCTGGGATGGAAATAAAGCTGGTGAAAGGATGGATGTTTTCTCTTTTGCCTTGAGGTTAGAAAACAGCAGGATACCCTTGCTTGAAGAAAAGGCACATGGCCACCAGTACGACTTGTGCAGGCTCTGCTGCCTTGAAGTCAGTCTGGAAACAGGGTTTTGCGGTGGATAAAATTTCACAGACTTTCCATGGTTTCTGATTGCAGTTTTTCTTGTGTCTGGCTTGCAGCTAAAGTGTAATTTTTGCCACATTTGCACAGGCCTGGAAGGTGGTGTTCATTCATTCGGGACCTTGGAGCTGAGTGAGGCAAATACTGGTTTATCTCTACAGCTTTACATGTGGCATTCCAAAATACCCTCATGGGAAAGAGTTTGTAGGAGCAGCCAGAGCTCCTGGTTTTGTCCAGGCACTCAACTCCACAAAGTCCTTCGGAAGTAAGTGATCCTTTAACCAGTGACCCCATAGCCTGCAGGACTAACTTTGCCTTTCTAGCTTATTACTAAGTATCTTTTGTGAGTAACCAAGATGTATTGAGTTGGGACTCCCCGAGTGCAAGCAGCCAGAGATAGCTTTGACTTGTCCTTTTTTTAATTTACCTTGTGGGGCTGTGGGAAATGAGAAATCCTTCTGGCTGTCAATATTGCCAGCAGTGCTACCACTGCCATGACAGGGAAAGGGGGGTAGTGGGGGCTGCAGGAACCAGGCACCCCTGGATCTGCATCTCAGCCTTGAGCCCAGCCAGAGCTGACACAGCTCATAAACCCAGACTTGGGTTTATGAGCTCTTGAAACTCACAGAAAATGTCTTTTTCTTCAGCTCTTGCCTCTTTCCAACTTTCCCAGACAGATTATTCCTTTTATCTTTCCTCAGCCCTTCTCCCTGCCTGAAGGCTCCTCCTTTTGTTTCTTTGCCCTCCTTTTGTTTCTTTGCAGGGTAAACCTCCACATTCACAAAACACTGATGGTAATGGGGAGCAGGGTGACCTCAAGGGGATCTGCTCTGCCCAGTCATGTAGGATCTGCTGACGTGCTCTACACCCCTGCCTCTCCCACCATCTCTTTCCCTTGCAATAGCAGCCGGGACTCTCACTGGGAATGGTGCTTTGGGATGGCGTGGACCTGGAAGTGTCTTCTCCCATGCTTCCAGGACATGGAGAAGGCAACTTGGGCTGCCAGGTGGCCAGAGAGAGAAGGGAACAACCTGTATCTCAATTAAGTGATACTGAAGTGGTATAAAGCAACTCAGCTGGTGCAGCTGGAAGGAGGAGGGTGATACGAAGATGATATAAGGCTCTTGGTGTTTGCCTGTTTTTTTCTGCCTCCCTTCTTTGTGGCAGTGAGGAGCACTCTGAGGGTGCTCCATGTCCTGGAAGCTTCTCTGTGCAGCACTGGAAACCTGGGGGAGCAGAGCCATTGGCCCAAAGGGGATAATTTTCCTGCTTGTGCATCACAAACCTTGAGTGGGGTGTTGTGGGGATGGGATGGGGGGGTTGTTGTGGGGTGCTGCTTGGTTGGAGAGGGGGATGTTCTGGGAATGCTGCCTGGGTTCCTATTGCTCTGGTGCATGATGCTTGACTAGTGCTTTCCAAGCATGTGATATTTTCCTTGCCTGTTGGAAACTGTTGGCTTCCCTGCTCAGACATGGAAGAGCATTTGGTGTAATTTGTGTTTCTCTGGCTGGGAGCAGTGTGTGAGCCCACTTTGCTGGCACTCAGCTGGGCTGGGAAATAGGGGCTGCTTTAGCTGGGGCTTTGAGACCCCCAGAGTTGAGGGGCAGCTGAGGTTTGGAATGGAGAAGCACAGAACCAACCTGGCTTGGCAGGTCAGCTCTGGGATATCATCGCTGCTGCTTCCCACAAGCAGGCTGCATTGTGAGAGGCTGACTTCTCATTTATTTCCCATCCTGGTTCTGCTCACCCAGCTGCCAGCAGACACCTGAGAGAACCTTGTCACCACAGGTGGCTTTGGTCAACTCCTCTGGTGGCTCCTGGAGGAAAAGGCAACACGTCTTTTGGTTATTTAATAATTTTGTGCGACCACTACAGAGGAGTCGCTGCTGTCTCGTGTCCCTCCAGTGGCGGGAGGCTCTGTCCTGGTGCTATTTGTCTTCCATACATTCCATTTATCTCCTGTGAGAAGCTTCAGACCCAAACCATCTTAAGTGATCTCCAAAAGACAGTGATAAGTACCTTCCCCCATCATTACGGCTCCATTTTATCACGGTGGTGATAGCAATAATGGCGGTTGTAACCCCCATCAAGTCCACTTAACATGGTTCATTTTCAAAAGTCACTCAATGCCTCCTGACAGTCCGGCTGGGCGGTATGAAAAGATCATTTAACCCTGATGATCCGAGGGAGCCGGTGAGTGGGAAAAGGAGCCCCAGCAGCCGGAGAGGAGCTGGCATGGGGCAGGCAAGGGAAGACCATTGATTTTGTGACAAGGGGCAAAACCACTGTCAGCGCGGAGCGGCGCGGTGCAGGGGGAACGTTTCAATTAGCGCTGCCGGCAGAAATCCCAGGGAAGGCAGAAAAGCCTGGGCTGCCTCACCTATTATTTTAATTTATTATTTTTTTTTAGCGGCGGAAAATGAACCCAAAATTAGAATCCCTATTAACAATTAGCGTAATTAAAGGCGACACGTTGTAATTTCAGCAGAAAGGCGCTTTCTGATGATATGGTGGCCTGAGATAATTGCAGCCAGCGCTCGGCTGAGGCGTGCGGGAAATGGACGGCGCGCTGGCCCACCTGCCACTCACCCAGCCCTGCTATTATCCTGCCTGATGCTGCCTCACCATCAAAAGGGAAGCCATCCTCTGGTGACCTCGGAGTCACTGGGAAATTGCCCCTGAAGCACGCTGGTTCCAAAGGATGGGGAGGGGAACGGGCGCTCTGCTTTGCAGCGAGGTGCCCCACCAGTGGTTGCTGCTGTTGGGGGCTGTGCTGATGGCCGGGTTTGCAGTGGTGGAGGAGACCCCATGGCAGGGATAAGGCTCCCTTCTGCCTCACCCACACGGCTCTGACTCGCTGCTGCACTCGGCATAAGCTTCTCCATCCAGCCCTCTCACCGATGCCAAATCTCAGCCCCAGCATCCCTCCCTGCGTGTGCTGTTCCTCCCCAGACTGAGAGGGGGTAAAGCCAAGCCCGAGGTTATGAGCTGTCCCTCTTTCCTCGCCTCTGCAAAGGCCCCCACTGCCGACCAGGGACAACTTGGGGACATGGCAGCTGTCACCTGCGATGGGAGAAGCGCCTACCAGTGCTTTGAAAGCAAAGTCGCTTTCAAAGGCAAAGGACTTCCTCACACTCTCACTTTCAGGTTAGCTTATCTGAATAATTACATGAGCGAAAGCTATCCCAGAGTGTCTTGGAATATGCAGAAATACATTCCATCTGTGTATGCTGCAGCATCAAAGTCAAAGAGCTCTCTGAAAGGAGGTCAGTCTCACTAACATCTTAATTTGGGGTGGAGAATGGGGGGAGAAACGCTAAAAATCAGAATTATATGCTGCCAAAATGACCCATTTGGGTTTAGGCCCAAAAGCTTGAATTTATTTTGGATTTGAGATCATTTTGGATTATAGTTTACACAAGACAATGCAAAGCTTGAAAGTGTTCAGCTGGAAGCAGAGCTGTCAATTGCATGGCAAAGAAGTGCTTTGATCACCGGGAGAGGAATCGTTTGGAGTTTTTCCTCTACTGCAGATCTAGAACTTGCCGGGGAGATTTCATCCCTGTTTGGAGGAAAGTCAGGAGAGTGGATTTTTTGCAGCCCCTGAGTTTCTAATTGCATTCCCTGGGCTGCAGGAGGATAAATACAGGAGCTCACAGGAGAATCACTGCTGCATCCCCGGGTGGGGAGTGGGGCTGGAGTAGTTTGCTCCTGATGGAAGGCAGTTACTGGCAATTTACAGCACGTTCAAGGAAGTCCCTCGGAAGAGGGTTTAAGAGTTGTTGAGTCAACACGAAACAATATATCAGTTAATGAAGTTTAATAGCACTGAATAAGAACTGCACTGCGGCTCTGGGATCCTCTTGCAAATGCAGTTACGGTCTGGAAAAGCCAGGCTGGGAAAGCAGTCCCTTGCTCCTGTCCATATGTTGTTCCCTCCGTGCTTTGCAACTCAGATGCCTTTAATCGCAAGCCAGTCCCACAGAGGTGATAACAGGAGCTGGCTGGCATCTCTCCTGCTCCTGCAGCATCAGCAGGATGATGAGCCCTGGGCATTTCAGCCAGGCCTTCTCCAAATTAGCTCGAAACCCCAGCTTTTCCAACTGTAAGGCCCAGGGCAGAGCTCTGCTCTCCTCTCTTTAATCCCTCTGGAAGTCTTTGAGTTTTACAGGAAAGGGATTTATATGAAATTGAGGTTTCCCCCAAAAACACGCACTTGGGAATGAAGGTTTTGGCATCACAGACAGAGATTTGCTGATGGTAATTTATTCTTTCTTTTTTTTTTTTTTTTTTTCCCCCCCTTTTTTTTTTTTTTTTTTTTTTTTTTTTGGGGGGGGGGTGAAAATCTAAAGATGTCTCGGGACATCTGCAAATCTAGGGAGTGGGAGGGGTGGAAAATGAGAGAGATGACAAAGGAACTACAAAAAAGCATTTCCAGGATGGCAGGTCCTTTCTCTATGTCCCCATAGCCTTGCCTTGTGCTGTCACACACAGCTGCTGACTGCCACGATACTGAAGGAATGGGTTGGGTGGCACCACCTGAGGTAGGAGGGCAGGGATGAGCCCTAAGCACAGCCTCAGAGTTTTCCAATCTAATTATTTGTTTTGATTTAAAAAGAAAAGGGAGATAAATGACAAAGGGGTTTTGGGGTGTGTTGGACTGTGGAGCTGGGCAGGAAGGGAGTGTGCCTGTGTTTCTGGGAATTGCTGGGTAGGTAGTGGCTCTCCTGGAAGCACCAGCCATCCTTGGAGCACCTCTGGCTGCAGGGATGAAGAGTTTGTCACAACCCCTCTCCCTCTGCTCCATGGTGACTGGCTGTCCTGATGTCAGAGCCCCACCACCCCTGCTCACCTCCCACCCTGCTGGGATGATGCTCCAGGAGCACTGAGCTCCTGTCTTTAGACAATCCTGACCCAGTTTTCTCTGGAGCACTGGGAGGCAGTGCATTTAAGGAGTGCTGTGTCCCTGCCAAGCTCCTCTGCCTGCCAGAGCAGTGCCTAGGCTCCAAAAATCCCTGCAGGAATTTCTCTGTCTTGAGCAGGGCATTGCCTCTCCCAGCCTGGCCTCGGCTATGGCAGGGCTGGGCTGTTCCTCCAAGAAATGCAACCAAAAATATCTGTGTCAGTCAGGTCTGGTGGGGGTGGGAAAACCGCAGGGAATGTTATGGGTTGCTCTGGTTTTGGAAGCACCTGGGACTCACGTGCATGCAGGTGTTTTTCCCAAAGTCCTGAAGTTCTTTTTCCCCTTCTAATTGCTCCTGCAATCTCCCTCAGAAGGAAATCTGGGCCTGGTTCATCACATCTGTTCAAGAGCTGGGGAGGGTGACAAAGCCAGTCCCCTGAGCAGTGTCCCTGCTTGGGAAATGCTGACTAAGCAGGTGCTTGTGGGGCAGGGGGGCTCAGGGGAGGTGCCCAGAGCCTCGGGCAGGGCAGGGACGGGGGCTGACTCTGCTGCTGCCCTTGGGGTGTGGATGAGAGCAGCACCTGCTCCAGCAGCTCCTTACACCAGGGCTCCCAAACTCACCTGGCCATCCCCTCATCACCAGGACAAGATGCCACCTCCAAACTCACCTGGCCATGACCTTGATCCCCCTTCTGCCTTGTTCAATACCTTCAGTCTCCCCATGAACACCTGCAGTGGGTGTCCCTGCTGCAAACTGGCACCAGTGGAAGGCAGGGTGGAAACCCAGGAGGGCTGAAAAGCCCTGGATATGTTTTGCTGGTGCTGCATGGGCTGTGAGAGTGTGGCAGAGCCAGGGGAGGCTGTGGCACGTCCAGCACCCCAGCAATTTCAGGCAAATCCACGGATCAGAGGGGGAAAACACCCTCAGGCGCTCTCAAAGTTCAAATATTTAGAATAAAAGATGCCTGACCCTTTCTTCCTCTCTTCCCTTCCCTCTCTCTCCCTCCCCAGTGCCAGCTCCCAGTAACCCAGGTCCAATAATTCGGTTGTAATAAAATGTGACTGCTGGGGCTATTTTTACGGAACTGGCACTCATTTGCATGCCGGCTCTGTGTGGGGCCCCAGGCAATCTTTTTTTTTTCCCTCTTTCTTCCCCCTCCCCTTCCCCCCCACTTCCCTCACCCCGCTGGCATCCCTCTGATCAGAAGTGACAACAGAAACACAGCCGTATTTCCCGGAGATTTACAGAGTTAGAAGATGAAAGCTCAGAGGAACAGTTACAATAGGAAGGGGGACTCGAAGGAAAGCAGCAGGGGAAGTTCCTAAACTGATCGTTTTCAAATGTCAACGCTGCTCTCGGGGGCTCTGGCGGCTCCAGGAGCCAGCCCCTGGCTTCGGGAAACGCCAGGAGGAAGCTGAGGATGGAGGAGGCTGCTGTGGGTGGAGGAGGCCAGGTCCTGCTGGGGGCTGGAGAGCCATTGCTGGCTCTGGGTGGCTCCATGGGGTTTTATCCTTGGTCCTGTGCTGCTGTTGCCACCCCATCTTTTGGGGAGCCACTGGGGGCTGCTGCCCCTCTTCCTTTGGGCCTGTCAAGCAGCCCAGGAGCAGCTCCTTTCTCAGGAGCTCTGGCCACCCTCAGCAAGCTCAGATCTGGGGCACTGGAGGAAGGAGGGTGGTGGGGACATGGCAGGAGCAGAAGCTACAGGAAAAGAAAAGGGCTGAATTTTTGGAGAAATTCACAGTTTGTTGCAATATCCCCCCTCCAAGCCTGGACAAGCCTCTTGGGCTGGGAACCAACCAATGCCCAGGTAGAATTGGGAAATAAGTGCTGCTCTCCTGATGCGCAAGGCATCTTGGAGCCACATTTAAAGGTGCCAAGAGGCTCTCTGAGGTGATGCTGTCACCAGGCTGCAGGAGACGAGAGGTGGGGAGGCCTTTTGGGGGTCCTTGTTGAGGACTGTGGTGGGGAACCATCTGTGGTGGTCAAACTCTGCTGGTGAATGGGGCCCTGGGCACACAGTGCTGGGCATCCTGGAGGAATTGGGATTGCCATGCCCTCTCCTTCCACCCCACCAGCTGCAGGTGGGCACCCAGCATCCCCACACTGCTGTTTTAGCAAGCAGCTCCACCAGGGATGGGGACAAGTGGGACCTTCCCAGCTGGGGGCTGCAGTAGAGGCGCTTGGTCCCCCCTTCCTCTGGCCTGTCCTCACTCCCCCCCCCACCCCCATCTCTCTCTCCTCTCTGTTTCTCTCCTCAGCGCCACTGTCAAGCAACTTGATCACCTGCCAACCCATATTGATTTTTGCTTCCCAATCTCCAAGCTGGATGGAAGGAAAAGATTAAAAACAGTTTGTCAGTTTGAAGTTGAATAAGAATTCAGCACAAGGGATATCACAGCACTTTTTGGGTGGGGGTGCCAAGGGGTCAAGGCCAGGGATGGTATTGAGGAGGGTGTAACCCTTTGACACCCTTTGCTCCGGGGGGGACCTGATCCAGCATTCCTAAAGCCTGGATGTGACTTGCTGCTTGCTGCTGGGGGGCTGCCTGCATCCCTTCCCTCTGGGTGTTTTTCTGGGGGTGCCAGCAGCCCCCACAACAGCATGTGGGATTCCTCTCCTTCCTCCTGGTCTTCCTGCTGCTCCGCCGGCGGTGCCCAGCCCCGGCACTCCGGTCCCCACGTGTCCCCTCCGCCACTGCCATTAGTATTCATGTGCTGGGTCCCCTGCTGTCCTTGTCAAGACTGAGTGGGCAGAGGAAGGAAATTTGCCCTTCAAAAAATGAGAATCATTTGAGGCAGGGAAGCTCTTCCTTCGTGCGTGTGGTTTCTTTGCCAGCCCCGGGGATGACGGATGGCTCGCAGACATCCCTGTGTGGGGAAAAAAGGGCTTTCTGGTGGGGATTGGGATTGGTTGGGGGTGCCCTGGAGTGGCTGGGCTCTGGGAAAGAGACAGTGTGTGCTTGCCCAGGGTGTGGTACTCCAGCAGGTGATGGAGAATGCTCTGAGGCAAGAAAACCTCTTGTCTGCTTGGTTTCCACAGGCTCAGGGTTGTCCTTCTTGCCAGAAATCTCCTGAAAATTCCCCATGAGGTAGGACAGGGATGGAAGTGCAGTCCTTGCTGATGTCCAGACAGCCACAACTTGTGCTGCTGCTGTGGGTGAGACCTGCTTGGCCCATCATTGCTTTTCCTCCCTGCATTTTTAAGGGAAGGTGAGAGCTGGAGGCTCAGGAGCCTCATTGCTGCTCCTATTTCTGGTCACTGTCCAGTAAGGAGCTGCTGAGATATATTTGCCTACTTAAAAAGTAGGGTGGATTTACTTCCATTGATACCTGCAGGTGTATTTTCCTTACCTAAATAATAGATGGTTATGTCCTCAGCCAGGCTGGGCTGGCAGAGTTCCTCCAGGGTCAGCAGAGCTGTGCTGGCTGACATCCAAAGGAGAAGGCCTCGTCCTTCCAAGGAGGATGTGCAGCAGCTGTGTAGGGAGAGGATGGAAAGGAGGGTGGCCCTTTTCACAGAGGTCTGGGCTGTAGCTCCTGACTCTGTCCTGGGAGATGTGAGTCAAGTTATCTCAGCCAAAGCTGTGGTCTGCACCTCATGATGGAGGATCTTGATTTGGTAGTCCATGGAGAGAAACTGGCACATCCTGGAGGCCTTTCTGCCTGTTCTGAGTGGCAGCTGCTGGCTGTTACGAGTGAGTCTTTTTATACACTGTTGTGCTCCCTGGCTAAATCAAGGTGGTCTTTGGGGAGCTTGGACAGTGGTCCTGAGGACCAGTTCTCCCCTGGTCCCATCTCTTCCCTGGAACCCCTGGATCTGTCACCCACCTCCTCGGATCTGAGTCCCAGGGATACTGTGGCATCTCCTGGGCAGGGGGAGAGCAAAGGAGAAGGCCTGCATTTGCCAATATCCCAGGTGAGCACGTCAGCTGATGTGCAGTGACAGGCTGAGGGATCCCTGGGCCGGGAGAGCTGCAGGGCATCCCTAGCACTCAGTGCTGGCACCTGGGAAGGGGCAGCTGGACCTGCTGCTGGCCTTGGCTACCCTCTGCCTGCAAACCAGGGTGCTGTGGGGGCTGGCTGATGGCCAGGAATGGCCAGGGGACACCAGCTGGGCTCAGGCTGTGCTGGGGAAGGCAGGCAGTGAGGTGGTGGCTGCATGGCCCTGGTGCTGGGGCAGGATCAGAGAGACTGGCTCATCCTCCCTGTGCTGCTGGCAATCCACAGGTAAAGCTGGACCCCAAAAAGCCAGGAGTGGCCTTGGTGGATGGAGCTTGTGCTTCCCCTTCTCCTCAGGGTGAGGGCAAGGTGCTCTGGGGGGGCGGCAGGCAGGAGATGCCAGAACGAGTGAAGCACGAGAGGCTCACAGGGAAAGGTCACGGAGAGTTTTGAGTAGAAATGTCACTGCTGCTCTGTCACAAGGATCACGGAGCCAGGGTGCATGAGGCCGGGTGGCTGAGGGCAGCCTCACCCAGCTGTGCTTCCCTGGCCCTGGGGAAGGGGCTGGGGCACATCCCCTCCACCCATCACCTCCCTTGAGCTCCCTTTTCCCTCCCCTCCTTCTCTCTTTGCCCAGTGCTCATCTGCTCATGGCTTTCCACACTCGTGCCATTAAACGTGAGATTGTGTGGAAGGGCAAAGGGGAAATCCTGCCCTTGCTAATCCCAGGCAGGCTGTGCCTCGACTTTTTCCCCCTAAAAAACATGGCCAAGTGCACCATTGCCCTTCTCTGTGGGTGTGGCTGCAGGTTCCAGCTTTTGCCTGGTCCTCTGCCTGTTCTGGAGTCCTCTGTGTGAGGAGGAGATGCCACAATCCCACCACCCAACGGCAAGGAGAGGATGGGGCTGTGGAGCTGCCACATGGCCAGCACCAGCTCTGGAGCCTGCTTCTGATTTTTTTTTTTCCCCAGCCTTAATTACTGAATTTCCATATCATCAATTCCCTGCGAGTCAGCACTTGACAGGAAAGGCTGTGGCTACTGTCCTTGCTGCTGCCATCAGAGAGCACCCGCTCCGTCCAGGGGACAGCTCTCAAAACGTTATTTTTATCTCTGTCTCATAAAGCCTGTTCTGTATAAATATATTTTAATTAATTAATAAATGGGATGTAATGAATTCTGGCAGGGTGACATTTGAGCATAAAGCAAGGCTTAAACAGATCCTGACATGTGTTAGCTGGGAAAACACAACACACCCGTGTGTGCACCACACACACACATAATAGATATATATATATATATATATATATATGTTTTTTTTTTACTCATTGGGATGTTTATGCAATGTAGAGGTTTGTGAGGGCCACTTTTGGGTGACAGGTGAGAGTCACAAGTGCTCTTTGCCAAAGAACCACGTATAGGCTGCCCCCTGGGTTGCCTCTGTCCTGAGCTGGAGAGGAGGAGGGAATAGATTGCTTCCTCTCCCAGAGACTGATGAGATGTCTCCAAAGAACAGAGGAAAGGCTGGAAAAACCCTGTCTCATGCAGCCTGTGCCATTGGCTCTGGAGGGCCTTGTGGCTCTGCTGCACGAGGGGACCTAAATTTGTGGCAGTATCTTGAACAGGATCCTTGTGTTCCTGCTTGCTTGTGGTCACGCTCCAACCCAAGCCAGGAATAAAACCAAGTGGTGCCACATTGGTCTGGGGAGGTGATGATGATGCTGATGCTGTGGTGCACTGAAGAGTTTGGTTTGTTTTTTTTTTTCCTAAAATAATGTTTTGGAAAAGAAGTCAATGTAAGATAGGACAAGGAATAATGGGTTCAGATAGAAAATGGGAAAATTCAGGTTAGATATATGGCAGAAATTCTTGTCTGTGAGGGTGTTGAGGCCCTGGCACAGATTGCCCAGAGAAGCTGTGGCTGCCCCATCCCTGAAAACATTCAAAACTAGGCTGCATGAGACTCTGAGCAGCCTGGTCTAGTCCAAGGTGTCCTGGCCCATGGCAGGGAGGTTGGAACAAGATAATTTTTCAGGTCCCCTCCAACCCAAACCATTCCATGATTCTAGGAATACAGGGAAAAGCACAGAGCTATGCTGGGGCTCCCTTCCAGCTCTGGCACTGATGGGAACTTCCTACATATCTAAGGGGTGGGGGGCACTCTAAGGGTGGCCATGTTTTGGACCAGGGATTGGAAACCTGAAAGAATAAGGAAGATCCCATGACTGGTTTGGTGTTTTGGTTCTAACTTGGTTCCAGTGGCACCCGCTGGGGCAAACATCCATCACAAGAAGTCCTATGCTTGCAGGATGGCTACAGGATGTGTGACATGGTGGAGTAATGAAAACTTCACCCCTTTCCTTCCAGTACCTCTGTGCATCTGGGGGCTGCATTCCTGCACAGAGCCAGGAGTAGATCCTCTCTTCCAGAACTGGGTTGCAGGTCTGGATCCAAAAGTGAAGAATCTTCTCGAAGCCAGTCATTGCTGGCTGAGTACAGCCCACCTGGTGGAAAAGGAGGGTCTAACGGTGAACATTTTCCAGTCTCAGACCTTTATGACAGAAATCTCTCTTCCTAAATTTGGGGCTGTTAATTTATGGCCCTGCTCTGTTGTAGCTCAGGTCAGAAAATGATGTTAGTCCCAACCACGTGTGCTCTAAAGCAAAAGGTTACCCCTGTGTATAGCAGAGTGTGTGAGAAGGTAAATGCAGTGCAGAGGAGTTCTCCAGCAGCACAGAATGGTTGCCCAAAGACCCAAAATCCTGACAGAGCTCACAATCCCTTGGGAGCCATCTCTCCCCATGCAGCTTCCCTTGGTTATGGCCAGTGACTGTCCCCACTGCTTTTTCCTTCCTCTGCCCCACTCACCATCCTGGGCTTTTCTCAACTCTGCCTGAGGCTTTGCAGAAACTTCCCTCCCTCCTGGGTTACCCCAGCACCACACCTGCATCCTGATCTGCCTTTGGGGAATTTTGGGGGATGAAAGGGCACGTCCAGGACACTTTGACCCACTGTAGTTGCATATCTACACGCATTTGATCAAATGGGATCAAAACTGCTGTTTGATCTTCAGCTTTAGTTACGAGTTTTGGCTGCTGGAAAGCTGACAGGGAAGCAGATTTGAGGCTAGTCTCCATGTGGGAGGGGGTGGGTGGGTAGACTGGGGGATTTTAGTGTTTTTCCTCCATGGAACGGGTCAATATTCCTCCCCTCTCCCTCGAGTAGCTAATAATATAGTGGTTGGCTCTTCTTCGCCCAGCAGGGTTATTGTCATCCTTGCTAAAGTTTGACATTTTACACTTTAGCTAAGCACAGCCTTAGGCAAGAGGCTGCTAAGAGACAGATTTCCTTATTAAAAGAAGATGTCACCAAAAGAGCAAGTCAACAAATATGCCACTGCCCAGAAACAGCCCTGTGACTGGGAGAGCCGAGGAGGGCGGCGAGCGGAGCCAGGGTGGGTGAGGGGCTGTGGAGGGACAGCCCGAGCCATCTGGGGACATGAGGGGCCTTCACCCACGGCTTGAGACTCCCCATGCTGTGGCACCTCTTTGCAATGAGGCTCTGGGGACCTCATGCAGACTGAACCACTCCCACCGTGGTCTTTAGCTTCGGGGTGTTCATCCGGGTGTCTTTCAGAGTCTGAAAACATTTACAGGGATTTTTTTTCTCAATATTGCAGTCACAAAAATGCCAGGCACACATAGAAAGCTGCAGACAGATCCTTTCTGTATTTTTTTTTTTTTATGTATAATCTGAGCATGCCTGGTCATGTGCCTCTTTCCCTACACTGCTGACAATGGGGGTTTTTTCTCTCCTTTATGGAATTTAAGGATAATACACTTAATAGCAGTTAGTGATGTCAGTGCTCTTTGGTATAGCAAATCTCTGGTGTGAGATAATCTCAGTTAATGATAAGCATAAAACAGATAGAGGTCAGTATTTTAGTGTGGCTATAAATCCCACCTTTACTGTGATCGAGTCAGAAGGAGACGATCCCATTAACCTTTCCATTGTATTGATAGGATCTGTGTCCCGCCCTGGTCACTCAGGCTGGAGGAGCTGTGTGCTTCAGACCTGCTGCCATCCTCCTCCTCCTCCTCCTCCTCCTCCTGCAAGGCTCAGGATGGTGTCCAGGGGGCTGGGTGCCCCATCTGCAGCCTTATTTAGGGTGACACCGTGTGATGGGAGAGCAGCCTCTGCCACAGCAGGAGAGGGCACAGAGGTGCTGGCAGCTTTTCCCCTCTGCAGGTCCCACCTTGGAAAGAACAATGGGCACCCAAGCCAGGCATAGGGGTGGGGGGAGCCTCTCTGGTGCCAAAACTCTAGGATCAACACCAGTTGACATCTCCCATGGATTTTAGTGTGTCTGGACTGCTGCGAGCCCACCCCGGCTCCAATAACTGGGAGATCGAGGCAGTGTGGAGGGGAAAAATAAGATAAAAAAAGTTAATGAAGCATCATGGTTAAGAATGAAATTGCATAAAAGTTGGGAAATAAACTACTTAAAGCCTCCTACAGGACTATTAAATAGACAAAGGCTGCACTTATGTACATGGGCACGGTTTTCCCTTGATGAGGGCCTGGTGGGCAGTGCCTGGGGTGAGCCCCACTGCTCCAAGCACCACTGGCAACCTCGGGATCCACGCACAGGGGCTTGGGGGAGGATGGAAAAGACCTCCATGAGGATGGAGGGATGGCCATGAGGGTCCTCCACAGGTTCCCTAAAGCACCATCCCCTTGCAAAGCCCATCCTGCCTCTCCAGCCCTCTCTGCTCCCAGCTAATAGCGAGGATTTATCTTGCAGCATTACTCAGAGACCCAGGGTTTTGCTGCACTTCAGACCACACCTTCTCCCCACCGTCCTTGATTAGTTACCTCAGTTGTAGGGTAGCTCTAATTTGATCAGCGTTGGAAATCAGTGCGGGGCTGGAACCTTTTTCCCTGTCTTTCAACTGAATGGATAGAGAGGGCAGAAATAAAGGCTCCCTCGGGTTCTGGTTCATATGTCACCATGAACTGCATTAATGAATCACTGGTCCCAGAGCACATTTGCGGCTTGTTACCAGCAGATAATCCTGCACTGTGACCCAATTGCTACTTGGCTGCCCAAGAGGAGATCTTTCTCCAAGGCCCTGAGGAGCAAAGATGGGCTGGGCTGGAAGTTGCCTTCAGCTTTGGAGCCAGAGCTGATGCATTCATTAGGGAGGTTTTTCCTGGCTAGTGCTTGGCTTTGGGATTTTTTTTTTGCTTTGGTTTTTAAATTTATTTTATTTTTAATGGAGAAAGCTTGGAAAAATAGCCCCAGAAAACTTGCTGCCATATCATCCCTGCCACAGGAGGATGTCCCCTGCGTTACTGTGCAGCCTTGCTGGATGTTTCATGCCTTTGATCAGCTACTGAGAGGCTCCCCAGTGTTCCCAGTTGCTTCAGGCCTCCGTGGCATGGGGGAGGTGGGGCTGGCACAGGGAAGGGGGCACCGAGCACAGCGGGGAGACAGAGGTGGTGAGGATGCTGAGGCAAGGAGACCATGGGGCATCCAAACTCCAGAGGAGCAGAGGGGACACCGGCAATGGAAGCACAGCTCACCCGAGCTGTCCCCAGACTGTTTTTCGTGGGAGGGAGCTGCCATGCTTGGTGGCACATGCCCAAAAAAATGTGCTCTGGTCCCTGAGAGCGGGCAGATAATCCGAGGCAAGTCTGAGTGCTGCTCCTCCTCCCTGCCCTCCAAAAACCAGCCACACACATTCTCCACAGAAAAGAGACAGTGTTTCCAGCTAAGGCAGTTCTAATCCTGTAATTAGATGGTTTTTATCTGGCTCCTTATTTTGCTGGGAAGGATGATGTTATCTCCAGCCCTTACAGGGAGATCTGGGTGCATTTCCCAGGCCTCAGGCTTCTTCTCTGACCTTGAGCAAGGTCACTTCAGCTCCTCTTGCCCCAGTGCCCAACCTGAGAAAAGAAAAGGGGCCATGGATGCTTTATTTCACCCACTCCTCATCCTGCCCGGCTGACCCATGGGCCTCCCCAGGGCTGGCCACAAACTGATGCACCTGGCTCATGGTGGCCATGGGTCAGGGTAAGCTCCTCCAACCCTGTGGCCTCCCTTCAGCCACACTCATCAGCAGGAGCTGGGTGAGAAAGTCCTTCTCAGCCCCCAGGGAGGTGATTGTCCGAGGAAACTCTCAGTCCACTAAAACCAGAGGACCTGTGAGGAGATCAAGGTGTACAAGTGAAGATCCACTCAGTGGCAGAGAAGTTAATGTTTTCTTTTATAAGAAACATCTTCATGAGTGTTTTCTCCATGCATAATAGAAGTGACAGTGCAGGTCAGGAAAGTCACCAGGAGTCAAAAAATACAAGCAGCCCTCATTTACTGAAAAGTTTATCTTTGCATTAAATTTTCACCAAAGAGGGTTTCATTAGGCCCACCGGGCTGTTATAAATGGTGTGCTGGAGCAGTGTTTCTCACAACCCCAGAGCTAATTTCTCACTGGTTTTTTTTTTGTTCCCGTTGTTTGCACGCTGGTGCTGCCAAGTGTGGTGAGAGCGAAGCCTGTATTCAAGTCAGATTTTTTTTTATTTCCTGCATTTGAGCAGGCCAGAATTTATACTGCTTGGGTCTCCTTAAATTAGTCCAAGAGGATTTCATTTTACAGGCCTGCTTGACTGGGATCCTTTTGGCACGATGGGCTCAGCTTTGTATACAACTGAGATTCATATTTTATGTGTGTATAAAAATCTCAGCCATGAATCTAGCAGCTTAAAACTTCACCTTCATTCTTTACAGCTCAATTCAGAGCACTCTGCACATTTCCAGCCACTTGGTCTTGCAGTTGGCTGAGCTGCAGGAAAGTGGCAGGAGATGCAGAGAAGGCTCCAAAGGGATGCTTTGCTCTCCTTGGTCACCAAATATGGCCTGAGAGCCCCCAAAGCCTTCAGCTACAGCAGGTCTGCAGTTCATGGTGATGCCTTCCCCCTTTTGGGAATCCAATTCCAAATCTGAAGTGAGACCTGGGGGATATTCTAGGGATTTAGGAATATTTTGGGGACCTGGGGCTATAGCAGCAATTTAAGACTCTGGGGGGGCTGTGTTTCATCTGTGTCTTTGCTGCATTGGGGAATGTGTGGAGATCATCTGGAGCTGTTATTCTCTGCTGGTGCTTGTAGCAAATGTCTTGTGGTTGCCTGTGACCCACCAGAGCTGGGTGTAGGTGGTGCAGCAATGCAGGTGTTGGTCTGCAGAGTCCAAGCACCAAATTGCAGCCAGGGTCAACAGGCCGGGCTGAAGGTCCTGTGTGGGAACAGCGAGGTTCTCTGCTGCCTGGGGCCATGGGTGGCTGGGAAAATGAAGGTGCAGAGGATAGGGATGGTGGGAAGTGCCAGACTGAGATATTTGTGTAGTTCTGTGTGGACCCAGCCTAAATGCTGCTGGGCTGGTCCCAGCAGAGCTGGCTCCTTTGGGCTGAAGGCAGCCAGACTGTGCCCAGCCAACACCCCCCTGCAAGGCCGATCTCCGGGGAAGCTGTACCAGAGCAAACAGCAGCTGGGCTGTTGCCAGCTGCACCTGGTACTGCATGGGTGGCCCTGGTGCCCATTTCCCTGCTCTCCTCATCCTTGGATCCCGTCTTGGTTTGAAAAGAGAGTTGTCTGCTAAGGAAGGCAGGAACCTCTCTTGAAACGGAAAATGTAAACCAACACCCTCTGAATTATTGTAATTTTGAAATTAAGGGGTTCTCAGGAAAAGATATGGGAGGAGGGATAACAGTTCTTTACTAGGAAAATAAAAGTAAAAAATAAAAGAAAAATGCAGTAATACAAAACAACACTGCCAGAGTCAGAGCAGCCCTGGCCCCTGTGGGTCAGGGAGGTGGCAGCAGCCCCATCCCAGGGTGGCTCAGCCCTCCTGCAGTGCCAGCTGTGCTTCTGCTGGAGCAGGGATCCTGCACAAGGGGGGAGTTTTCCTCTGGAGCTCCAGGGCTGGGGGAGATGGGCCTGGGCTCCTCTGGGAATGCAGGGGGAAGAAAGCTGCTCCTCTGGGAATGCAGGGGGGCAGAAAGCTGCTCCTCTGGGAATGCAGTGGGGAAGAAAGCTGCTCCTCTGGGAATGCAGTGGGCAAAGGCTGCTGTGCTGTTCCAAAATCAGATTGTATTCAGGTAGGAATGCTTGGCTCCTCCCTTGGGCAGAGCATCTCCCCATGGATGATGGAATTTTCTCAGACATGCAGGGACACTCACTGGCCATGAACAGCAGAGATCTCCTGCAGGGAGAATGGGCTGTGGAAGAGATAAAGAAAAAACTGCCCAATTAACAGAAGAGAACTGCCCCACTTCTGACAGAAGGCAATAGAACACACAGGAGATCACCAAGGTCTCATGTTCTCCGTGTGTGAGAGCTGTGTCACCTCCATCCACATCTTGCATTTGCAACCTAAGACAGATCCACACACAGGGTACCTCCACCTACCCAGTAGTGCAGCTGGACCAGGCTGGTAGTGGTGGCTCACCTCTGGGATGATGTGGCAGGGCTAACTGTATTGGGGAACAGCAATGAGCTTGATGTGGGGATAGCAAAATTCCTTCTGTGTGCAAACAGCAAGGATCTACAGGGTCTGTTGGGATACAGTGATACTCCAAGTCTGCCTCTCTATGGGATAATAGGGTGCTATGGGATGCTGCTCTACAGTTCTTGCTGCTGAGATGGGAAGAGATGAGTCCTCATCAGTCATTCTCTTCGAGGTTTTCCTCTTGGCTGTGACTTCCAGCAGGGTTCAGCAGAATTAAATTTTAAAGAAGATAGGATTTAAGAATATGGATGTCCAAATGTTGGGTTTTACTTCAGGCTTTTTGGCAGTACCTGGTCTGCATTTGGTTGGCAAGCTCCTCTGTGACGTCGCGCTGCCTTCCGGAGTCAGCGTGGTTTGGCTTGGGAGGTGTGAATCCCCTCAGGCTCTCGTCAGCCTCAGCAGATTCTTCCTGGTCCTGAGAAACTGCAAAGAAAACTGGAACAAGAGCAGAAAAGGGATAAGCAGCAGGTCCCTGGCTTTGCCTTGCTTGGTGTAGGATGGCTGTAGCAGGAATGTCACTGCCATGAGCTCTGGGACCCAGCAGCCCATGGACTGGGAGCATTTTCCCACCATACTGCCTCTTTGGCTGTGAACCCAAAGCTCAACCACTCTCTCCCCAACCCATGTTTGGTTTTCCAGTGGTTGGGTTTTATCGAGCAGTTCTTTATTGGATTTATCATGCCAGTTGTTAAAGCTTCCAGCTGCTTAAATTTACTTTCTTGTTTTCTCATTTTCTCATCTGTCTTTTCTGTGTTCTTTACAACAAAATCCACACGGCCCCCTATATCATTAACTCCACGGGCAAGTTAATCAAATTTACTGTCAGGCACTGCTATAGCTGCTGGAATGTTTCTAATTTCTTCAGAGGGGGATACTGGGCTTGCAAAGAATCAGACAGTGCCTCCATTTCTTTCTCCATAAGGCACCCCAGAGCTGCTGCAATTCCCAAGGCGGCTCAGACACTCTGTTTCCCACTGCAGTCCCTCCTGCTTCTGCTCTCTCCATGCCACTCCAAATTTGGAATTTGTATGATTTTCCATGGATGCCACATTTTGGCTGGGGTGATCCAGGAGACCATCCAAACTAAAGAGCAACTTTTGGGCGGGAGGGCTGGGAGGTTTATCCAAACCAGAGCAACCTCCACGGGTGCAAAGAGACTCTTCAGCCTCATCCTAGGCTAGAACTTGCTGGGCAGTGGTTGCATGAGGAGCACCATTGCGTAATCCCCATGGCATCCTTGGGACAGGACGTATTTTTGGGCCACAGTGGGATGCAGAGGTGGAATGGAGACTGTCTGGAGTGCTTGGCTGTTTGCTGCTCGCCTGCCCTCAGCATCCCAAGGCATGTTCTGGAGCAAGGACTTGTTTGGGTGTTGTGGCAGTTGCAGAAAATGTAGGAACTTCTATCGAGGAATGGATCAGAGGGACCTCGCCCTGCTGCTGCAGACTGCACATCCCTGGCAGCTCCTGGGGATGGCTGCTGGTGTTAGGGAAGGAAACGTGTTCCTGCACTAAAGCTCGACAGAGATTTGGGCCGTGCTGTTCTGCTGAGTGTGTCACTGTGGCTGACATGATGGTGCTTCACAGAAAGATGCCTGGGAGAATTTATGTACCTGAGGCAGCTGCCCAGGAAAAGGTTACCATGAACTCACATCTGCAAACGCTCAGGAGCAAGGTGGTGGGTCTGTCCAGACAACGGGCCAGGAGCTGTGTGGTTTAGCTGGAGGTGACCAGGCTGCTGGACACTTATAGCCCCTGTGGAGGAGCCATCAGTCCCCAGGCCAAGCCCCATCCCTGAGAGAACCAAAGTCAGGGAAAATCTCCTTAGGTGCACGGGCTGTGGGGTTTGAGCCAGGGAAAATCTCCTTAGGTGCACGGGCTGTGGGGTTTGAGTGGGATCCAGGCAGCCCGTGCAGGT
>QUSF01000010.1:27081400-27123161 GCA_003676055.1 Chloebia gouldiae
GAGAGAGAGGGCAAGAGGAGGAGGGATGGGGAGAGAGAAGTAAACAGGGATGAAATTGCAGGTAAAAATAAAGCCGAAGGAGCCCAGGTGGAATTCATGCAAAGTCTCCTCATCAACACTGCGACTCCCTCCTGTCACGGGAACTGTCATCCGGGCTCGGCTCGTAATGAAAGGGAAAATATTTTATTCAGATTTATTAATTTGAAAATGAAGCCCGCCTGTCGAGAGGGGGACAGTTCTTCTCAATCTGTCATCGTTGAACCACACGCTCCTGACACCGGGATTCATTTGTCTTGTCGGCTCTGACAGTCGGATTCTCCCAGAGCTGTTCCTGGTGGATCGCCCTGGGATTTTAAACCGGATGAAACACATTCCGACAAGGAACAGCCTCTTTATTAATGCAAATTACACGAGGAGGAAAGAGCGTGAGGGAGGGAGAGAGGGAGGGAGGGTGACGCCAGCAGACGCTCTGGTTCCTCTCCCTGTATCAGTCATTTGTTATTTACATTTATACACATTTTTCAGGTTTAATAAAAGGAGATCGGGATTTTCAGTGACATTTATGGATGGTTTGGGGGTGGGGGTGGGGGGGGGAAGGGTATCGTCACTAGAAACGTGTGCAAAAAAAAATTTTTTAAAAATCGATGTATGTATATATACTCACAGAGGCATGTGTGCAGCTCTGTCTCCCGTGGGCAGAGCTGGATTCGGACAGGGAGAGCACGTGGGCTCTCCCAAGGTGCAGGAGGGGTGGCTCCGAGCGGGGAAGGAGATGCGTGGCAGTGGCATCGGTCCGGTGACCCTGCCCAGGTGGCCGATGGCAGCAGGGCTGTGGCATCTCCCGGCGTATCCGTAGGACCCACCCTCGGTTCCAGGCGGGAGTGGCTGGCTGGAAGGAGTTTGTTCGGGGTTTGTGGGGTAAGGAGTGCTGCCTCTGCCTGTGCATGAAGGGCAGGGCTGGAGGCAAGGCTCCCTCACATCCACGGGGAATGTCTGGAGGATGTCGCTGGTGGCACTGGGGCTCCTGGGGATCAGAGCGGCTTCCCAGGGCATGGCTGTCCCTCCAACCCCTGCTGCTGCTCTTCCACAGGGAAGGCAACACTCACCAAACGCCAGCATCTTCCAAACCCCTCTTGCCTCCCTCTTATGGGTAGCATCTGGGCTTCCAGGACAGGTTTTTGCTTGCAAGCCATGCCTGCCCCTAAGGATCCCAGCTGTGCTGGGGGGGCTGGCTGCAGCCCCACCCCCAGGTCCCCTCAGCTCATTGGAGCTGCAGAAAACAAATGCCAGAGCCGGGAGTGTGGAGAGCCTGAACGTATGTGTGTAATGATGTCTCCACAGTCTATAGAATGAATATTTAATAGCACTTGTCAGCAAGATCTTATGGAGGGATTTCTGTCCTAAAATGCTCGTTAGCTCTCGCCATTTCCACGGCAGCCTCGGTGTTGATGGTGGCTTCTGGCTGGTTTGTCACCTCCTGCCTGGATTCACCATCCCTCCTCAGCCAGGGCTCAGCAGAGACCCCCGTTGTCACCGTTGTCACCCCCAGCAGTCCCACCCCTGGTGAAGGCACAGGTGTGAGGCAGCAAATGAGAAAGCTGGAGCTTTCTGGATGGATGCCCTTCTCCCCAGGGGCAGGTGGGACTCCCAGGTTTAGTGTTCCAAAATCTCTAAGGTTTCCTTGTGTGTTCTGCAGCCCTCCGTGGGTGCCAGACCCTTGCCCCCAAATTCCCCCACCACACTAAAGCTCTGTCAGAGAGATGTTCAGGCTTGACTTGAAGGCTGCAAGTGATGGAGAATCTACCACGTCGTTAGGCAAATTGTTCTGCTGGTTAATTAGCTTCACTTTTAATGTGCTTGGAGCAATGAGAACAGTAATTCACGGTAGGAACAGGGAGGTGCAGTGAGGGCCTGGAGAGGTGTGGGAAAGGAGAATGGAAAGCTGGAGAAAAAGGACTCAAAATTAGAGCAGAGACATTATTCAATGAATCTTTAGTCTGTGAGAGGGACAATGAGAAAAGAGAGGAGGAAAAAGAAAAGTGAAGAGAAAAGAAAAAAAAAACATTTCAGAGGGACCAATGTTATTTTTGAATTTGGGTTGAGTTTTGTGAACACTATTTTTATGACAGAAAACTAAAGAGCAGAAATAACAAAATGCCATTTGGTAGCATCCTAGAAATGCACTCATGCACTTTTTATTCTGAAATGGTAAGTTTTGAAATCTAAATCTTGGTCTAGAAACCTTTTGTTTTAAGGAAATGGGGGGAGGTGGTCACTTGATGCTTGAACCTCGATCCTTAAAACCTTCCTCAAAGGTTTCTCTGGAGTCAGTGGACTCTTTTTGGCTTGCCTACCCCTTGTTTGAAATGAGGCACGTGCCTGCCCAAAGAGGAGCCATAACAAAGAGGTCTTGGCTTCTGCAAGTTTCTTTCTTCAGGTGGACCCACAAATTGTCTGAGAACAAATTCTGGGTTAATCCTCATGGTAAAGGTGCTTAACCCAGCAAGGTGGGCACAGAAAAATAGTTATTGCTGCCTAGGGAGCGCAGGGACACGCTGGAGCTGTGCCTCATCCGTGCTTCCCAAGATCTAGGCCCAGAAAACATCAGGGATGTGCTTGGTGAGCTGCCCTCAGAGCTGCTCACAGCAGGACAGAGCAAAGCTGGGGATAGGGAAATTTTTCTGCAGCTGCCACAAGCCTGGGCTCATCATCAGCTGTCAGAGGTGACAGGGACATGACACCAAGGACAACCTTGAAAGCACCTTGAGGAGCCACCTGGAGCCTTGGCCCACACCTCAGCCTCGTCAGAGCACCTCTAGGTTCTGCTTTCAAGGACCTCCCCACCTGGTCTGCAGGGACTGTGTGAAAAATCACTTCTGTCCTTGAATTCCCATTTCCTTGCAAACCCCGTGGCTAGGGCTCAGCCCTGGTGTAATAGGCATCTGCTTGTAGTAATCTCAGCACCCCTCCCCAAACCTACTTATAAAATACTGTACCTTGCACCAATTTTATCTGTGGCATTGCATAAAAAAAAAAAATCCATTAAAAGAAATAAAAGCAGGTGCAGCCTGGTGCTGCAAACACTCCTTCACTCTCATTCTCTCCCCTTCGTTCTCCCTCTCCTTCACTCCCGGTGTTTGCTAGTTTGTATGATTAATTTTATCAATTTTCCTGACCTGCTTTGCCACTGAAATAAATATGACAGCTGCAGTGCTGCCTCAATTCGTTCTCTTGCCAAGTGAGCTGCTGAGATGTGTTTTCTTGTTGATCGCAGACTTTGGTAAATATCAAGTAAATAGACTGAAGAGGATTCATTTCAGCAGCTTGGATTGTCAGGACTTCAGCCCGAGAGCACATCCTTCACCAGGGAGACAAAGGGAGAAGGAAAGCTCCTGTCCCTCCCCAAAAAAGCAATCAAGAAATCCTTGCGGTGCACCAGGCCGCTGCCAGCCCGGCCTGCAATTAGCACTGTCAGCAGATGTCTCGGAGGAGACTCCTGAAGTCTGGCTCCTGAAAAGGAGCCCCATGGCCAGTCTGCTGCTGTGGGGTGTGTGGGTCAGGGTGGCAGCACAGATGGGTGTGCTGGGCACTGCCATCCCGGCCCTTTTCTACATCTCACAACCATCATGGAGACAGTTCCTCACCAGACTTTCCACCGTGGCATTGTCTCCTGTCCCTGTGTGGAAGAGACAGCTTGTCTCTCCTCAGGAAAAGGTGGGCAATGGGTGGTTTAGGGAGCACCAAAATCCTGGCTGGTGTGGGCGATGTGAGCAGGGAGTTTTGGTGACAGGGTGACAACCTGCCTTCAAATGAATGGGCAGTGTGCAGTAGCCTGATTTATCTCTCCCATGAACTTCAGCCAGGAGTGAGCTGAAGGCTTCCTCCCTTCCAAGGAGCCTCTCCTGGAGGTCTTTTCCCATGGTGAGGCTGGGAGTGTGGTCAAACAAGCCTTCCACCCTAAGCAGACGTTACCTGTGAGTGCACACCCAGCACTGAACCCTGACCAGGGCTCTTGACTCCCAGCTCTTGCTGCCCTGGCACGTGGCTTTTCCCGTGCAGCTCTGACTGCTGCAGGGCTGTGCTGGCATGACAGCACCCAGGCTCTCCTGAAGTCTAGGGGACCCTCACTGTTGGTGTACATATGGTGCATTGTTGTGCACATGGAGAATTTAAAACATTAGGAGGGAAATGGTTGTGTTAGCATATCCACCATATGGCCCATTTAGCTGTTGTGGCAGGAGAGAGAAAGGGAAGGACTGAAATAACACTGCTCAGTGCTGGTCTTTCAGCCAGCAGTGTTTCTGGTGCCACCATCTCAGTGATGGTGGTCTTTGCCCTCAGGAATTTTAGATGCCTTTCAGAGAGATTTGGGATCAATCTCAAAGCCAACCTCAAAGCACCTATGTCTTCCCTAACTGGTGCTTGTGCATTTTTTGGGGGCAGGACTCCCCTGTGTGAGTGCCTGGAGCACCAGAAGAAGTCAGGGCCAGAGCATCCAACCAGATTAGAGCAATGAGGATGTGATATGGGTGTAGTTTCTGGAGCAATTCCTAATGGTGATTTTGGACATGAGTGATGCTGCTGGTATAGCATTCAAGCACTGTGTGCTCTGCCCTCTTTGAGGGGCTTTGGCTCTTTGAACTATGCCTGTGGAAGAAGTAGGCATACTCCCTCAAGCATAGGAAGTATGTCTTTACAGGGATTTTACCATAAAATACCTGTAAATACCAGTTTTTCTTCCAAAGTAGTGCTGGAGAAGAGGGCTGAACAGAATTTACTAGTATGGATATCCTTGCCAACATTGTCTAAGCATTCAACTGCCCCAAAAGTCCCTCATAAGTGGGATGATGATCCCAGTGTTACCTGACCCATCAGTACAAAAGCCTCAAGTGTGCTACTCTTCCCCAAGAAGTCATGGCACTGGAAAAATTTAAAACATCATGAGGGAAATGGTTGTGTTAGCACTGGAATAATGTCATGGACATCAGAATAAAATCCAGGTGTTGTTTTGTGCCAATGCAGACTTTGGGTGTGGTTTATATATAAACTTCATTCCTATAAATAAAAGCCTTTTGCTGATTTCTAACAATTCTGTATCTTTAGAGGCTCTACAAGCAAGGGCTGCTGCACAGAAGGTTTTGCAGTCTGATGGAAGGTAAAGATGATCCAGTTAACCAGCAAACAGTAATTAACCAGCACAACCCAAAGCCCAGCCCTCTGCCCGCTGCAGCTCTCAGCAAAGCTGCCTTCAGTTGTCACATCCAAACACAGGAGAGAGGGGAAAAAATAGAAACTCCCAGCCTCCAAAACCAAAAAGAGAACTTATAAATGTGACCCAGATAAACACGATGCAGGATGGCATCCTTGAGTCAGCAGAGAGCCTCAAACACCTGCTCATGCGACCTCCTCCACCCTGGCATGCTGGAGGAGACTGCAAAAGCTGGGGGGCTGCTGCAGCATCCCAAAACCGTCCCCCCAAATCTTCCACAGCCTTCAGCCTGGCTGTGAGTTGCTGAGCTTTGGCTCAAGAACTTGAAACCAGACAGCAGGATGAAGGGGGCACCGTAAAATACCTGTAACTGAATATAAACCCAGAGACATAGGGCTCCCCTGCTGCCTCTGCTCCAATTTCCTGCAGATTGACTGTGCTCCCATAGCTTTACCTTTCAGAATTATTGCATTATTACCATTACTAAGGTGATAATTTTCATTAATGACTTGCTGCTGGAAGCTGCAGAGTCCAGGACTTTCTGTCAGAACAAAGATCTGGCTGGCTGTAGGGACTCCCCTCTGGTCTTTGCACCAGCTGGGGCACTCAGGAGCCAGGGAGAAACACATCCCTGCATTTGCTGCCCTTGGACATGTGGTGGTGGCAGGTAAAGTGGTGTCACACTGCTGTCACTCCTTGGATGTGCTCTTAAACAGAAAGCCCAAGCTGCAGGTCCAGTATTTTGTGCAGGGGTCTGTGCTGCTGCCAGACCCAGGCTGTCCCTGGTAAAGCCACTCTGTTAAGGAACATTTTTTTGGGAGCCCACTGCCAGGAGTGGTCGGACTTAGGTGGGCTGAGCTGCTTTGGGAATTGTTCTGTTATTCTCCTCTCTCTCTCTCTCTCTCTACTTTGTAGAATAATTTAGGTTGGAAAAGACCTCTAAAATCATCAAGTCCAACCAATAACCTAATGCTGCCAGGCCCACCACTAAACCATGGCCCTAAACACCACACCTATGCATTTTTTGATCACTTCCAGGGATGGTGAATCCACCACTTCCCTGTCTAGCCTGTTCCACTGCTTGATCAGCCTTTCAGTGAAGAACTTGATCCTAATACCCAGTCTAAACCTACTCTGGCATAGCTTGAGGTTGTTTCCTATTTAATCCAGCCAGATTAGTGCTGCCCAGACCACGGCCACAGAGCCCAGGGAGTGTCCAGCACGGAGCTCACACTCAGTGTGCCTGTGCCAAAGGTCTCCAAGCCAGCTCCAACCTTCCCCAGGCACCGTGAGCTCCAGGGGTCCCTTTTGGCTGTTGGAGGAGCAGCACAAGTGATGGCAGCACCGCAGCTGGCGCCTCCCAATATGAGGATGGTTCAGCAGCACTGGTCCTGCTGCCAGTGCAATGGGCTGTGATGACCAGCGAGAACTGGGATCATGAATGCCTGGGAACATCAGCAGTCCAGCAGGGAGCAGAGGGCAGCAGCACTCCCCTCCTTCCCACCAATGGCTGCTGTGTTGACTGGGCATATTTTTTTACTGATGCAGATCACCTTGGTCCAGCAAGGAGCTCCCGCAGCAGCCGCTCCTCATCAATTCAGATACCCCCCTCCCCTCTTCTCAAGGACTTCTGAGAGCAAAAGGCTTGTGGCTACAAAGATTTACACCCCCTCAGCAAGGGTTAACCTCATCTGGCAGCCACTATTGTCTCAGGACAACTTGTCAGTCTGTGAGAACGTGCCGTAATGGATTTGAAGTGGATTGCTTAGCCCACGGAGAGGGTGATGCTGTATTTATTGAATAGACATTAAAAAGAACATTTCTCAATTTCTCAGCACTGAACTCGAGGTCAATGGATCTTTTTGGCACTGACATGCTGAGTCAACTCCTAGCTTAAAGCTTTTAGAAGGACCAGGGTTAGATGAAAGGATTAGACTCCGTCTTTAGCGTTTCCCTGGCAAAATCGTTGGGTTCTAAATCATTTATGTTGCTTTGCGGTGCTTTGCTCGGCCTCTCACTGTTACCTTGGAAAAAAAAAAAAACAACCAATATTTTTCCCTTTTTTTCAGATTGAAATGACACAGGTTGATTATTTCACCTGTGCTGCACTGAGATGTGGTGGCTACAAAGTGAGTTGGGCTCCTAATGCTGCTGGGCAGCTGCTGAAGGGGCTGCAGAGCCCTTTTCCCTGGAGAAGGAGGTGGCTCTGCAGAGAGATGTGGTGCCAGCCCACCCACCCGATGCTGAGAGGGCCTGTGGCTCACTGAGTGATAGCAAATTCCCTGTGCACAAGCAAGACAGAGTTTTAATAATGACCCAGGGATTGATCACAGCAGCCCTGACAGCAGGGCTGGCCTGGTAGCCAGTCCAGAGCTGATCCCTGTGGGAGCAGGAGCTTCCCTCTGCCCCTGCCTGTGGGGCAGGATCCAGCCAGGGCTCCCTCGGTGGCAGGGAGGTTTTGCCTGAGTGCCAGGCAGCAAATAGGATTAATTCAAGGGGTTTGAAGAGGAGGGAATGAGGGGATGAGGCTGTGCTCTGCTTGCAGTGACAGCAGGGTAAGTCTGGAGGGTGGCATTGGCTGCAGGAGGTGTTTCCATAGATTCCAACCTCCCTGGTGTCATCCACATCTCTGCTGCTCCTCTTGTCTTCAGGCAATTTTGTTTAGGCCCATTAGTGTCACACTAAGGGCAGTGTTGGACAGGTGAGTTTGGTTTAGCCTGTCTAGCCTGAGGAAACCTTGGGAAAGGCACTTTTGGAAAGGGTGCCAGCCACAAAAAGGGTGGTGAGTGACAAGAAGCTGCTGCTGTGCTCCTGCTGTTCATCCCGTGTCAATCACGCAGACTGCTGGGAGAGACAGGCTCCTGCATCGATTCCAGTTCCTCTCAGCAGGAGCTGGGAAGACCACGGGGTGGATGGAGCAGCATTTCCTGCAGCACAAGAGGAAGGCAGCCCTCTGCCAAAGCACTGCCAGATCCAGCTGAAGGTGTCCCTGCCCGTGGCAGAGGGGTTGGACTAGATGACCTTTAAAGGTTCCTTGCAGCCCAAACCATTCTGTAATTCTGTGACTGCCTTCTCCTGCAGCCTTTCTGCCTGCAGACAGTACATCCCATGCTGGCAGCTCGTCCATGCTCTGCAGAGCCCATCCCTCAGCCCTTTTCCCAGGCCAAATCCCTGTTGCAACCAGCACTTCCCGACTGTTCCAGGCCTTCTGGTAGCGGTGCAGCAAATAAAATGCAATCCGCCTGTATCATAAAGTCCAATAAAAATGAAACTGAACATCCACTTTGCAGACAGCAAGTACACTGTAAATTTATGAGATCATATCTCGTGGAGGACAGGGTACTTAAGGGGGGAAGGAAGGGGCTGGCAAAAATGGGAGAGAGCGGCCAAGGGGTAGTAAATATGTTTTCAATAATGAAGAGGCCCGATTACCCTCTTTGCAATAAAAACGTGCACAAGGCAGAGCTGCCGTAAAAATTACTCCAGAGCAGCCTGGCGTATTTGCACCTTGTCATCTTGTCAGCTCCGTGCAAATTTCCAAGGTGCCGGCAGCAGGCCGGCTCTGGGGGCTGCCGAGGAGCGAGGGACGCTCCTCCCTCCCCCCAAAAAAAGCCATTTCCTTGACAGCCCTGGCACCACAGGTCCTGTCCGCCGCCCCCTCCCACCCTGCCACACGCACCGGTTCACCCGTAACCGTGGCAACCAGCGGGATGCAGGGATGCAGGGATGCAGGGATGGAGGGATGCAGGGATGCAGGGAAGGATCCCCAGGGTGCCACGTGTCCTGAGTTTCTCTCCAACCAGACGAGAGCGGTGGGAAGCACAACGGGACTGGGGATGTGGCTCCTTGTGGCCTCCACGGTGTACGGCCAAGAGCCTTGGTCACGTCAGCAGGTGACATTTCACTTTTTTGGGATGCATTACGTGTACTCCCTGGAGTGGATGGTACCATGTGCTCTCCAGGGTACACCAACAGCACTGGGTGCCATTGAACTTCATGCGTTTAAAGCTAAAAATAAGCATTTTGTCCTGTCCCAGAACAAACCAGAGCAAAGGCTGAGGCCTGACCTCTTTCAAGGTGCTTTCTTAAGAGGCAGGTATTGAAACTGATGGAAACGAGGGGATATCAACAGCACAGGAGCAGCTTCAAGGAGTCTGAAAATCAGCCCGAACTGTCCTCAAATAAACCACTGCTGGGCCCAGAATAAAGCAATTACACAGGGGCTTAGCTGAGCTGATTTAACAAAGCTGCAGTAATTAAACCTCATACACTTCAGGCAGGGGATTCAGCTCCGAGTGCTATCAGGATCCTGTCTCAGAAGGTAAATCTTTTTGGTGTGAGCAGCTGAGAGGATTTAAACCAAGGTAATTCTCCTTTCCCTCTTTCCTACCTCTTGGCTCAGACACTGCCCTGATGGATGGCAACGGGGTTAGCAAGGATTTCTTTTGTGGAGCGAACACAGAGCAGAGCAGAACGCCCAGCCTGGAGATGCTTTAGAGGACCCAGCAGGTACCTGAGTGCTGAGGACAATTTACTGACTCGATTCTGCAGCCTCAGTGTAGAAAATGCCATCCTTTGGGGCTCAGGACCCCGACTGGGAGCCTGCTGAAGCTAATGGGAGCCTTGCTCCAGCCTTCAATGGGCTTTGAACCGCGCTGCTGAGGCGGAGAGAAAGCGCCGAGTGTCGGGGCCCCATTAGGGCCAGGGGGTGGCCAGGGCTGGGGGTCCCCACAGAGGCAGCCCTGCTGGGGAGCACGAGCCCTGACCCGCTGCTGGAAGCCCCATCCGGTGTGCCGGGCATCCCCAGCGGAGCCACGGGCTGTGGGGATGGAAAAAAGGAACCGTGGTGTAGCTTGACCTCTCCTATTCAAAGCGAGATCAAAGGAAGGCCAAGAAAGAGCAGAGGAGGCTGTTGGGCCCAGGAGCTGAATGGAAGATGAATGGGAAAGGCGTGGGGGGGAGCTGGGGGCTTGGGATTGCAACAAAGCCACGGGATTTAATTAGGGGAGAAGTTGTGGGATCGTGGGGCTGAAGGGATAAGGATGAGGCAGGGAAGGCAGGCAAGGGGCATTGGAGGAAGGGGTGTTTTCCATGTCAAGGGTGCAAGTGTTTGTGTGGGGGGGACAGGAAATGGTGGGATTAGGGTTCCTGGAGGTCTCCAGCTGGTGGTTAAAAGGGAAACACTGGTGAGTGTCAAGAGCTCTGGGTAAAGGAGGCTTCAGTGAGCAGTTGGTGGCATCATTGGGTTAATGTGGGATATATGTTCCTGGGGAAAGAAGAATCTTGGAAGTGTGTGGGTGACCCATCTCCATCAGGGAGAACAAGGAAGAGCCTTTTTCTGATGGCTGCTCCTGCAGTAGAGCTGGTTAGGGATGTTGAAGGTGCCCTGTTAGAGTTGTTGGGAAATGAGTGAACTGGTGCAGAGGGTCAGGAGGAAGGAAGGAGAACCATGTAGAGGTTCCTGGACTCCAGCACTGGCTGACCATGCCCAGGTAAGGCCCCCAGGGAAGCTGATCTTGAGGGGGAAAAAGCTGTTAATGAGAGGAGAGCCTGTCACAACTTCCTGCAGGCACAGTTCAGGCCACGGTGTTGCAGGAGAAAGGGAGCACAGGAAAAGAGCTCAGATCTGACAAAGAAACCTGGGGGAGATGAAAAGTAGGTCAGGCCATGAAGATCAAATACAGAAGAGCAGCATGCACATGCAGAGACAAGATCAGAGAAGCCAAGGCACATGGTGAGATGCAATTAGCAGGGGACATCAAGTGTAACGAGAGGCTGCTCTAGCAGTACCTCAGCAGTTGCTGGAGGACCACAGAGGTGTTGGTTTGGTACTTGGGGACAGGGAGAGCACTCAGCAGACGATGCCAAAAAAGCAGCATCACATTTGTTTTCCCCTAAGAAGGTCAGCTGTGATCCTAATTAAGTACTAAGGGAAAATACACTTATTTTTTAAAAGGGAGAGAAGTAGGAAAGTGGTAATTATGAAGATTTCAGTCTAACTGCAGTTCCTAGAAAAGTACTGGGGACTGTAATCAAACTTGTAAAAACCTAGGAGAAAACAAGGCTATGACAACAGGTAACACATGTGGCTTCAAGGGAATTGTCAGCCAAGTAGGCTCTCCTTGCCTTTGTCCAGAGAAGCTGTGGCTGCCCCATCCCTGGAAGTGTCCAAGGCCAGGCTGGACAGAGCTCTGAGCAACCTGGGATAGTGGAAGGTCCATGTCAGGGGTTTGGGATGAGGTGATCTTTCATGACCCTTCTGACACAAACCATTCTGTGATTCTGAGCAGCAGGTCTCAGGAGAGAAGGCAAACAGCAGAAGCTGAGCATCCTGGGTTTGCCAGATGTTGTTGGCAGGGTGGTCTCATAAATTCCTCATCTTCATGAAATTCTAGAGGCTGAAAAAGTGGCCAAAAATTCAAACTCGGACTTGCACTTGAAAGGATTTGTTGAACAAAGTGGGCACAGGGCAACTCTGGTATCTGCTGATGCTCCATGTTTTAATTCGTGACCCAGGATGGTGGAATGGGGCTGCAGTTGTTTCCTGCTAACACAAGCCTAGCTGAGCTGGAGAACCAGACTAACAGGCAAAATAACTCAAATAAACAGGAGAAAGGCTCTGTGAAGAAAAAATAACCCAAAGGTATGACTGGAGGAGTGTTGGTTTGGAGCTTTTAGACATAAGCTTAGTGGGACGTTTGGTCTGGCAGGTGAACAGGTGCTGCTTCCATGTAGGTGAGCAGAATGAGATGATGGACTAAAATACATAGAGGGGGGACTGGCTGACAGAGAAAGGGAATTCTGTAGGGAGAGAAAAGCAGGTGGGAGTGGACATGGTCAGCCAGCAAACAGCAAAATGGCTCAAGTATCCCATTGGGGAAAAAAGGTGAAAAACATGCAGAGCATTAAGAAATGTTCAACAGGTTGTGCCTATACCAGACCTGCAAAAGCCTGGGCCAGAGAGAGCTCTGACATTTTCTCAAACAGATGTGGTACAAGGTTAAGGGATGGAATTCTCCCCTTTCTCATTGTGCCCTTGTCAAGTGCAGATCCACCAGAATTTATGGAGATGCTGCAGTATAAATCCAGATCTGGGAGTTTCCTTTTGGGAAACTTTGACAGCCCAAGAGCATTTTGGAGGGAGAGAATGCAGAAGGAGAAGAAGCAGAAGAAGCAGAAGAGGCAGAAGAGGGAGAGGAAGCAAGAGGCAACCAGTTGCTGAGGTGGAAGGACAGCTTTGTGATGGGCTGTGTCCCTGCTGGGTCACTGATCTCCTGCACAGCCTTGGCCTGCTCCCCTGGTGTTTTCCAGTCCCCTTGCCCAAGCAAACAAGGGTCTCTCCTTGTGGGAAAGAAATCACCTGCTGTGAGACCATCCCTTGCTCGTGCTGTGCCTGGAACTAGAGGGGTCTCAGCCACTTCTCAGGCTTTTCATTCCTAATGTGCTGAGCAAGCCCCAAACCCCACGTTGTGGGACAGCCTGGAGGAGCAGTTTCCACCAGGACACAGCTATTGCAGGGAGATTATTTAATTTCAAAGCCCAACAGATCAAATGCAGCTGGGGGGTGGAGCTGTGCTTATCTCTCGCCTTGTCCAGAAGTTTGAACAGCAGAACAAACGATCTGATCGTGGTTTTTATTGTGCTTCTCCCCCTCCCCTCTACCAGGGAGTCACAAACCAGGGATAATCTGTAATTCCCCCTGCCTAATTGTGCTGCCCGGCCACCTGAGCGAGGAAATGCCTTCCCTCTTGCCGACGCTCCGGTGGCAGCAGGGACATGGGGGCAGTGCCGGCTGCCTTGGCAGCTGGCTGCCAAATCCTGAGATCCAAGCGTTCCCCGAGGTAATCATTTCCTGGGATGCTAACTGGGCTGGCCGCAGAGTGAATTAAAAGGACATTCCTCCACCGGCTTGGAAGCTGTGGGAATCCTGTGGCTGTGCCCAAAGGGAAGGGGGAGGAAATCACAGGGAAGTAACTGGAGCCTGGGAGCCGGTTTGTAAGGAAATTAAACTAAAAATGTGTAGAAAAACAGCCGTGGGGCTTCACATTTCAAACTCAGAGTGGTATCCAGTAGGTCTGAAAAGCTGTTTAGCATGTGAGCGCTGGCTCACAGACTGCAGAATCTCATTTTTGTGAAAATATCAGTGCTCTTCCCCACGTCATTATAACAAAATGAAATGGAAAGGTGACCATTCGTTCGATTCAATACAACTGAAAACCAATTGCAAACACCCAGTGCTAAGCAAGGCATTTCCTTCCCCGTTCCTTTTCTCCCATCTCACAAAACATCCATTTTCAATAGGTTTAACCCAGAACTGCTTGTTTTGCTATGAGTGGCAGGAGAAAAAAATAAAAAATAAAAAATAAACACTAAGTCAAACCAACCCCCAAACCACAAGAACTTTAAAATCAATACTTTATATTGTCTGGGATTTTTTTTTTTTTTTTTTAAAAGCTCAACAGTTTTGATGAAAAGGTGTCAGCCCTGCCCGGCTCCCCGAGGAAGCTCCCTCTACGGGCGATGCTGCGGCAGCGTTGCTCCAGCTCCACGCCACATCCTGCTCCAGAATCCCATGGGTCAGCCCTGCACAGTGGGCACTGACACCGCAGGAGCAGCTGAGACAGACGGTGAAACTTTTAGATTAAATCCTCTCTTTTATTTTTTTTTTAAATATAATATAGAAAAGTAATATATATTTTTAGATGTATAAATATATTTTATATATATGTTATGTATGTATAAATATAACATATTTTATAGATAATATTTTATATATAATCTAGAACAATTTTCTATATAATATGGAAAAATCACAAACCCCTTGCATTTTCATCTGGAGCAAGAGGGTGGTCTGGTGCCACCAGAAATGGTATCAAGGTGGGTGCCAGGGGCTGTGCAAAGGGGTGGGTGTGCTCGGCTCTGAATGAAAATTTGTGTCTTGTGATGAAAATCTGCCTTTTTTCATTGGGAAAATGCTTCTGTATTTCTTCTCATAAAGGAAATGGGGGCACGGTGCCTTGGTGGGGAAAGCAAAGTCATTTGCACATTTTGCTGTCCCTGTTCAGTCAAAATTTAACTGACTCATGTGGAATACACTGAATATTCCACCTCAGGTGCTCCTGTGATCTCTGCTAGTGCAGGTGTTTGCTAGGCTGCGATAGAAAATGTTGGATTTTAACCCCATATAAAAGTTTGGAAAATGCTTCTACTCAGCAAAGCCAAAGTTTCAGAGCCGCCATCAGAATGGACATAAAATGCTATAAAAGACATTTTGATTCTGAAATATTGGCACGTCCTTAGAGTAAGTTCAGGGTCAAAGGGAGAAATGCTGTAGCTGTGAAATCAAAAATTCCCTGCCTTTGTGGAAGACTTGGAGTTTGCCAGGGGCAGGAGATCTGCCAGAGAGCACTTTGCAGTGCAGAGCTGAGGCTCAGCAAGCTGGAGAAGAACAGTTGGTCTTGGGGGCAGAGCTTTGGTCCTTTAGGGAAAAAAATCAGTTTATAAGTTTGCTGGTCCTGAAGAGAAAATTTGGGTGTGATTTCCTGGTCTGTTACCCTCCTCCAAGAGATGATGTGACAGCATGGGCTGAACCAGAGCTTCTCTGAAGGGCAAAAGCTGACCATGGGCCACTGCAGGACGTGAAATAAATCTGAGACTGCTGGTCTAAATCTCTCCAAAGTTGTTGAGGTGTTGAGGAAGGGATGTTGAACCCCAGAACTCCCATAAAAATGCTTGTCCCCCACTGTGGTTGGTGGTGTGTGGCCCTGGAGGTGGCAGGACAGAGCAAAGGGTGTCTGGGCTCAGAGATGTCCCTGACAACTCTGCAAAGCTGAGTTATATGGAGTCATCACATTAACCTACAGCCAGGGAGAAAGGTGGGAGAAATACTGCCACACACAAATCCATGTTTTTCTCCATGTTTTACAATACTGTGTAATTTTATCTAGTTACTATAAAACAGTTTATACTCCTTGTTTATTAAAAAAAAAGCGGGCGGGGGGGGATCACCCATATTTCACTTTGTCTACTGACAGGCTATGGAGGAAGAAATAGATGTTTTCCTCTGCATTTAATATTTCAAACCAAGTACACCCAAAATCAAAGGCAGCAATTAACCACAAATACCAGCACTGTGTTCCTTGTGTTTCTTCTCTCCAGATTTGGCTACAAGGAATCAGTTTAGTACAAACTTATTTCCAGTCATATTAAACCATTTAGCAATAATTTTCCAAGATAGGAAGGAAAGCAGTGCAGCCATGCTTGTCTTCCAGACTTATGAGAGGAGACCCCCATCTCACGTTTGCTCAGGATTTAAAATCCATTATAAGATGGTTAGAAAATGGTCAGCACATATCTGACTAAATGTTGGAATAAGCTTCTCAACATACACTGGGAAGGAAATTTATGAGCCTGGCAGAACCCAGAAAAAGGGGCCAAATGGTAAAGTGGACATTGACTGTGATGCAAGTTCTCTAGCTATGGACATCCACACTTGTGCTTGTACATGCAGGGCAATGTATTTTCCCTCTTCCCACTGTAAATTCCACACGAGCCCTGCCCTGTGTCTCTGTGACAGGAGGAGAGACCCCTGAGCACCATGTCACCCACATCTGAAACAGTTTGCCATCACTGCTGGCTTTTTTGCCACCTAAGCAGCAGGGTTAGCTGACCCCTCATCAGGAATGCAGCGAGGAAACGGAGTTCCTTGCCTTCTTTCTCCACACAGCCGGCACCCAGGCTGGCAGCATCCTGTGACTAACTCTTCTAGACTGGATTTCTCCAAGGGACGACCAGCGCTTAATTTGGCTGACTCCGCGCTCTGCGGGAGCTCTCATCCATGCCAGCTTGAGTCCTAGCAAAAACCCATCATCATTAGCCCTCCAAAGGCACAGCTCGGATATTTTCCACCCCCGTTCCTGCAGGCTGGGCTGCTCTGTGCATTCCCACAGACCGAAATTCCCCTGGTGGGCTCAATTACAGCGATCAGCCTTCATGCTCTTTTCCATGGCACCGCTGCCTCCCGCTCCACACGGACACCCTGCTGGAGCAGCAGCTTTCCCACAGGTGTCAGGGGAGATGGCACTGCTCAGGCAGATACACCAGGCTCTCTGCTGTTTGGGGGCTTGTCCCTAAGGGGGTTGTCCTAATTAGAGTCGTTTGGGATCTACCCTGGCTCTGTATTCCACGGAGTTGGTTGGAGCAGAGTGCCGAGCGCGGGCTCTCCTTGGGCAGGGTCTTTGCTCCAGCTTGCAGCAGATTTTTTTTCTGGTGCAAGGCAGGGCTGGGCTGGGGAGGATCTGGCCAGTGTGCATTTCTCTTCACTAACACTTTGGCAGCCTCTCAATGAACAAGCCACTAGAAAACAAATCTGGAGCAGCCTTCGGCTGCAGTGGCCAGACCTCGGCTGTTAGCTGGGCTGAAGAGTACCAGCTGCTCTGCTCCTGCCCCAGGGAGGAGAGGCCCTTCTGCTGTGGTCTGGGGACGAGAAACATGCCTGAACCAACTCCTACAAACTGGGATGGCTTTTAGATTCCAGCTCTGGATCCAAATCTAAATTTCATGGCTTTACATGCTGCCTGAATCAATGTCTTGGCTCCAAATATCTCTCTGCTCTAAAAGGGCAAATAATAGGGTGGTGACAAACTCTTTTTCTGCCTTTGGCTCTGTGTAATGCTGACTTTGAGGTGCTCTGGCTTGGGCTTCGCCATCTGCATTGCTGAATTTAATTCCCATTTTACACCCCTCTGGCAGTGGGTGCTGGCTGGGCAATGTGACATGCCTGGATTTGTGCCACAAACTGGGAATGTGTGGGTCATCTTGCTTGAGCTGTGGGTGCTTCCCCATGGCAGGAGTACCTGCGCTAAAGGGGGACAAACCCTCTCTGGCTGGGCATGGGGAGCCAGGGTGACTTTCCCAGCTCTCCACGCATTTCCCTCCTGACCAGCTTCTCCCCACTCCCCTCTTGTGCCTGTGGCCCCCTTCCCATACCTTGCTGATGCTCTGTTCCTAAGCTTGGCCCCCTCCCAAGCACCATAACTTGTGTCTGTCAAGCCTGAGGATGTTGTGGAGCCGACCTGTGTGGAGATGGATTCTGGTGTGGAAGAGCTGTGTGTAGGGTGGGTGATGCTCCAGTCCCAGGAGGGGCTTGGCAAGAGGAGGGAACATGTTATTTTGGCTCTTGCAAAGCACTAACTTTTCTTTCTCAGAAAAGGACTGAAAAAACCTCTCACTCTCCCTGTGTTTTGTAGCGGAGCCTGTGCAGCAGCAGGGTAATGTTGGTACTCAGACACCAGCTGTGGTCATGCAGGGCTCTGCATCTGCTGGGTGAAAAGAGAGAGATCCCTGCTATAAATGGGAAAGATTTGATAGAAGAAGTGTATTTTCCTATTTGCATAAATTTTACTTTTTAATTTTGTATTGTCGTGGGTTGAAGGGTGAGGGAGGAAACTATGTTTGTGTCACACAAAACCACCTCCATCCTCTTCAAGCACTGGGTGAGCTGCTCAGCAGCTTTGTCCCAGGTTTGTCCTTTGTGCCAGTGGCTGGAGTAGTCCCCAGCTCTTGCTGGGCTGTGATAAGCAGCAAGAAACATTCAGGGTCTCACAACAGCCTTGCCTGTTCCCTGTGGCTGGGGACACGGCCATCCCTGGACAAAAGGGTCCAGCAGCACTGAGCCATGGCAGGGCATGATGTTACAAATGTGCTGCAAAATCCGGGGGTGGGGAAGGAGGTGGGTCAGCTGAAATCCTGACCAGTCCTCAGCAGCATCTCTGAGGGGCCACCATGACCCCAAAGTGGTTGTGGGAGCTGGGCTTGTCCCTTGAGATGTGTTCCCTGATCTGGGGCTCAGCTCCCACCCTGCTGCTGTCTCCCACCTCTTCTCTCCTCCTAGGATTCCCCTCCTGAAGCCGCCTCAACCTGCTGTGGCACCTTCTGTCAAACGCTTCACACGTTTGTCACCAAAATGTTTTGGCAGCAGCAGCATCTCTAGGTTTTGACATAATCCCGACAGGAGACTTTCTCAATTATTACTAATGGAACATTATGCTCCTCTTTGGGAACTCCTGCATGAATAAAAAGGGTCATTAATGACATCTGTGCAGAGCCCGGAAATTATTAGTCAGTGCTGATACAGTTTTATTTTATTTTTTTAATTTTTGCATATATATTTTCTTAAGCTCCTGCTAATTTCCCACCTTGCCTTCCACCCCCTTCTCCAAAGTCTCCTGTTCAAAGTGGAGCCGAGTGGGTTATTTTCAACGTTCTTGCTTTTGTGCAGGTAAATGCTCTTCCCCTCCCACCCTTCCTTCCCTTTTATTCCCTCTTGGATTCTTTAAAGATTGTAGCTCTCGTTTCAGTCCCAAGAGATCCCGTCACACCTTTCCCTGGGCTAGATTTTATTGCCAGTCAAGCTCAAATATTTCTTGGACTTGGAGAAATCAATATTGCCCTGGTCCTACCAAGGTAGTGCTGGAGAAGGAGCAGTGGCCTATGTCCTGCTGCCTGTGGACCTCAGCGGAGCCCGTCCCCATCCCTGCAGGATGCTGGTGGCACACCGGAGATGCTGGAAGAGGGACTGGAGGTGTCCCCAAGTGCCACATAGCATCATACAACAGCTCAGCTTGGATTGTTTTAGGAGACTTTCTAGACAGCGAATCATTGGGGTATTTTCTGTCCTTCTGCCAGGTATTCCATCTCCTCTGTTCAATGCCCCTAAAAGACACCCAAAGAAGGCTTTTTCTTTACTTTTTCCCCACAGATTTCTGCAGCAATTTGAGAAACTGTGACAGAGCCCTATAGAGATGTGACAAACAAAAAGTGTTTCTGCCCTGAGCCATTTCAAATGGCTCTGCAAGTCATGGCTGCTGAGGAGGTGACAGGTGCAGGGTGCATCCGTCCCTTGTCCTGTGTTGATGACACCGATGGCACTGGCACGTCCAGCAGGACAAAACCCTGAGGTCACTCCTCTTGCTGCATCACTGTGCCAGCACATGAGGTTTGAAGGCACGTGTAGGGTTGGATTTTATTCCCAAAAAGAGGAAAGGGGAGGTCTGGGAGGATGGTTAGGCTTTTGGTGGGATCTCTTGCAGCCTGTGAGGAGAAAACCGATGTCTTCACTGACTCGGAGTTTTTCTTTTCTGTGTTGGTATCAGTCAAATCTGCAGCACAGAGGCTGAAGGTGGTCTTGGTCTGTACCCAGCAGAGAGGATCTTGGTGTCCTGAAGCCACTACAAGATGCTCAGCTCCACAGTGAGTGTATCCAGTGCTGCTTGGTAGGAGACTCTTCCCAAGACATCTGCTGTGACCTCAGGAGACATGGCTGCTGTGGGGCTTTGCTCACCCACCAAGGCACACAGGGAGCACCAGCTGGGCCATGGGATGGGGTGGGAGATGTGACAACTGTCCCCTGGGGCCTGGACTCACTGCAGAGCTGCTTCTTCCCTGGGGAAGGCCAAGCAGGGCCCACCAGCATGTGTTCACACCTGGCACCTGGGTTAAAAGGTTGGCGCGGCAACTCTAAAAAGAAAACAACTGAATAAGAAATAGACTCCTTCGAAAGAAAAAAAGAAAAATCCCTCAGAGAAAAGGTATTTCAACCCCTTTTTGATTTATGAGCTACTATAGGATATTGAGACGTTATTTACAATCGATATACGCTCCTGCAAGGCTCCCGCCGGAGCCATAGACCCCGCCTGTCAGAGCGGAGCCCGGTCAGCCTGCTCCTCTGGAAGTGCCAGCCATGTCCTGCTGGAGCAGGCTATAAAGCTGCACGCAGCAGTATATCTCTGGGAAAATGGACCTGGTTACACATGTCTTTGGGCAGCTGACACAGGGATATAGTTTAGGGCTAAGGCAGCAGTTCAGTAGCAGAAATCAGCATTCCTCAGCCTTGACAATGGTGAAATCTCTTGCGCTCTGTGTAGAGCGCTCCGTGGCCTTAAAGGTGCAAAATGGACTTGTTCACTTGACTTATAATGGAACTGGGCCAATTTCGAAGCAAGCACTGGGTTTTATTCTGGGATTTTATCTCTAAAGGGGGATTTGCAAACACTTTACGGAAGGGGTGGGGGGAAAAATTCATTCAGCATAAAATTGCATCCTGGCCAAATTCCAGTTTGGGTAATTACGTTCTCTTTCTGTAGTGGCTGCAGGACAAAGGGCCATTCATCACGCTCCAAAGTGCTGCAAAAGGCTCCCATGTTCCACCAGAGAAGTGCCCATGTTTGAATCCAAGCGAGAAAGTTTTCTTCCCGTGCTCCGGGCCATTCTGGAGGGTAATGGAGCTTGGCTCTGCTTTTTAGGATCCTTTTGGGTGAGATAGAGGGGCAAGGACCTTGTTAGGAGCCGCTCAGGCTCCAGCAAATCTGGGTAAGTAGGGCACTGAGCAAAATAGATTCCTTGCAGCCTCCTGTGGCTCGCCTTTCACCCCAAGGACATGTTTGTCTTTGCAGAGTGCCACCGGAGCTCCAGGGGATCCCTCTGGAGCAGAGGAGCTGGAGTTCCTCTCTGCAAACCTCCCGTTTTGGAAAGGCCTGTAAGAAGAAACTGGGTCGCATCCAGCTGAGCATGGCTCAAGGACTTGGGGTGCGTTCAGAAGTGGTGCAGGGGAGCCTGGAAGGATGTGGGTGCTCTGCCTTCATCTTCCCAGGTCTCCATACAGCCAGAGAAGAAATATTTGCAACCCTTCCTCTCGCTTCCAGCTAGAGATGGTTATGCTTAAGTAGTGGACCACAGTTTTCAGTGGAGCATTGGATATTAGGAAGGAATTCTTGACTTTAAGGGTGGTGAGGTCCTGGCACATCTTTCCCAGAGAAGTTGTGGCTGCCTCATCCCTGGAAGTGTTCAAGGCCAGGCTTGGAGAAACCTGGTCCAGTGGAAGGTGCCCCTGCCCACAGCAGGGGGGTTGCACTAGATGGTCTTTAGGAAGCTTTCCAGCACAGACCTATGATTCTGGGATCCCTCAGCTCCCTGGCAGCTCTCTTTGCAGCCACTCCCTGTCCAGGCAGAGTGAGGCCCCATGCTGGCACTCGGGTAGAGGCCAGGTGAGGAGGCAGCAGCAGGAGCAGCAGCATCTCCACAGGGTGAAGGAGCTGTGTCTGCATGCCCTCCACCAACTGACCTGCCAGGGAGCCTCCTTGGCCTATGTGCCTTGAGAGTGTCCCTTTAAAGCAATTTGTAGACTGTTATCCTGTATCATTAACCTAATTAGTGTAATTGCCGCCATTTATGTAATGAGTATAAATACTGGAGGAATCCCATAATTAGGAGATGTAATTAGGTAATTAATAGATGACATGGTAACAAAAATCCAGGGGAAACTTTGTAAGGTGGACAGTGCGTGCGTGTGTTTTGTGCATGAGTGTGTGGCTGCTCTTGCCAGATGTGCTCTGGGGTTGGCCTCAGCCTGGAGCCCCTCCACATCCCCTGGGCAACGTAAAGGGACCTCCAGGTGACGTGAGAAGGCTCTCCTGGAGCTCTACAGACCGTGCAGAGGGGATCTGGGGAGCCAAGATTTACTTAAGGGGAAGAGCAGAGCTGTGGCTATTGCCTTGCCATAGGGACACGATTTTCCTTTTAGATCCTGGGAGAAGTAAGGTGAATTTAGCAAGGTTTGAGACCTTCCTCAGCTCTAATGGAGGGTGGTTGGAAGTTCCATTTGTCTCATAGTGCCTCTCTGCTATGAGCACTGCTGGAAATAGCATGACAGCCAGCTCCTGCACCAATAGCCCAACCAGAGGGATGATAAGGAGCCCCAGGGTGAGCTCAGCTGCCTGATAAACTCTCATTTTAGCTCTCCTGTGGGTTTGGCTTAGGAAAGCGACTGGAGCTGGAAATCATGTTTGTGCTGTGAAGAGCTGATAAAATTCTTGCTGCGCCTGAGGAGCGTTTTTTTAGTGTCATGAGTTGTGAGTGCTTGAGCTGGACCCTTTCTAGTTGTTGAAATGTTGACTCTTTCCTGCTGCTCTCAGTTTCTTGCTCCTCCCAGCCTGTTCACACTTCTAGAGAACTTACATGTCCAGATGTATTTGAAGAAAATAAGTTGCAGATAAGGAAAGCTTTTTCTTTGTTGTTTTTTGGTGTGTTGTTGTTGATCATCTGGTTGGCACCTGCCAGGAGGAGTCACTACCACCAGATTTCAGTACCTGAAGGAGGCCTGGAAAAAGAACTGCAGGACTTCTGGCAGGGAGCTGTAGTTGATAGGACAAGTGGTGATGGCTTCAAACTGACAGACAGCAGGGTTAGATTGGATTTTGGTAATACATTTGTTAGTCTGAGGATGATGCAGCACTGGAACATCCCAGAGAAGCTGTGGATGACCCATCCCTGGCAGTGCTAGGTTAGATGGGGTAGTGGACAGTGTCTCTCCCCACAGCAGAGGCTTGGAACAAGATGGTTATTTAAGATCTCTTCCAATACAAACCATTCTGTGATTCTGTGATAAGCCATAAGTATCTTGGTGCAGGATGTCTCCCCTGCAGAGGGTCCTGGGCTCTGCACACCACCTTGACCAGTGTACGCTGGCTTATTTTGAAGAAGCCACTGACTTTGTGGCTTTTACTCTTGGCCTCTCCACCTCCCTTTTGCAGTACTTGCTCTCCAAAGGATGAGCTATTTTGCATTCCACGGAGAAGCGCTGCAGCCAGCAGGAAGTGACCCCAAGATGTGCATCACTGGAAGTGCCAGCTCGCAGGAGAGGTCAGAGTTTGTGCGAGCTTTGGGCGGTCAAAGGCTGCAGAGTCCCTGGGACCAGCAGCTAGAGGGAGATATGACCTCACACTGAGGGCCAGCCTTGCCTATGCCGTGGATTCCTGTGGTGATGCCAAAGAAAATCCTCCCTGCTTTCGAGTGTTCAGGGTCCATGTAATGAACAGCCATAATGCAGACTTCATTACGTAGCATAAGTAATTCTCGGGATTAAAGACTTTTGAAATGGCTCCTGCTGCAGTTTCTGCCAAAGTATTTCTTAGTCCCTGTCTACCTGGGAAGTTTTATCATGTGTATCATGATCAGTGGATGTAGGTCCAGTTACACGAGGAAGGGTCTGTCTAGACATTTTAATTCCAGTATAAAAAGGGCCTTTCTTTCCTTTAGCTTGAATTTGCTTGCACATGCCCTTCACAAAACCAGGGCCTGCTTTATCAGAGGAAGAGCCTCCATGTTGTGTTTAAATACCCACCCTGCACTGCATCAAAGCCCCCTCTGCCAGAGGCCAGCAGTTCCTGCTTCTGCAGTTTCCCTGGCTCATGGATGGGGAAGTGGATTGGTGTTTGGAAGCTGCTGGGCTAGACGTGGCTCTTTGTGTCCAAAGCAAGCACAGGGTCTTGCAGGACACTTCTTCAGTCTTTCAGCTCAACCCTCCTCTGTCCCCCTCTGCTTCCCATGCTCCCCAACCTCCCACTCCAACATGATGTGTCCCATGGGGCACCATTAGCTGAAGTCTGATCCTCCTCCTTTATCCTGTTTGGGCATTTGCCTACTGAGACACAAATTCACAAGGACAATGTTGTGTTTTTTCTTGTTTTCCATGTAATGAGCTCTGAGACTCTTGTGATCTCAGCTTTAAACCTGTTTGGAGGCCTTGCAGCCACTCACCCTCTGCAGAGCTGAGTGAAGGTGCTGCAGCTCCTACCCTGTGCTCACAGAGGGCGACTTGGCTGCTGACTCTCAAAGCGATGGACTATGAGGAATATCTGCCTCCCTCTGCCCTGGACCATCGCATGGGTGAGGAATGTTGCTATTTCTACCTTTTGCTCTTATTTTGCCCTTGTCTTTGCCCTCACCAGGCACCAAGCATTGATTTATTCTTGTTGCCATATCCGAACTATTTTAGCACATACCTCCACTGTGGGTGCGGAGCAGCCGTACTTTCTCTTGCTCTCCTTTCATGATAAAACCCCTTTTTGCTGTGTTCCTGTCTTTCCTTCAAGGTCTAACTCTGCCTGAGTCCTGCCAACTTTCATTTTGTTCCTGTATTTCTTGATTTCAGATGTGTCTTCTTTCCCTGATCTCTCCCCCAGCTCATTTTATCCTTTGTAGTCCTGATGATGTGTGAACACACTTTTCCTATCAAACATTGTTCCAGGTTCAAAGCCTCGTTTGAGTGGCTGTCCCACCTGGGTTTCACACTCTAACTAAAAAAAATAAAATTACATTTCCTCCATATTCAAGCCCTTACGCTCTTCAGTTGCGCTGAGTGCATTAATAGTATTGCAGTTCTGCCCTAAATTTGTGCATCTTCTCTAGTAAGCTTCATTTATCTCTCCACGATCAATCTGAAGCCATCTTTTAGGAATGACCAACTGTTCTCCAAAGCTGAGGCCAAACAGGCATCCACAGAAAGCCACAGGTATGAGCAGAGACCTGGGTGTAAGTAGCCTACTGGGAGCAGTTGTCTAGAAGAGGAAGAGGAGAGCAAAGCTTTAAACTGGGAGCAGTGAATTATGTCTCTCTTAAGATTTCTCCTGGTTCAGAGCAAAATGAATCCAAGGAAGTCACGTGGCTCCTGTGAGGCAAGAAGATTCTAATGTTCTGATTTTTTTTTCCCCTGCTTCTTTCTACAGATTTGTTGGAAGACAGGTTGCCAGGACAGTGTTACCAAATAATTATCCTGTGCCTCCTTAGAGTAACCTCTGCAAGAAAGTGTTTAGATAGAGAAACTACATGAACTAGTCATTAATATCTTATAGGTCAGAGTTACGGATGTTGCATTGTGATGAGATATGTATTTCTTCCTATTTCTTAGGAAAATGGGCTTGTGAGACAGAGCAAGATTTATGATGATCTTAATTAGTTATTTCCTAGCTTTCAAAATGTTTGGGTTTGAGAGATGATATGATAGATAATTAACTTGTTGTCAGACAGCAACTTCTAAAATGAAATGTTTGTTCTCTAAATATTATTTATCTCAATGTGCATTGTATGCATGCCATATTGCACACACACATGTACATATAGATAAATATGTGGACAAATGTCATAAATATGTGGATATGCATCCCTGCAGCCAGAGGACTTGGGAACATGGGTTAATGCTTCCATGGAAGGCACCATTCCCAGCTCCCTGTCAGGCTGAGCAAAGCACGCAGGATCCCAGCCCTTCCATGGGGGTTGCTGCTCTTCTTGCTGTGCTTGTCCTCAACCCCCTGCTGGAAAGGTGACCCACAAAGAGTAAAGGACCTGTTGTCCTGCCTTGCCCTTTCCTGTGGGGGGTTATGGGCTAAGGTGAAGGCCAGACGGGTTTTCACAGGCTGAGAGATTTGGGGTTGCTCATCCTGGACAAGAGAAGGCTCCATGGAGACTTTGGGACTCCTACCGGTACCTAAAGGGGCTAATAAAGAGCTGGAGAGAGAAACTGGGAGTGATAGGACAAGGCTGAATGGCTGTAAGCTGACAGAGGGCAGAGTTAAATTGGATATTAGGAAAAAATTATTTCCTGTGAGGGTGCTCAGGCACTGGAACTGGTTGTCCAGAGAAGCTGTGGCTGCCCTATCCCTGGAAGTGTTCAAGGCCAGGTTGGACAAGGCTTTGAGCAACCTGGTGCAGCGGAAGGTGTAAGAGGGACTGGAACAAGATGATCTTTAAAGTCCCTTCCAACCCAAATAATTCTATGTTTCAGTGATAAGTCCTCCAAACCAGTAAGTTCCCAGGACAACTGCCAGTAACATGGTGCTTGTTAAGAGGTGGGGACTTGTGATATTTTTTGCTAAACTAGTAAAGCTTAAATGAAGGGAATTCTATCCTTCGTTGCTATATCCCTGAAGGACAGAGAGGGGGCTGGAGAGAACCTTCAGGGAAGGCAGAGGGCAGGATTGCATTGACCCCAAAGGATGCTGGATGTGCTCCCTGAAGCCGTGGCTGCTGCGATGCCTCGTTGCTGCGGGGGAGCAGAGCTGCTGCAGAAGAAAAGAGGTCACCTGGAAGTTGATTTTTTTTTCTCTCTCTCTCTTTCTTTTGCTTTTTTTTTTTCACCAGAGCTTTATAAATAACAGACAAAACCCCAGGGGGAAAAACCTCCCAACCAGCTGCCTGTTGCAAATACTCCAGGAAATGGGAGGTGGTGGGGGAAGAGGGAAGGAAGGCTAAATTTGGTGGCTTTTATTTTTAACAAGGACTATTTCAATTGGCTTTAAACACATGTTAAAAAAAAATAATATAGAGCCATGACAAACTTTTGCCAGCACCAGAGGGGACTGTGGAACTGAGCACTCACTCCGGCCAGCACGGCACAGACATGGAGTCTGTGCCAGCCCTTGCTCCAGGACTTGACAGCTCAGACACTGCCAAGGCCATCACAGGGACAGGGAGCTCAGCGACAGAGATGAGGAGATATATTTCAAGGCCTTGCAAGATTTCTCCAGCAAAGCCAAGAGAGGCTCAAAATTTTCCAAAGCAACCAAAGGAGGCATCTGCAAGTCCCCGCTTTTTTGCAGGACTGCTGTACTTGGGTCCCTGGTGCAGCACAGTAAAGCTGAAGTTAATGAACCCAAACAGCCAAGCAGAAAGCAAATCCTTTCTCTTATTTTGCTTTTAAAAAAAATTCTGTGACAACCCTTTCCCTCCTGACTGGCCCTTGCTAAATCTTGCTGTTTGCAACACCTGAAGTCGAGGCGTATAAAATGACTTGGCAGCATCCCTCTGACGTTCCCCTGGCACTCTCCAGAGAGCAAAGGTGTTAACCTTGGTGTCCTGGCTGCATGCCAGGATAAGTAATTACATTTGGCCTCTCTAAATTAGCCCATGCTCGCAGCCAGGGAGCTGCAGCGTCATTTCCTCCTGGCTGTGCCATGCCCGACACGCTCCACCCGGGCACCGGTTGCATCTCAGTGGAGGACACTCACGGGGAGCAACGTGGGTTTGCTCGTGCTAATAGTCCCTTAAATTGCTCTGAGGTTACAGGTCTGGCTCCCGATGCTCAGAAAGGAGAGCGCAGAGCTGAGCGGGATCGGGCTCCCCACCCCAACAGGGTGACCTGATAAATCGCCACCAGGCAGCTGAACCTCAGTAAGGGCCTCTCGGCTCGCAGCTAAAATTAGCTGAAATGGCACGAAGAGAATTGCTGAAACCTCCAGGAAAGTGATTTAAGGCGAAGCACGTGACCTGGCATTTGTCACGGGCCGGAGCACGCGCAGGCTGCTGGCACGGCGCAGGTGATGCGCGGGAGCGTGTTCAGCCCCCCAAGTCCTGAGCTGGAACTCCGTGCTTGGGTTGCACGCTCCACCTGTGACCCCATCCCACTGTTCCCCAGCACTGACTCAGCTTAACCCCTTCAGCTTCAGGGGTCTTCAGCTGGTGTCTGGTTATAGCTTTGGAGTGGACTTTGGAGCGCAGCTAATTTTTTTTTTTATTTTATTTTCCCCAGAATGAACCGGGTTGGAAAAGACCTTTTGAGATAATCAAGTCCAACCTATGACCTAACACTTCCTCATCAACTAAACCATGGCACTGTGTGCCACAACCAGTCTTTTTTTTAAACACATTCAGGAACAGTGGCTCCACCACCTCCCTGTGCAGAGGGATAACCCAAGAGGGATAACCCAAGATAACCCCGTCCACTCTGGGCTGAGGTGGAGAGTGCCTACATGGGGGAGATGATAAAGCCAACAGGGCTGGAAGGTCTAAGCAGGAGGAGATGTGGTGCCACGTTCCAGACTTGTCATCATCCCTTTCAAAGGTTGTCTGCTTGGTCTTTAATTTCTGTGAAACTGCTGGATTCTGCACCTGGGATTGGCAACGCTGGATGTAGGGGAAGACTGGGGGGTGAGATGCTGGAAAGCAGAGCTGCAGAGAGGGACCTGGAGGTTCTGGTCCATGGGAAGTTAAAGGTGAGTGCCCTGGGAGCCAGGAGGGACATCCTTGTTCTGGGGGGCATCAGACAAAGCACTGCAGGCTGGGCCAGGGAGGGGATTGTCCTGCTCTGCTCTGGCATGGTCTCACCTTAAATATTCAGTGCCACAATATATGAAAGCTATTAAGCTGTTAGAGAGCACCAAGAGGAGGGGAGTGAAGATGGTGAAGGGCCTTGAGGGAAGCCACATGAGGAGTGGCTGAGGACACTTGGTCTGTTCAGCTGGAGAAGAGGAGACTAAAAGGAGGCCTTATCACAGGCTACAACTGCCTCATGAGGGGAAGAGGAAGGGCAAGTGCTGATCTCTTCTCTGGGGTGACCAGTGACAGGGCCTGAGGAAATGGCCTGAGGTTGTGCCAGGGGAGGTTTAAATTCAATACTGAAAAAAGGTTTTTCACCCAGAAGATGGGTGGGCACTGGAACAAGCTCCCCAGGGAAGTGGTCACAGCACCAAGCCAGGCAGAGTTCAAGAAATATTTGGTCAATTCTCTTGGGGATGGTCCAGGAGTTGGACTCAATGATCCTTGTGGGTGCCTTCCAACACAGGATATTCCATGATTCTGTGTAACCTGTGCCTTCTCTCCCTTGCATGCAGCTGCCCCAGCGTGGGTGCCCTTTCCAGGCTGGCAGCACAGGCTGTGGCCCCCATGGTTGCCCACGGTGGAGCAGTTCCACCTTTGCATGGCTGTTCTGTGTGTGGGAAAGGATTTCAAGAAACAATTGACCAAATGAAACCTCCGTAATGCTTCTAAATACTCAAACACATTAGACATGCCTGCCCAGCTCAGAGATAAATTAGAGCTATTATCACTAGAGCCCAGACAAACAAACGGAGGGCTCTCTCCAAACAAGCCATTCACTCAAGAGACTGGATTTACAAGGGTCATGGAAGCAGCACGAGCTGCAGGCACCTGCTTCCTGCAGAAGCCTGTTTAAATTGGCCATATTGACTGGTGCAGAAGGAGGGGAGAGAGCACACCTCTTCCCTCTGGGCATCCTCTCCAAGCAGGGGCTGTGGTGCTGGGATGTACTAACTGGTATTTTGCTGTCTTCAGTCAAGGCTGGAAGTCAGAGACTGATGCATTTTGCTTTTCTCCTGTACGATGGTTGGGAGATAAAAGTGTGCAGGAGAACGTCAGGGATGCCAAGGCCACTTTGCTTTTCCCTTGGATTTTTGTGTCTGTTTCCAAGGAGGGATGGGGAGCCAAGCTGGTGGTAAGGTGGCATTGAGAAAGAGGTCAGTTCAAATCAGCATCTTGGGCATCAAGGAGACTGCCTGAAAGGATAAATGGAAGCCAGAGCATGTATTTTGGGCTGGGGTTTGCATGGCAGCTTACAGGAAAGAAGGAGCAGATGCAGGGACAAAAAGAAGTAAAGAAAGAGAGAATTATTCTGCTTGCTGGCTGTGATGGGCAGGCAGTGCCCTGGAGCAGCACAGCTTGCCACGGTGGCCAGGAGCACCACGCTGGGGCTGAGCGTGACCGGGGCCATGCCTCAGAGCCTGGCCCAGGCACGGTGTCTGGAGAAGGGCCATGGCCAGTGCAGGGTTTCAGGGCTTGGCTGGGCCCCCAGACCAACCTGGGGGAGCCTGGAGGAGCCAGGCTGGGGGGAGAGGCCGGGCTGTGAGCGCAGCACCTCACCCGCCCGCCTGGCAGCTCCGGCAGCCACCCACGGAGGATGTGATGGAGGGTGGTATTCTCTTCTGAGGGATGCTCTTGAACATAAAAACTTGTTCCTTGACCAGAGTGGTGCTTTTTGGAAGACATCCAGTCCCCATGCACGACCTCTGACTGATGATGAATTTGCCATTTCCCTTGGTAACTGGAGCTCCTGATTAACTATCTTCCCTGCTCAAAATTGTCTTTTATTTCCCATGCAAGGTTCCCTCGCTCAGTGTTGTCAAGTCTCACTATTTATTTTGGGTTTTGCTGCTTACTGTGCCTTTTACCTGTGAGCCTAACGAACATGCCAATCTCAGCTATTTTCACTCTGTGGGTATCTGGGATCAAGTCACGACGAAGATTTTCTTTGACTGCTGAGCAGACAGAGCCCTTTCAGTCTTCTGCAGGGTTGAGCACAGGCAGAGCAGAAGCTGTGCTCACCACTGCCTTGAGCATCTCCCAGTGCGTGGGATTTATTTAAAGTCCCAGCCTCTGGACTTGCACCATTACAAAGACCTTCCTTTTATCTCTCTTTTTTTTTCTTTTTTCTTTTTTTTTCCAGAAACCTGAAAATGCAACCTAAAAGACAAACAAAAATAATAATGATTTGGGGATTTATTCTTTTTTTAAAGGCATCAAGGAGTTCTGTGTTGTTTTTTTTAATTGTGAGCAGAAGTGGTAGATGCTGGCTTGGTGACTCATTTGCAAAGATGCAAACTTGCTGAGAAGACTCCATGGGGCTCAGGGGTGTCTCCTTCTATTCTGTGTGGTTCCTGCAGGAAAAGCAGACACTGATCTGAAATTCCCACAGCTCTTCTACCTGCACAGTACCAGGGTAGGTTTAGTTAATGTGGGTGGCCTATATGGCTTTGACAGCTCCAAATTTCTAGCCTTCATCATCTGCAGGTTCTTACGTGTTGCTGGGCCGGCTGAAAGGCACAAGTGGCACAAGTGGCCTCACCATCACTGTCGTGCACACAGAGAGAGAGATGGAATTTATTTTCAGGATTCCTTCGAGGGTCAGAGGTCCCCTGCACTGTGTCAGCCTCTCTCAGCTGAGCTAATATGCTTCAGTAATCCCATGGATTCGGCTTGCTTTGTCTTCCACTGTGTTTGTCACCTTCCCCATGTCTCCTGGTATAAACCAGGAATGTTTCACACTGAAACAGCAAGACATATTTTCTAAAAATATTGAAATTATGTCTTCCCCCGAAATTCAGTCCCCTCTTTATACTTCTTCACAGGAAAGAAATTCGTGAAGCTGGATCTAGAGCAATAGTAGTTTTGGTGGCTGAACCAAGCTGGTTTTGGTTGATTTAAAGCAAGTCCTCCTTATTGCAGCCTGCTCCTCTTAAATTTCTCCAGACCTTGAAGTTAAGACGTACTTCATTCACCACTTCCAAACTTCAAGATTTGGGTACCATTATCTGTAATTTTTTCTTTTAAAAGGATGCTGGAGACTGGGAGTTTGGGAGCATTCTCCAGCTCCCTGTAGATTTTGTTATGTTTTATCCCTTCCATAAAAGAATGAAGGTGGTGGTCAGGTCCTTGAAATGCTTGACTATTTACTGAATGAAACAAAAAAAAGCTGCAGCAAATAAGGTTTGTTGATGTCTTAGGGCCTGGAAAAAAAAGAGGGAAGGATGTGTGTGTCCATATGTTCCACACATACAGGTTCATGTTTCCCACGAGGTGAAGGAAAGCCCCATTTGTAGCCTGTATGACATTATTGTATTTGCCTCAAACTTATCACATGAGGCCTAAATGAGGATGTCAATAAAATATTCCTTGGTGGGCATGTAAGACAGCAGTGACTTGTGTCTTATTAAATGATTCAAGGAGCAGAGAAATTATCTCCTGATGGGTTGTGTCCATCTGGCACACCTTGATGAACCATGGAGAGGCTGCTTTGCCCTCATTTCCAGAGAGAAATGCTTGAAGATGCCCAGCTCTGCTCCTGTCCTAGTACCCAGGTGCTAAGGGGCAGGAGAGACACCGGTAGGAGCTTAGCTCCTTGTAAAATTCTCTTGCTTATTTATGTGATGGCAAGGGAGAAGTTTGTGTTTAGAGGCCAGTGAATTAATGAATTAGAACACAAAGAATCAAACTTGTGTTCGTTATTTTCTGTAAAACAAACACAGTCTTGGCTTTCATTTACTGCAGAAGCGTTTGAGATGTTATCCAAGCAGAGATCAGAGCTCCAGCCAGTGAAACCCTGTAAGAAGGAATCCGTGCCTCAGGCAGGGGACAGACAGACAGCGTAAGGCAAACAGAAGCAGTGACTGGTATTTGAGCACATTTAAAAGAGCTGAGGAAGAGGGCTGGGACCACGGGGCCAGCCCTGGGAACCCCAGGCCATAGAACCACCCTCCTTCCTCCCACAGCAATGCTCCTGACATTGACCAAGACACGATCGTTCATGTGTTGCCCCTGGAGTCAGCGGCTGAATAGCTCTTTATGAGGCAGCAGAAACACAATGGGCTATTATTTTTAGGCTAGAGCCACTCACACATTTTCTCTGCAAAATGGGTACCCTCCCTCTTTGTTGTGTTTAGTTGTTTATGCTTGCCTAATATTCCCTGCCCACCCAGCATCTAACTAAATGAGATGCTGGTCTTGTCTGGGGAGGTGAAATAGTGCAAATTACCCTCACCTGGAAACCCTTTGGTCTGAATCTGAGCGCTGAGCTTGTGCTGTAGCTCCGTGTCCAGAGCAGTGGAGCTAATGACCTGAGGGAAGTTTGGACACAGACTGCAGCTCCTTCTCCCAGTAATGCTCTCCTCAATGGATTAGAAGACGCTTCCCTGGCAAACTGGGAAGGAGTCCAAGCTGTGGAGCTGGTGTGATAGGAACTGACAGGGCTGGAAATTTGATTTCTGACTCTTTGTGCGTGTATTTCTCGTGAAAGAAGAGGGAGAGGGAGCCAGGGGTACTTTGAATCCTGCAATCATTAAAACCAATTCCACTTTTCCTGCCCCTGCCCACCTCCTGATATGTGTGTGAAACAATCTTTACAGCTACACAGCCATCAGATGGTATCGACCCTGCGGTGGAAATTGCTATTGACTGCTGCTGGTGCTGCTCTCTGCACTTCCGTGGCTTTTAAAGCGACACTCTTCAGGTGATTTCACTTTGCACTTGATACAGCCCGAGAAGCACTGCCTGAAACGGGATGGGAAGAGCCTGTGGGGGATTCGTGTGTGTAACACACACCGTTACCACTCCTTGGCCACAGGAAGGGTGTCTGAGCAAGTGGGAAGAGATGCTCCTGCAGAAGCACTTGTCTAATGGGAAAATTCAGAAATTTGATTTTTTTTTCCCTTTAGTCCATCATGAAAGGATTCCTGTGCCCCGCTACAGTTTTTTTCTGCTGCAATGCTAACATGAAGACAAGACCATTCTTCTACCCCTGTGAAGGATCCATCCAGTTCTATGTCAGCTGAGGACTAGATACATTGATTTCTTCTTTTAAGGGCCACCTCTGATTCCATATTACAAATTCTCTCTTATCTACTCTGGGTTCCAATGAAAAAAAAAGTTGGAAATAATAATATTTATCTTTGATGCAGGTGTTTTGTGGAGCTTAAAGAGCTCCTCTTTCTCACAGAGCTCTGCCTTTGCTCCCTGACTTCAGCCACATGGCATTGCCCAGGAGCAGCAGCTGGCCAGATGTGTCCAGTGTCTGTGTGCAAGGAGTTCCCTTTCTTGTTATCTGGAACAGTGACTGCCTAGAGCTTCTGAGTCAGCCCCTCAGCTTGAATGCAAATAACCACTTCTATTAGCTCTGAGCACTCCCTGACAACCTTGATTTCAGGTCACAAGACTGGCAGGCTGCTGAGGTGTCAGGAGACGTGCCTGGTATCTCCCCACTCTCCAGCCCAAGCCCTAGGAACTGCTCTCACTGCTTTACACGGAGCCCTGATGTCCATGTGGGGAGTGTGGCTCTTCTCAGCCTGGCTCTGTCTCAGCTGAATGGGAAGAAGAGGTGGGAATAGAAAGGGCTGGATGTTGAGAGCATTTCTTGGTGGGACAGTTCGTATTCCCAGCCCCAAGCCCTGAGCAGGCTGGGAAGGGAGATGGGGTTAACTGGAATTCAGCAGAGCTCAGGGATTTCCTGCAGAGGCAGTAAAAGGCCTGGCCTAGGAGGGGTTTAACATGCCAAACACTGCCCTGCATGCCTGGGGAGAGAGTACAGGGCACTTGGGGTGATCACATGGCCCTTTGCTGCTTTTGCATCTGCTGCTGACCCCTGGGATGGCCATAGGTCAGCTGTGCCAGTTGTGAGATGGACTGATGACCTTTGCCTGTCTCATGGCAGGTTGCATCTCCCAGCACACTGCTCCTATTTCTCTCCTCCCACCCCATTCCCATCTAGATCCTGGAAGCCTGGTGCTGCCTCTTCCACGGAAACAGTGGGGACCTGGGATGACTGTTCTCCTCCTTGCTCCTCCTTGGACTCTGTCACTGTCTTTTTCTCTGTCCTGATTAATGTATTGATCCAGACTATCCAACCAGGGAAAGAACATTTAGCTGGGAGAAGGGGCTGGACAGCCTGGAACAAAGGAGTTATTTCAACTCTTTTATTTGAGGCCAGAGCAATGTGAGCCAAGTGGGATCTTCCCAGCTTGGACCTTGAAATCCAGGTCTTCTGCGAGTTAAATTGGGACTTAAAAAATTTAGAAGTCAGTTAAATTGCTGCTGCTTCAAATGAGATTTATTAATTTACATCCTTTGAGGACCTTCCCCAGTATGAGACTGGGGGAAGAACAGCATGTTAGAATTGCCAGTAGCTTTTTGATTGTTACATGTCCTTTTGTCTTCCCCATTGCCAGAACCACAATGCCACTTTTGTTTTCTCAGCCCTCTGTCCCCATCCCTTGGACACCTTGACTTTTGTGCTTGCTAAATTGAGGTTGGGAAGGCTGAAGCTGCTGCTAAATAGGCCAGTGTGGGAGGCTGAAGGCTCATTCCAGAACAGCATCCAACAGCTCCACCTCCTTCGGTTCAGCAGGACCTCCTTCCAAAGCCACAATCCCAGTGAACTTGCCTTTCCATTCTCAGGGCTGTGGCTTTCCCTGCCCAGCAGGTGCTGAGAGGATGGGGCTGCTGTGCCACTCCTGGAACGTGAGTGTTAGTGGCTTTGGGCTCACTGCAAGATGTGAACAGTGTTTGCTCTGCAGGCTTTGCTCAGCTTCAGAGGCGGTGACAACCTGTCCCTTTCTGGCTTCCCCTCTGGAGAACAGTGCCTAGGAAGGGCAAGCTGCTCCCCCAGCTCAGCTTCCAGCTCCACATGTCCCACAGTAACCAGGTGCTGCTGGAGTGTACGTATGTCCTTATCAAACAAGCAGCCTTTGATAGTTTCTCTTTCTTCCGGGCTTAACCTGCCTAAGTCTTTTTGGGGTGAGATACAACATGCGACTTGACAGCAATTCGAGGTGAGATTTTTTCCTCCTGGGAAAGCATGGCAAGAAATTAAGCTTTGCAGGTTTTCTGCCCAGTCGACCAAGCAAAGAAAAGTCCTTGGTGAACTTGGGTTGGGTCTAGGGACAGGAGAACTACTGCTGTGATTTGTGGTTATTCTCTCTGCAGCGCTGCCTCTGTAGTCACAACTGAGAGGCAAGTGGTTTTGACACCTCTTTATGACCTGGGAGCCACAGGCAGGTAGTGGTGACTTGTGTTCTGGAAAGACAAGGTCATTGACAAGGGTGGTGCAAGCAGCTTTGGTTCATCTGACCATGCTAGAATCCAAATATTTTCAATTCACGGGAATTAAAGTGAACATCCTACTTTTAGGCTGCTGGGTATTTGAAAGTGGGTGCTTCCCAAGGCAGTGTGCAGTACAGGGATATTACAGGGAAAGCTGTTGATAACAGCAGTAGTGAAAATGGATGTCTGGTTTGAAGCCTATCTGTCCTACAACCTTCAGGGCCTGCCAGGGGACGTGTTTCCTGGGCTGTGAAAAACCAATATGGGACACAATCATATATCAGTGATTATATCGATCACTGTCTCGGACCCGTTCAGTCCAAGGACACCAGCACCTTTTGGAGGAGGTGTCACTCCTGCTCTGGGAGTCTGGGGAGGGTGTGGAATGTGTGGCAGTGCTGGTGTGCGAGGGGAGGTGACTCTCCTTTAGGGAATGCTGGGTCCGTACTCAAACCAATTAGTGGAATGGAACTGAGCAAAGTACAGGAGGGACCTGACTGATAATAAGCAAAATGCTCAAATATGGGAAGTTGGGGAAGAAGCCAAATGAAAATGAAATTAAAGGCTAAGGTCCAACTACAGCAGTTGTGCAAAAAGGATGGGACAGCTGAAAATAGGAAAGCCTGCAGGAACAATGGGTCGACCCTCAAGAGAGAGGCTGAAGGAGCCTGCGAACAAGCCAAGCAGCGGCGGGGGGAGGTTTATGGAAAAGTGTTTCAGCAAATTGGAGCTGTTGGCTTGCTTACCACCACGGAGACTGGCACCTCTCACTGTGACCTCTTTGCTCAGTTCTTTGTGCTGATGGCCAGCTATAAAAGAGCAAGGGATAGCAGGGCCCTGACTCAGGGAGCAGCAAGGGGCTCCTTGGCAGACCTTTGAATGGGAGGACACTTCTCACCAACTGTGGTGCTGCAGATGGGCCAAAGATGTTGGTTCTATCCCCCAGCTCAGGGCTGATGAAAACTGCTTTGGGGACAGCCTCAGACCCCCCCTTTATGCAGGTGATACCAGAAACCTGTGGCTGAGCCTCTTCAACGGCAGCCTTTCTTAGTCTGGGAAACCCATGGAAAACTCAGGAGAGGAAAACCAACTTCTGACTGCAGATGAACTCCATAAAGACCATTTGAAGGGAGGTGTGGCGGAAAATATATTCCAAAAACCATGAGTCTGCATCTGAGATGCAGAGGAAATAATTCTGGTTAGCCCTGGTTCACATCAGGCAGCAGGGATTTCCTTCACAGCCACTGTGCCCAAGGCAATTCCATGAGACCTTGGAGTGAGAACCTTGGCTCTTGCTGGTGGTTCCCAGAGGTAAGGCCCTTCTTTCTCTTTGCTCTCCATGTCCCTGTCTGTACAAAAAGATTGGGGATAAACCTTCTCAATAAATCATCTGAAAACAGGCTTCCCACAAAAGAGAGCCCATCCTGAAGGTGGTGAAGAGGTCTGGAGGTCTCATTAGGAGGTTTGACTTGTGGGAGCTGTGGAGAAGCTGTGGAATACAGTCATGTGTTCGTACCACTAATGTGGCTTTTTCTCTTTTTTTAAGCTCTGCACAAATGTGAGACTCTCTAGATAAAAGTGAATTTAACAGCTATTTGTATCCTTTGAGGAACATCAGTGCTGGTTGAAAGAGGGTAAAAGACCTTTTTTGTTGAGTCTGGAATGGACCTGCTTTTATTGGAGGACTCTATGACTGCTTTTGTTGCTATTTCCACTGACAGCTTTTACCTGACTTGTTTTCAAAATCCTTCTTGGAGGTTTTTTTTTCTGTCTTGAAAAACTGCATTTCCTTGCTGAAATTCAAGTTTGGGTTCTGGAAAAATGTCCAAAATTATTTTGCAGATGGCTTGCTATGATATAGAAGCCCCAGAAATAGGACATTCTGTGGAGGAAGTCACCTGTTTATTTCCAGGAGGGTTGACAATTTATTTTAAACAATGCCATTTTCTTTTCAATTATAGACGTTTTTGTGGAAAAAAATTGCAGCAGTCTCTAAGAAGGAGCACGTGACCACAATTAAAGGATGTGCTGTGCTGTATCAGAAGGTAGTATTTAAACCAGGGAAAGTCTGAATATTGGCTATAACTCATTGTAATTATACCATCTATTTCAAACATGTAAATATGTTTGGTAGCACTTACATGTTTATGTCAGCTATTGGGAAAAGACGTTTTTCTTTTTGGTAAACTTCTGGTGGTAGGAATTTTGTTACTTGTATTTGAATAAGAAACAAACAATTTATATACCACAATTTTTTTTTGTGTGTGAATAGAATTTGTTCCCCTCTCTTGTAGTTTTAGGATTTTGCCTGTGGTCAGTTTATTTATGATAATTTCATGAATAGATAATATTAATAAGCAATGCATTAATTAAGACATGTATTTCTTTATAGAACAGACCATGACCATGGCAGAGTTGGTGTGACACACGGGTTGAAGGTGAGGCTGGGAATGGAAGGAGTGGGAATATATTTCTGGCTCTTCCCATCTTTACTGGGATCAGTGGTATTTAGCTCATTTTGCAAGGGCTTTTTGATCCCCAGTTTGAGATCCCTCCAGAAGACCTAAAGTCTAACACACAAAGCCTGCAAAAACCTGAAGGCTGATTTAACCTGGCACCTGGAGTGAAGCTGTATCTCTGCTCAAACTGATGAGAAAACTCCCTTTGCTTCTGGGGACTGGGATCCTTCACCAGGGGAAATCATTCTGAGCCTATTTCCTGTCCCTTTGACATTTTCTGTCTTATCAAAAGCCAGAGGAGTAAGGAAGAAGGTTAATGACTAAACTGACAAATAAACAATCAGTTCAAAGCAACAAGACATTTCCAGGAAAATTTTAGCATTTCCTCTGGAAACCAATTAGGAATGTAAACACTGCCACACTTCAATATAAAGGTGCTCAATATATGGTGCTCATTGTGTTACAGGGACTATTTCTGGGAAATAGAAAGGGCTTTGGGTTTTCCATGGAAAATTTTCTTTCAGAGGAAAATTGCAGAAGAGAAAAAAAATCCATTTGGTCATGGTGAACAAAGAAGGGCATGGCTAAAGAAGTGTCTTAGGTAGAGACCTTCTGATGGTGTGAGGTATGATCTGTGCTCTGGCTGGCTCTGGGAGGTCAGGTTGGGGGAGCAAAGCAAAGGAGTCTCTCTTCAGTAAAAAGGAAATGTTTAAGGCGTCCCAGGCCAGGAAATTGCTTCTCATCCCGGTGGCTTCGTGAGTGTTGAGCGATGGTGACAGTGGGATGCTTCCCTCATGCTCTGAGAATGAGAGAGTGTGTTTGGCCTTCATTTCCAAGGGCTCCACTTTGCTACAGTAACGGTGCATTAACAACAGCTTGATTTTCATTTAATAAATAATAGGAATTACACTGTGATGCGGCCAAGATTTTAAACAAGAGGCTCCCATAAACATTTTCTGCAGGAATCTGTGATAAACCAAAGATAGCATTCGAGGTACTCGGGGAGAGTGGGGACGCCAGACTTGGACGCTGTCCATCTGCTACGCCATTGAAACAAAACCACTTTATAATAACCACAGAGGAGAGGAAGCGAGGCAGCTTGGCACATACACTTACACTATGTGTGGTGGAAATGTTTATTCTTTATTTCAGAAAGATTTAGTGGGTGTAGAGATAATAGAGCATAGTGCTCACTTGTGTCATGGGGAAGGAGGGGTGATGGTGTTTGGGTTTTAAGGGAGTCCAGTGTCGGCTCCCATGGGGAATATTTTTGGTAATACCTATTGCAATCTCATGCACTTGGAAGGCAGCAGGAGACAGAGGAATGAAATGTGCTTTTCAGGAGAGGTGTTGTAAAGGCCCCAGGATTAGTTATCTCTGACAGGAAGGATTTTACAGACTCCAGCAGACAGCAGAGGCAGAATCCTGGCCATTTCTGCACTGGCATGTAGATTCTCCAAGGTCCTGTGCCGGGATGCTTCCCTTGGAGCAGCTTGGAGGGTCTCCTGGCTCCTGCTTTCTCCAGCCTGATGGACTGAGGCATCACACTGTGACTCAGAAAATAGGGAAGGATCTTCAAAAGAATAGTCAGGAGGGTCAACAGGCCACTGCATCCTTTAGTCCCCAGTGTCACTGTCATGGTGCTGCCTTTCCTGCTGGACATGCTCAGCTCTGCTGCACTGCCTGTCCTTGGAGCCACTCAAAGTCAAACCCAAAAGACCCTGGGCTGACCTCTGGGGGTGGGAGAGTCCCTGCCAGGGCTTGAGACAGCAAACGTCTAGACTTGGTATATGAACAAGCAAGTGAAGGAATGACTAAGTGTCTGAAAGTTTGGACCTTTGGAGAGGAGTCCCTTGGCTCTTCGTTTCTTGGATACAGTTCTGCTTCCTGTGGAGTCATGGAGATGATAATATTTTTTCTTCTTTTTTTTTCCCCCTTTGCAGAAAAGTAAAAAACATACAGATATGTCTTGGGCGAGAAAGCAGAAACCTTTGAAAAATTTTGGCAAATCAAGACACGTGAAGAATGTGTTGAGTGAAACATTTCAGAGCGACAAAAATCAAAACATCTCACTGTGCCTTCCACCGCTTTAAAACATTTTAATGGTTCAAAAGGAAATTTCAAAGTGAAAAGTCATGTTTTGCTTAAAACACTAGAAAGTGTTTCATTAAAAAGGAAGAGTGGAAGCAAAACAATTGCCTTATATTTTTTTTTCTCCAATGAACGTGATGGGTCTTTCCCCAGCCGATGGGGAAGTCAGGAGCTGGGACTAGACACATCTTCCATTGTGTTACAAGGTGCCTGGAACTGGCATCCTTGGATCTGAGAAAGGGACAACCTGATGAAGCCATTTGCCATGCAAGAAATTCTTGAATCACCATAACTGTTTTATTTATTAATTTTACAATGCAAATTTGCAGGCCAGCCCAGTCCCAAGGCCATGCCTGCTGATCAGCTGATGCCTACAGAGGTATTTCCAGAGACAGGACAGACTCACATGCTAGGGAATGAAGAAAGGGGCTGAGGAAATCCTTCCTCAGCAGCTGTGACATGTAGGTTGGAATGGTGGTCTTGGTGGCCTTGGGATCTCTGCAGGCTCTTTGGGCGGTTGAGAGGCCATCAAGTGTGGGATGTGGCACTGTTGGCCTGCATAATGTGCTTGGACAGGCTCTGCACCAGGAAAGAGAAAGCAGAGAATCACAGAAGCAGTCCTAAACTGGAAGGGACCACAGTGGGTCCAAGGTTTAGAGAGAGAAACAGCACCATGAAGATGCGCTGGTGGCTGAGATGAAAGGATGTCCCTGGGGGCTACAGTGGCCAGGGAACCTTCCTCGCTCCTGGGAGATTTGGGGACAGCGTGCAGAGCCAGCAGGATGGCAGAGGGAGGCACACAGACTGCCTGGGGGGCACGAGGGGATGGGGAAGGCCGACAGGAGGGGGAGGAAGGCTAAGGCGAGGCGGGATGGCTGGCTAAGGGGAGGTGGGGAAGGAGAGGCTGAGAGGAGATGGAGAGGGCTGAGGGAAGGCAGAATGGCTGAGGGTAGGAGGGGGGCAGAGGAGAGCCGGAGCAGCAGCCAGCGGGCCGCGGCGCTCCCGAGGCGAGGCGGAAAGGCGGAGGCACGGCTCGGAGGGGCGGGGAGCGCGGCCGGCCTGAGGCCCCTTCCCCCGCGGCGCCGCGCGCGGCCGGGCTCGGCCGCTTTAAGGCGCGGGCGGGGCGCGGCCCCGGCCCACCTCTGAACCCGGAGATTGACGGGCGGGCGCGCAGGGGGCGGCGCGGCCCGCGGGCCGGCCCTCCCGCCGCCGCCGCCGCCGCCAATGGGGCCGGGGGGGCGGGCGGCGCCGCTGCCCCTTCCTCCCCCCGCCCCCGGGCTCCTCCGTGCCAGTTTGAGGAGTCCGGAGCCGAACAAAAGCAGGCGGCGAGGGCCGGAGCGGTGCGCGCAGGCCCGGCGCAGGGGGGGCCCAGCCAGCCCCGAGCGCGGCCCCAGGGTGGGGGAAAGTTTGGAGCCCGCCCCCGGTGCGCGGGGGCTCCGCCGCGCTCCGGCCGCGGTAGCTGCGGCGCTGCCATCGCGGGCGGCCGCCCCGCCGCGGCCGCCGCCGCCGCCTCCTCCCCGGGCGCAACCCCTGGCCCCGGCCCGCCCGCTGCCTCCGCGGCGCGGGGCTGAGCTGCCCTGCTTTTGGAGTCGCTGCCGTTTCCCCTCCCTTCCCCGGAACCCCCCCCTTTCCCTCCCTCCTCCTTCCCTCCCTCCTCCCTCCCTCCCTCCTCCTCCTCCTCCTCCTCCTCCAGCAGCCAAAGGCATATTTATCCTTTACGCTTTCGTTTTTCTCCTTTTTGTGTTGCAAGCCCCCCCCCCCCACCACGAAAAGGGGGGGGGCGGGCTTT